>CM065926.1:32073216-32439716 GCA_033439105.1 Magallana nippona
CATATTTAATCATTTTCCGACTTCTAGTATCGATATTTGCTTCAAAGCATTAAACTTATTAACATAATTTCATGTTTACGAACCCTAAGTTGTGCAATGCTTCTGTTTAAACAATTGAAATTAGAATTAAATTGATGAGGGTAGTTACTCTTTTTAAAATCCTATTTGATACTCTGTATCAATAATATACATGTATGTTTTTAAAAATGGCTGAAAAAACCATGTACATATATAGACTTAAAAAAATCAATCAATAAGCAAAAAAAAAAACAATTATTTTTTGAGAAATGCATGTTGCGAAACCGTGAATGGTAAATGTCAAATACGATTGGCTACCGCTATTCACTCTGTCCACAAAACAAGTTTACTATTCAAACGCGTACCTATCACGTGATTGCCTTTCTATAAAACCTTTATACAGGATACCCCTATTTCATCTTACACGCGTTTCTCTCCTTGTTCGCACACATGGTGAGAATGAAAATAGAGTCTTTCTGACAAAACCGTTGCCGATATTGTTTTGTCTCGAGCTACAAATGAGATTTATTTGACGAAACTTAGTTTGAGTCAATTATCCGTGTTGAGTTTTGGCAATTTTTATCTGGAGGAATTTCTTACTGTGGAATATTAGGGACGTGTTAAAAAACAACTTTGTTGATGTTGTTTTTACCTGAGATAGTGGGCGGAGTTTTAAAAAAAAGTGTGGGGTATGTACAGATAACCCACACTTTAAACAATAGAAAACACGCCAAGCTATGGTACAAGTTTTGGCATTGCGCGATATGGACAATAATATGTCACCTGGTTCGGACGGCTTCACAAAAGAGTTTTACTCTGAGTTCTCATCTATACTTCTAGATCCATTGGTTGAAATTATTAATATAGCAATTAATGAAGGACATTTGTCAGAATCTCGAAAACAGTCTTATATCACTTTAATTTGTAAAGATCCGGAAACTCAACCAATGTTAAGAATTATAGACCCATTTCTCTGTTAAATTATGATTATAAACATATTTCTAAAGGCATTACAAATCGTGTAAAGAAAGTTTTAGAGTACATAGTACATCCTGATCAAACTTGTTCGGTACCTGGTCGTTCTATTTTTGACAATTTACATTTGATGAGAAATATAATAGATTATTGTGAAAAAAAACAATTAGCTTTTATTTCTCTTGATCAAGAAAAGGCTTTTGATCGCGTCAGTCATGATTTTCTATTTCAGACTCTTTCTGCATTTAACTTTGGTACTTCTCTTATACGTTGGATAAAAACCTTATATAATGATGTATGTTCTTCTGTTATTGTCATTAATCATATATCAGACCCTATTACTTTACATAGAGGGGTACGCCAAGGGTGTTGCTTAAGTCCGTTATTATATGTTTTATGTTTAGAACCTTTTGCGATTAAAATCAGAAATGATCAACAAATTTCGGGAGTTAAATTACCTGGTACCTCTACATCGTCTATATTGTCTTTATATTGAGATGATAGTTTGGCTGCTTGTACCTGTGACGCTTCAATAGAGCGAGTACTGCACTGGTGCTCGCTGTATGGAGGCGCCTCAGGGGCAAGGTTAAATATACAAAAGACAAAAGGCATTTGGTTAGGTAAATGGAAAGGTAGATCGGATCACCCTTTGGGATTTTATCAAACCGATTTTATCAAAATTTATCAAAACGTTAAACTTAAGGAAACAGCGTCATTTGTCTTTTGTAGAAAAATCTATTGTTGTAAAAGTTTTGGCTTGTTCCAAAACATGGTATGTCGGCTCAGTTATTATGTTACCCGTAATTTGTTTAAAACAGCTGAACAGAGCTATTTTCAAATTTTTATGGTCTACCAGGGTAGAACCACAGAACCTTCTGTTTGTCATAATAACAAAAGTAAAGGTGGCTTAGATATTTTGTTTTTTCTCTGTATATTGGGTCGGATATCATCTCCGTCTCCAACCTTCCTTCGCTGGCAACAATAGACCGTGTTCAGAATACATTCCATTATTCTATAGAACTTGCATTGATTATTTAAATTTATTCCAAATGAAATCTCACTCAGTTGACCATAGGTTTGTAAGGATTGGGAAGAATCAGTGTATGCCCATGGAACAAATGAATAAGATTCCAATTTTTTTTATCACCCAAGTAGCAAAGTCGGGGTGCAGTTAACACACAAATACAGAATAGATACCATAGTACTATGCCATTCAAACATACCAACAACCACACCCTCCTTTCCGGTTCGAACTGAATGAGTATTGGTCAACTCTCGCGAGATCTCACTTGGAATATAAATTTATTCCAAATGAAATCTCACTCAGTTGACCATAGGTTTGTAAGGATTGGGAAGAATCAGTGTATTATGAAACAAATCCATATAGCTTTAACAGAACTAAATCAAAGATCACTCAGTTAGGTTACCAAATAAGTGGTTCCTCCTAATACTCAATAAACCACTTAATTTCCCAATCCTTACAAAAACAAAAATACAAATTTAATTGAATGTATAATCTTTATTTCAAAATATATAATAACAATTTATTGAATGTTTGCTGCACTGTACAACATTTACAATATAAATTCACACATAAAAAAGAAAACTGCAATTCAATAATGTTCAATAACAGGGATTTAGATATCGTCAACCTATACCCTAACCATAACTCTATATTCAACTAAATGCTTTTGGGAATGCCTCATAATCATAGCGACTTTTATAAACATTTTCTATACCTTGAATACTTACCTACGCAAACAGATTTGAAACCGAACCTACATCAATCAATTTCTTCATTTCACTATATCTATCCAGACTGCGGCTAGAAAACCATCCTATGTGGCCCATAATATTTTTCTCAACGTCTGCGGAACCAGAGAGTGAAAGGGTCACTGCACAACCTCTTCTCAAGCTGTGGGGGGTTCCCCTTCATCAATATCTAACTTTTCCAAATAGAACTTTAATCTTTCATATACTACTGAATAAGACAAACATCCATCCAAAACTGACAACTTATTCTTTCCTAATGGTCTAAATAAATACCCTGAATTCATGTTTAACCCCATAAGCTCTGATGTGCAAACATAAGCTTCAACTGCACGAACTGGACAAATCAACTCATCTCCAACTCTTTGAACTGCAAATATATTTTCTCTCCCATTACTCAAATTTTCCCTACTGTGTGGCAAAATAAAAGTCCTGCATTCCCCGGTAAGGATTTTATTTCTCGAATAAGGACTTGACCAAAGTCATTAGCTCTGTCACCTGCAAAGAACTGAAGTAAGAAGAATGCTTTATCCCTAAGAAATACAAACTTATCTATATTTGCACTTGCTAATTTCAACCGTTCATCAATGTACATGACAATTTTTCTTAACTTTCCAATGAAAATTGGCCTTGCTCATTTAACCCTAACATGAGATAGAGCTTGTTCTTTCTGAATAGCCTTAACAAACTTTCGAACTTGCAGACTACCTACAGGATTACCAGAACCAGAGTTTGGGTCCCACTGCTTACCCCTACCATATGCTTCGAATAATTTAGACAATTTTACCCAAAATCGACTGAACACTACCTGCTGATAACCTACAAGGGCATCCACACTCCCCAAACCTTTCACCTACAAATCTACAATCTATTTCGTGCACTTTTGTCTTCCCTCCTTTATCTTTATTTATTAGAAATCTACAAATGTCTTCTGGTGATGAATCCAACATCTTAACGTTTGAAAATTCACTTAAAATTTTTTCAAACTCCTTTTCTAATGAAGATTTTTGTTTCCCGTACTTAGTGTCATCCACTAATGAATTTAGATACCTGAATCTCCTATTCATCTCAGAAATTTGCCAACTAGTTCTTTGAGAATTTCCAATTGTCAAGATCTATAAAATAAAAACATTTAAAATAAAAGTCTTGATGTTTCAAGGTCCCATACAAGACCTTTGGTATCTGGAGTAAAACCTTGTTTCGATGGTACCAACAAAACATTTTTATCACCTTTTCTACCCAACACTACACTTTCATGTCTACAGGATAACAAAAAAAGGCCACCATATAGGTTTTGGATATGACAAAGGAATTACTTAAGTACATACCCTAACCCCAGTAGACTTCAAAAATTTCAATAATGGAAAAATAACTCCAAATGGTGGGAAAACATAAGGGTTTTTCTTATTTTCTAACCTCTGAGAAAAAACACTCACTCCAGCTGAAAAAGGTGTAGGATGTGGTGTGAAATGTTTAAGTGGTTTCCTAAATTCATCTTTCATCACATTTGAATCTAAAGACATTAAATGAACTGAGTGGGGGCCAAACTTTCCTTGAATCCTATCCCATACTTTTTAGTAAGAATGCAGTCAAGGAATGTAAGTTTTCTAGATGGAGCATCAGCTGGGTTACATTTCGATGGAATATAATGTAACCTCAAATCAATGTTATTGATATAGGTGACCTGATACAAATCTTTCACTATTCTATTCAAACTAATGTCCTTTCTCCCCTGATTTTCCTATACCCTAACAAGAGCGGTATTGTCTACATAAGCATCTACCCTATGATTTTTCAGAGTATCTTGCACTGCCATAAAAGCACAATAAAGAGCTGAACCCTCTTTCAAATGAATTGGCCTACAGTCATCTACAGACCAGAAATCACTCATCTCGACCTCTTTCCCCTGCAACATGACCATTGCACCCCACTTAAACTTTGAGGAGTCAATAAAGAGGGGTAACTGAAGATGCCTCTCCTCTCTCCAAGATACAAAACCTTCCCATGAGTCAATGAATCGCCAATGTTCCAACTCACACCTTAAAAAATCATCCATAACCACTGTTTTGCTATTTCTTAAACACCAACTAATTGATCTGTTGACCTCAGTAGTATGTAACTTTGCAGCTGGAATAGCCAAAGAGAAAGAAATACACTTTTCTGCGAATCTTTGCAAACTTCTAACCTCAAGTTCCCTGTAAGATAACAAATACTCCCTCAACTCCGAAAACCTCGATTTTGACCTTAGGTAAGATAAATGCTTGTTTTATAGAATCAACCATAAATCCTAAATGTTTAAGACACTGAACTGGTTGAAAAACACATTTCTTCAAAACAAAAGAATAACCTAGTCTTGTAAAAACAAGACAAACAATATACAAAGCAAGCTCAGCCTTCCTATTACCTTGATTTCTATCATAATGTGAAGTTTCTAACTCACTAATCAACCTATCATCTATGTATTGTGAAATTAGAACACTCAACTGTCTACAATATCCTGTTGCAACCATTCCCAAAGTATGATAAATATATGCACTGCTTTTAAAACCAAATGGAAGCGTTCTGTACACCATGTAATATCACCCAAATTGAATGCCAAAATAAGTTCTAGAATTCTCACTTAACAACACATGATCATATCCAGACTTATCATCAATGGATGTCATGTAACCATCTTTTTGAATTAGTCTTGGGACATCTCGTAATGTCTCTAAACTAAAAGGACAACCCATTATCCATAAGTTAAGGAATCTTTCGTCATGACATAATCTAGGCTTACTGGGTTCAATAGTAAGGGGCATTACCAGATGTGGAGGATCCACCTCCCCAACTTTACCAAGCAAGTGTAAAGACCCATTTCTCAATCTAGCTGTTAATTCTGATACAATAAATTCCTGATATTTTTCACAAACAGCAGCATTTTGAATATACATCATAGGGGGCTTGTCTGAACTTTATGATTTCCCTTTAAAATTACCTTTAAAGGGTTTAATAAGTTTTTGAACATCAACTCCATCTTTCAACCAATCCTTCAATTCACCAGGAATATCTAATTTTTCCCACTCTTGCAAACAATCATGTATGCCTCCAGGGACAAACGAATCAGGGTCCCTCAAAGGCAACTTACACATAGACACAGATACATTGCTATTTACTACATCTTCTGCAGAAACAAGAACACGAGATGAAGGGTGAACTACCTCTCCGTTTACATGTACTAATCCTGCACATGTATCTCTATGGTATGCGATACATATATCTTCAAATTTCTCTAAAAAACCTGTCTTCAACTCCCATTTTGGTACAACTGGACAAAAGTTTTCTCGTTTATTCTGAAAATAAAATAATAGGAGAGGTAATCCAACCCTCAACCCGCGTGAAATATTCACTAAGGATTAGAGTCCTTTGGGATGATGGTTGAAATCACTTAATAATGTAAAGCCAAATAAACACTTATAAAGTTTTATTGAACAATTCAACAGTGACATACAGAATTCCTAAATTCCAAATATCAGATTTACATGTTTCATCTTACACAGTAAACCTACTTATCTTCAATTTCGTCAATTTAGGGCACTTAGCCACCATATGACCTGGGCGTTTGCAATAATAACATGCACCTCCCACATAAGATCTGTGCCTAGGAAACCTAGTCGGCATAGGCCCATACATAGGCATACCCTGCCAAGCTCCCAAGGGAGATTGCAAAAATGGAAAATTGGGGTTACCCGATGCAAAATTAGACCCCTGAGGACCTGCGAAACATACAGAAGACATTGAATTTACATTCTCCTTAGACTCTTTGTTCTCGTCTAAATACTTTTTATTCTTAAACCATTCTGCCACAACAAATGAGATTTTATTATCTTGTGCTGTTCCAAACAATCGTTGACACAAACCAAAAATATCAGAATTTTTTTCAAATTTCCTACAAGTTTGCAAAGCCTTAGCATAGTAATCAACTTCTTTATGACTGCTGAAATTGCAATATCTACTAATGATTCAACAGCCGCAAACATAACTGCAGGAGCTGTTAACTTAGGCCTGCTAGCCAAAATTGAAATGTTCTTTAACGCCAGGTTCACCTCTTAATCTGTATTCCCTGTCACTTCTTTTATGGCTGATTCCTTCTCCAATCTAGTCTCTATGCCATCCTTTTTCTTCTCTACAATACAAAACCACTGTTTAAAAACCTGACACTTATGTGCCTACTCATACCATTAATCTATAGATGTAACTTATCCCCATCCTTAAATTCTTGAACTGCTTCACCCTCATGAGATGTGGAGGGACGTGATCCTGGTTCAATTAAAATAGAGGATCGAGCTATAGGGGTAGATCTTGGTGCCCCAACATCGTTAGCCATGCATATAGCTACATGTACTAATAGTCGAATGTTATTAATATCCCTTTGCTTTCCAACCAGACTCAATATCTCCTTTGCTTCCTCCTCTGTGAGATTCTTAAATTCAGTTTCTAACTCTTCCATGGAATATCTAGTGAGGGGATGTTCCTTCTTTAGCCTAGCGAATTCTCTCTCATCCTGAATCTCCACATCCTTCAACCTCAATACCAGGGGTAGCAGATTCTTGCCAAGCAATGAATGTTTCTGCTTAAGAATTATCGACATCTATAAAATAGATATTGCTAAATTAAATATAACATTATTAAACATTGAATATAAATATCTATAAACTAAAAACAATGCACTAATCATAAACTGAGCTTAACACAATTCCTACACACAGCAAAAACTTAACCCAATAATTCAAAAAATATTGAGCCATCATCAAAATATATTCTAAAATTTGAGTTGAATTATTATTAAAATAAGGAAATTCTCCAATTATCCTAAATATGTGTATGCAAAAACATAAAAAGACAAACTTGTCTAGCCTCAAATCCTGTACACTCCACATATATGCTGTGCAAATTACCAGAATACAAAATATGTGTACAATAACATAATTTCTCTCAAATATTACCTGTATAAACAAACATCATACAAACTTGCTTTCAATACTCACTAAAATTCACTAGGTGCACAATCAACTAGCAAATTTTATATATACACACAACATTTCACAACAAATGTTATAAATGCGTAACAAAGCACAAGAGGCAATGTATAACCATTTAAAAATACTAAGACCAAAGTGGTGCACAGCAATACAAAAGAATACTACTACAACACCACATCTATACATCCTCAAATATCTCAAAATAGTGTAAACAAAATACAAGACAAGCTTGTATAATACCCATAAATATCCAGCTAAAATGTACAATGATACTACAAGAAAAACTTGTACACCACAACAATTCTCAAAATATTACGTAATGGCATAAACCAAATACAAGACAAGCTTGTATATCAACCATGAAGATTAACCAAGGTAATACAACCAAATACAAGAAAACTTGTATAACATCACAGTTCTCATAATAACAAAATGGTGAACCAAAAATACAAGATAATCTCTTGTATAACACTCATAAACACTGATAAACAACATTGGTGTACAACCAAATACAAGAAAACTTGTTTAACACCACAATTCTCAAAATCACAAAACGGTGTACCCAAAATACAAGATAAGCTTGTAAAACACCCATCGACAAACAGTGGTATACAGCCAAATACAAGAAAACTTGTATAACACAACACTTCTCAAAAAATTACGAAATGGTGCAACCGAAAAACAAGAAAAGCTTGTATAACACCATCAAGTTACAAACAGCGGTGTACAACCAAAATACAATAAAAACTTGTATAACACCGTAATTCTAAAAAATTACGAAATGATGTAACCAAAATACAAGGCAAACTTGTAAAACACCAAACCATAAATGGTACAAACCAAATACAAGAAAAACTTGTATAGTACCAAAAATATCCGCGACACGAGAAATGTGTGCCGAAACGTAAATACGCGCGAAAAATCCCGAGCAAAAGAATCAAAATAAAAAGAAAACCCGAGAACGGCACACATAAAATTAAACAACATAATACTTACATCTAAGGTGATGTCAAAGGAACTGAAAACAACAAGAAAAGTCGTATCACAGAATCGGCCACTCGGCAACTCAAACGTGCACGTCTACCTTGCACGGCTTTCCGGTTCGAACTGAATGAGTATTGGTCAACTCCCGCGAGATCTCACTTGGAATAATAAATGGTTGTCTTCAGTTGATGGTGGTCTTCTTCTGTTTGGTAATTCCTCTAAAAAACAATTGTAGAAGTTACTTTTAGAAAATGTTGTTAGGCAACCAAGAGTTATTGATATTTATCAAAGTTTAAATTTTTAAGATGTATTTCATCGTTTTGTACAATTTGTTCATCGATAAATGTATTCGAGATGTAATGTTTAGATTAATACACGATCTATTACCTGTCTCATATTATATGCATAACATTGGTGTCTATAAAAACAACAAATTCAGTTTTTGCAGAATTCATGTAGAAACTGTATCTCATCTGTTTTTTGAATGTGCTTTTGTTAAACCTTTAGTTAATATCGTCAAAAACATTCTCAATATCATTTTGGATAATCATTTCCCGCAGTTTAACCTATTACATATTAGATTTCACAATTTTACATTCATTTTATGTCTTTGTTTTTAATATATCTTTTAGTTTACATCATTTGGAAGGTTAGATACATTGTAAAATTCGAGAAAAAAGTAATCAGTCGTAATAGATTAATTTTAATGTACATTAACAAAGAATTAGAATCAATTTTTATAGATTTTCTACTCCATGTTTTCTAAGGTACTGGTGTAGAACAAGATGATTTTGTGAAATCAACAATGGTGAGTTGAAACTAAATGTCAATGTGTGAATCTTTGTTTGTGTTTAAATCCCCTGTTCAATCAGCCAAAACGTTGTTCGTAGTAAATTCTTTTGTCGTGTCCTTGTCTCTATGTGTTTATTTCATTCCTGTTTATTTCATTCCTGTCTTGTAGTAAATTCCGTTGTCGTGTATCATGTAACCTCTAACTGTGCGTGTCGTTGTCTTTGTCTAAACGTCATTCATGTTGTCTGTGTTTATTCCTGTGTGTGTTTGTACTAAATTTTTATTTATTTACTTTTTAACAAAGTATTATTTGTTGCTGTTTTGTTTATATTTACATAATGACATATACCATGAATAAACGTTTTTATTTAAAAAAACAAAACAAAACAAAAACAAAGAATAAGGAAAACGGTAAACATTATTCACTCCAATATTATTGTTTTCTAAATGTTTCGATAAAACACACACCTAAAATTCAACTTCACAAAATTAAAGATGTCAAGAATCGTGTTAATTTGTGTATCTTAAAGAGCAAACTTAGACCAAAAAAAAAATAGTAGTGGGATATATTCAAACCTGTTAAAATCATGTTCCCGAGGGATTGGATGTGGTCACAATAAGAGATTCAAATTTAACAGAAATAAATAATGTGAAATAATGCAATACACTGTTCTCAGAAACTTTTTGACCTGTTAATCCGAAACTTGTGTGCAATCATTATTTCATACATGTAGTATAGATTCAAACATATTCAAACCATGATCCCCCGGAATTGGGTGTGGTCACAATAGGAGGTTGACTTTTTAAACAGAAATAAATAATTAGAAATAATTGAAACACTGTTCTCAGAAACTAATTGACCTGTTAATCTGAAACGTCTGTGAAATCATCCTTTCGTTTCAAATGTGTAAAAATCATGATCCCCGGGGATTGGGATGGTTACAAGGAGATCGAATTTTTGAACAGAAATAAATAGTTAGAAATAAAGGAAAACACTGTTCTCTAAAACTATTTGGCCTGTTAATCCGAAAATTCTGTGAAATCATTCTTTTATAGTATATATTCAAACATATCAAAATCATGATCCCCCGGGACTGGGTGTGGTCACAATAGGAGATTGAATTTTTAAATAGAAATAGATAGTTAGAAATAATGAAAAACACTCTTCTCAGAAAGTTTTTTACCTGTTAATTCGAAACCACTGTGTAATCATCTTTTTATAGTATAGATTCAAACCTGTAAAAATCATGTTCCCAAGGGACTGGGTGAGGTCACAATTAGAGATTCAAATTTACACAGAAATAAATAGTGAGAAATGTGAAACACTGTTCTCATAAACTAATTGACCTGTTAATCCGAAACGTCTGTGAAATCATCCTTTCGTTGTATAGATTCAAACGTGAAAAAATCATGATCCCAGGGGATTGGGATGGTTACAATAGGAGATTGAATTTTTGAACAGAGAAAAAGAGTTAGAAATAAAGGAAAACACTGTTCTCAGAAACTATTTGACCTGTTAATCTGAAACTTCTGTAAAATCATTCTTCAATAGTATAGATTCAAACATATCAAAACCATAATCCCCCGGAATTGGGTGTGGTCACAATAGGAGATTAAATTTTTAAATAGAAATAAATAGTTAGAAATAATGAAAAACACTCTTCTCAGAAACTCTTAGTCCAGTTAATTCGAAACCTCTGTGTTATCGTTTTGATAATATAGATTGAAATCTTTAAAAATCATGTTCCCAAGGGATTGGGTGTGGTCACAATTAGAGATTCAAATTTACACAGAAATTAATAGTGAGAAATGATGCAAAACACTGTTCTCAGAAACTAATTGACCTGTTGATCCGAAACTTCTGTGAAATCATTCTTGCATAGTATATATTCAAACATATGAAAACCATGATTCCCCGGGATTAGGTGTTGTCACAATAGGAGATTGAATTCTTAAACAGAAAAAATAGTGAGATATAATGGAAAACACTGTTCTCAGAAACTATTTGGCCTGTTAATTCGAAACCACAGTGTTATCATCTTTTTATAGTATAGATTCAATCCTTTGAAAGTCATGTTCCCAAAGGATTGGGTGTGGTCACAATTAGAGATTCAAATTTACACAGAAATAAAAAGTGAGATATGATGCAAAACGCTGTTCTCAGAAACTGATTGTCCTGTTAATCCAAAACTTGTGTGAAATCATCCTTTCGTAGTATAGATTAAAACATGAAAAAATCATGATCCCCGGGTGTTGAGTCACGTTATGTGTGCCGTCACGTTTTGTCCGCCGTCACGATATATCCGCCACTTTTTTTGAGAAATTGTCACGTTAAGTTCGCCATCACGAAATGGCCGCCACTTTTTTTGAAAAAATCTTTGATCTCAGTCTCACTTTTCCACTATATTTTCCTTGTGGAAAAGTTAGACTGAGATCAAAACAAATATCGTGTAAGTTGTATGGCCCCGGGGCCAGATGGGCCTTTCTGAAAACAGTTTGTTTGTCGTCTGTCTGTATAGCTTTCACTTAAGCTTACAGATCAGGTGAGCCTTTCTGATCACATTTTGTTTGTCGTCTGTTTGTCTATCTGTATAATTTCACTCCAGCTAACAAATCACGTCAGCCTTTTCTGATTTTATTTAGTTTGTCGTCCGTTTGCCTGTCTATACTGTATAATTTCTCTTGTTTGTTAGATGTATTTACATGTACATTTACATTTATTTCAGGAAGGTCATTGAATGACCTTTTGCTATCTGTTTGTGTTCGTTGTCGCCCCTTTGGGTTCAACCTAATTCTAACGGAATTCAGTTAATTCTTTTTCTAAATTGCCTTTTTGTGCTTATTTTTATGTCTCATTTTTTGTTATGTAGTCTACTTTTGCTATTAAGCATTGTTCCTTTTGGTGTAAGACCTCGGGAGCGCCAGTCGAGAAGTCGATTCGACCAATATCGGACGAAAGATATCGCCTCATTTACGGTAACATTAATATGCATGATATACTAATACAACATGTATTCTGCTAAGACACGAACACTGATTGGCTAATCTCAAGATATTTCCGATCATATGGTGCAGGCGCATATCTACAAATTTTCAAGAGAGAATCGATAAAAGGGAAAGTTATCGTTGATTTAGTAATTAAAGTTGTTTAAAAACGATTTGCAGATTTACTGGTAAAATAAATAAAAAGATTAATTAATAAAAAAGTATAATGAATAAATAAACATTTTACATATTTTTAAAAATCGAATATTTTCTGTGCTATTCTTAAAAACACCCTTAATGATTTTGATAAGACGTGTTATTTCAGTGGCCATGAGTACTTAGTAAAAACTCAATAGCTCATTTCATTTGAAGACTACGGTCGTTATTTTTAAACGAATTGGATAATGTTTATTATATGAGAGGGAAATTTTATAATTGTCCATAAAACATAGAAAACAAATCGTAGCAACAGGCACTTGTTTTTGTAATAAAATTTCCTGTAGTATAATAATAAGAACACAATTTTAACGTATCTAACTCCGAATGATGATAACGATACACACCTTGTATGTTAATTGATTTTATGCGCGTGAGAAATCATTCGTTTATAGTATAGATTCAAACATATTAAAACCATAATCCCCTGGGATTGGGTGTGGTCACAATAGGAGATTGAATTTTTAAACAGAAATAAATAGTGAGAAATAATGTAAAACACTCTTCTCAGAAACTACTTGACTTGTTAATTCAAAACCCTTTGTGTTATCATCTTTATATAGTTTAGATTCAAACCAGTAAAAATCATGTTTTAAAAAGATTAATTGTGATCAAAATTAGAGATTCAAATTAACACACAAATAAATAGTGAGAAATTATGCATAACACTGTTCTTAGAAACTTATTGACTTGTTATTCCGAAACTTGTGTGAAATCATCTTTTCGCAGTATAGATTTAATCGTATAGAAATCATAATCCTCGGGGAATGGGTGTGGTCGCAATTGGAAATTGATTTTAAGACTCAGAAATAGAGTGAAAAAATACAAAACAGTGTTCTCAGAAACTAATTAACCTGTTGATTCGAAACTTCAGTGAAATCATTCTTTCATAGTACAGATTCAAACATACTAAAATCATGATCGCCCGGGGTTGGTGTGGTCACAATAGAACATGGATTTTTTAAACAGAAATAAAATAATGGAAAATACTGTTCTCAGAAACTAATTGACCTGTTGATCAAAAACCTCTGTATTATCATTTTTTATACTATAAATTCAAAGATATTAAAACCATGATCCCCTGGGATTGGGTGTGGTAACAAAAGGAGATTGAAGTTTTAAATAGAAATAAATAGTTAGAAATAATTTAAAACACTGTTATCAGAAACTATTTGGCCTGTTAATTCGAAACCTCTGTGTTATCATCTTTTATTAGTACATATTCAAACTTGTAAAAATCATGTTTCCAAGGGATTGGGTATGGTCACAATTAGACATTCAAATTTACACAGAAATAAAAAGTGAGAAATGATGCAAAACACTGTTCTCAGAAAATAATTGACCTGTTTTTCTAAAACTTGTATGAAATCATCCTTTTGTAGTATAGATTCACTCGTGTAAAAATCATGATCCCCGGGGATTGAGTGTGGTCACAATACGAGATTGACTTTTCACACAGAAATAAATTGTTAGAAATAATGTAAAACACTATACTCAGAAACTATTTCACCTTTAATCCGAAACTTCTGTGAGATTATTTGTTCATAGTAAAGATTCAAACATTTTTAAACCCTGATCCCCTTGGATTGGGTGTGGTCACAATTGGAGAATGAATTTTTAAACAGAAATAAATAGCTAGAAATAATGGAAAATACTGTTCTCAGAAAATAATTGACTTGTTGATCCGAAATTTCTATGAAATCATTCTATTATAGTATAGATTTAAACATATTAAAACATGATCCCCTTGGGTATGGGTGTGGTCACCATAGGAGATTGAATTTTTAAACAGAAAGAAATAGTTAGAAATAATACAAAACACTTTTTTCAGAAACTAATTGACCTGTTGATCCGAAACTTCCGTGAAATCCTTCTTCCATAGAGTAGATTCAAACACATTAAAACCATGATCCCCCGGTATTGGATGTGGTTACAATAGGAGATTGAATTTTTAAAACAGAAATAAATAGTTAGAAATAATACAAAACACTTTTCTCAGAAACTAATTCACCTGTTGATCAGAAACTTCTGTTAAATCTGTCCTCCGTAATGTAGATTCAAACAAATGAAAACAATGATCCCCCGGGATTGGATGTGGTAAAAATAGGAGATTGAATATTTATGCAGAAATAAATTGTTAGAAATAATACAAAACACTTTTCTCAGAAACAAATTGACCTGTTGATCCGAAAGTTCTGTGAAATCACTCTATCATAGTATATATTCAAACATATTAAAACCATGATCCCCCAGGATTGGATGTGGTCAAAATAGGAGATTGAATTTTTAAACAGAAATAAATAGTTTGAAATCATGGAAAACACTGTTCACAGAATCTAATTGACATGTTGATCCGAAACTTCTATGAAATCATTCTATCATAGTATAGATTTAAACATATTAAAACCATGATCCCATAGGGTATGGAAGTGGTCACAATAGGAAATAGAATTTCTGAACAGAAGGAAATAGTTAGAAATAATACAAAACACTTTTTTCAGAAAGTAATTGACCTGTTGATCCGAAACCTCTGTGAAATACTTCTTCCATAGTGTAGATTCAAACATATTAAAACCATGATCCCCCGGGATTGGGTGTGGTCAAAATAGGAGATTGAATTTTTAAAAAGAAATAAATACTTAGAAATATTTCAAAACACTTTTCTCAGAAATGAATTGACCTATTGATCAGAACCTTCTGTGAAATCATTCTTCCATAGTGTAAATTTAAACATATTAAAACCATGATCCCCCGGGATTGGGGGTGGGCAAAATAGGAGATTGAATATTTAAACAGAAATAAATAGTTAGAAATAATATAAATCACTTTTTTCAAAAACTAATTGACCTGTTGATCCGAAACTTCTGAAAAATCATTCTTTTATGGTTTAGATACAAACATATTAAAACCATGATCCCCCGGGATTGGGTGTTGTTACAATAGGAGATTGAATTTTAAAGCAGAAATAAATTGTTAGAAATAATACAAAACACGTTTCTCAGAAACTTATTGACCTGTTGATCCGAAACATCAGTGAAATTATTCCTCCATAGTGTAGATTCAAACATATTAAATCTATGATCCCTCAGGATTGGGTTTGATCAAATTAGGAGATTGAATTTTTAAACAGAAATAAATTGTTAGATAAAATAGAAAACACTTTTCTAAGAAACTGATTGACCTGTTGATCCAAAACATCTGTGAAATCGTTTTTCCATAGCGTAGATTCACACATATTAAAACCATGATCCCCCGGGATTGGGTGTGGTTACAATAGGAGATTGAATATTTAAACAGAAATAAACAGTTCGAAATAATGTAAAACACTTTTCTCAGAAACTAATTGACCTGTTGATCCGAAACCTCTGTGAAATCATTGTATCATAGTAATGATTCAAACATATTAAAACCACGATCTCCCGGGATTGGGTGTGGTCACAATAGGAGATTAAATTTTTAAACAGAAATAAATAGTTTGAAATAATGGAAAACACTGTTCTCAGAAACTAATTGACCTGTTGATCCGAAACTTCTGTGAAATGATTCTTCCATAGTACAGATTCAAACATATTAAAACCATGATCCCCCGGTATTGGATGTGGTCAAAATAGGAGATTGAATTTTTAAATAGCAATAAATTGTTAGAAATAATACATAACACTTTTCTTAGAAACTAATTGACCTGTTGAACCTAAACTTCAGTGAAATCTTTCTTTCATAGTGTAGATACAAACATATTAAAACCATGATCCCCCGGAATAGGGTGTGGTCAAAATAGGAGATTGAATCTTTAAACAGAAATAAATTGTTAGAAATCATACAAAACACTTTTCTCCGACACTAATTGACCTGTTGATCTGAAACTTCTGTGAAATCATTTCTCCATAGTACGGATTCAAACATTTTAAAACCATGATCCCCTGGAATAGGGTGTGGTCAAAATAGGAGATTGAATTTTGAAACAGAAATAAATACTTAGAAATATTTCAAAACACTTTTCTCAGAAATGAATTGACCTATTGATCAGAACCTTCTGTGAAATCATTCTTCCATAGTGTAAATTTAAACATATTAAAACCATGATCCCCCGGGATTGGGGGTGGGCAAAATAGGAGATTGAATATTTAAACAGAAATAAATAGTTAGAAATAATATAAATCACCTTTTTCAAAAACTAATTGACCTGTTGATCCGAAACTTCTGTGAAATCATTCTTCCATAGTGCAGATTCAAACATATTAAAACCATGATCCCCCGGGATTGGGTGTAGTTACAATAGGTGATTGAATTTTAAAGGAGAAATAAATTGTTAGAAATAATACAAAACACGTTTCTCAGAAACTTATTGACCTGTTGATCCGAAACTTCAGTGAAATTATTCCTCCATAGTGTAGATTCAAACATATTAAATCTATGATCCCTCGGGATTGGGTTTGATCAAATTAGGAGATTGAATTTTTAAACAGAAATAAATTGTTAGAAATAATAGAAAACACTTTTCTAAGAAACTAATTGACCTGTTGATCCGAAACTTCTGTGAAATCGTTTGTCCATAGGGTAGATTCACACATATTAAAACCATGATCCCCCGGGATTGGGTGTGGTTACAATAGGAGATTGAATATTTAAACAGAAATAAACAGTTCGAAATAATGTAAAACACTTTTCTCAGAAACTAATTGACCTGTTGATCCGAAACCTCTGTGAAATCATTGTATCATAGAAATGATTCAAACATATTAAAACCACGATCTCCCGGGATTGGGTGTGGTCACAATAGGAAATTAAATTTTTAAACAGAAAAAAATAGTTTGAAATAATGGGAAACACTGTTCTCAGAAACTAATTGACCTGTTGATCTGAAACGTCTGTGAAATGATTCTTCCATAGTTTAGATTCAAACATTTTAAAACCATGATCCCCCGGTATTGGTTGTGGTCAAAATAGGAGATTGAATTTTTAAACAGAAATAAATTGTTAGAAATAATACATAACACTTTTCTAAGAAACTAATTGACCTGTTCATCCGAAACATCAGTGAAATTATTCTTCCATAGTCTAGATTCAAACATATTAAATACATGATCCCTCGGGATTGGGTGTGGTCAAATTAGAAGATTGAATTTTTAAACAGAGATAAATACTTAGAAATAATACAAAACACTTTTCTCAGAAACTAATTGACGTGTTGATCCGAAACTTTAGTGAAATCATTTCTCCATAGTGCGGATTCAAACATATTAAAACCATGATCCCCCGGAATAGGGTGTGGTCAAAATAGGAGATTGAATCTTTAAACAGAAATAAATTGCTAGAAATCATACAAAACACTTCTCTCCGAAACTAATTGACCTGTTGATCTGAAACTTCTGTAAAATTATTTCTCCATAGTATGGATTCAAACATATTAAAACCATGATCCCCCGGAATAGGGTGTGGTCAAAATAGGAGATTGAATTTTTAAACAGAAATTAACAGTTATAAATATTGGAAAACACTTTTCTCAGAAACTAATTGACCTGTTGATCTGAAACTTCTGTGAAATTATTCTTCGATAGTCTAGATTGAAACATTTTAAAACCATGATCCCCCGGAATAGGGTGTTGTCAAAATAGGAGATTGAATTTTTATACAGAAATAAATAGTTACAAATCATACAAAACACTTTTTTCAGAAACTTATTGACCTGTTGATCCGAAACTTCAGTGTAATCATTCCTCCATAGTGTAGATTAAAACATCTTAAAACCATGATCTCCCGGAATAGGGTGTGGTCAAAATAGGAGATTGAATTTTTAAACAGAAATAAACAGTTATAAATAATGGGAAACACTGTTCTCAGAAACTAATTGACCTGTTGATCCAAAACTTCTGTGAAATGATTCTTCCATAGTATAGATTCAAACATATTAAAACCATGATCCCCCGGGATCTGGTGTGGTCACAATAGGAGATTGAATTTTTAAACAGAAATAAATTGTTAGAAATAATACAAAACACTTTTCTAAGGAATTAATTGACCTGTTGATCCGAAATTTCTGTGAAATCAATCTTCCATAGCGTAGATTTAAACATATGAAATCCATGATCCCCTGGGATAGGGTGTGGTCACAATAGGATGTTGAATATTTAGACAGAAATAAATAGTTACAAATAATACAAAACACTTTTCTCAGAAACTGATCGACCTGTTGATCCGAAACCTCTGTGAAATCATTGTATCATAGTAATGATTCAAACATATTAAAACCACGATCTCCCGGGATTGGGTGTGGTCACAATAGGAGATTAAATTTTTAAACAGAAATAAATAGTTTAAAATAATGGAAAACACTGTTCTCAGAAACTAATTGACCTGTTGATCCGAAACTTCTGTGAAATGATTCTTCCATAGTACAGATTCAAACATATTAAAACCATGATCCCCCGGTATTGGATGTGGTCAAAATAGGAGATTGAATTTTTAAATAGCAATAAATTGTTAGAAATAATACATAACACTTTTCTTAGAAACTAATTGACCTGTTGAACCTAAACTTCAGTGTAATCATTCTTCCATAGTGTGGATTCAAACATATCAAGACCATGATCCCCCAGGATAGGGTGTGGTCACAATAGGAGATTGAATTTTTAAACAGAAATAAATAGTTACAAATGATACAAAACACAATTTTCAGAAGCTAATCGACCTGTTGATCCGAAACTTCAGTGTTATCATTCCTACATAGTGTAGATTCACACATATTAAAACCATGATCCCCCGGTATAGGATGTGCTCACAATAGGAGATTGAATTTTTGGACGGAAATAAATAGTTAAAAATAATGGAAAACTCTTTTCTCGGAATCTAATTGACCTGTTGATCCGAAACTTCAGTGTAATCATTCTTCCATAGTGTAGATTCAAACATATTGAAACCATGATCCCCAGGGATAGGGTGTGGTCACAATAGGATATTGAATTTTTAAACAGAAGTAAATTGTTAGAAAGAATAGAAAACGTTTTTCTAATAAATTAATTGACCTGTTGATCCGAAACGTCTGTGAAATCACTCTTACATAGCGTAGATTTAAACATATTAAAACCATGATCCCCCGGGATAGGGTGTAGTCACAAGAGGATCTTGAATTTTTAAACAGAAATAAATTGTTAGAAATAATACAAAACACTTTTCTAAGGAATTAGTTGACCTATTCATCCGAAACTTCCGTGAAATCATTCTATCATAGAATAAATTCAAACGTATTAAAACTATGATCCCCCCGGAATGGGTGTGGTCAAAATAGAAGATTGAATATTTAAACAGAAATAAATAGTTTGAAATAATGGAAAATACTGTTCTCAAAAACTAATTGACCTGTTGATCTGAAACTTTTGTGAAATCATTCTTCAATAGTGTAGATTCAAACATATTAAAACCATGATCCCCCTGGATTGGGTGTGGTCAAAATCAGAGATTGAATATTTAAATAGAAATAAATTATTAGAAATAATAGAAAACACTTTTCTCAAAAAGTAATTGACCTGTTGAACCGAAACTTCTGAAAAATCATTCTTTTATGGTATAGATACAAACATATTAAAACCATGATCCCCCAGGATTGGGTGTGGTTACAATAGCAGATTGAATTTTTAAACAGAAATCAACAGTTAGAAATAATACAAAACACTTTTCTCCGTAACTAATTGACCTGTTGATCCGAAACCTCTGAAATATCATTCTTTTATGGTATAGATACAAACATATTAAAACCATGATCCCTCGGGATTGGGTGTGGTCAACATAGGAGATCGAATTTTTAAACAGCAAAAAATAGTTACAAATAATACAAAACACTTTTTTCAGAACCTAATCGACCTGCTGATCCGAAACTTCAGTGAAATCATCGCATCATAGTCAAGATTCAAATATCATAAAACCACAATCCCCCGGGATAGGGTGTGGTCACAATAGGATATTGAATTTTAAAACAGAAATAAATTGTTAGAAGTAATACAAAACACTTTTCTAAGAAATTAATTGACCTAATGATCCGAAACTTCTGTGAAATCATTCTATCATAGTATAGATTCAAACGTATTCAAACCATGGTCCCCCGAGAATGGGTGTGGTTACAATAGGATATGGAATTTTTTAACAGAAATAAATTGTTAGAAATAATACAAAACACTTTTCTAAAGAATTAGTTGACCTGTTGATCCAAATCTTCTGTGGAATCATTCTATCATAGTATAGATACAAATGCATTAAAACCATGATCTCCCTGGATTGGGTGTGGTCAAAATTAGAGATTGAATATTTAAACAGAAATAAATTGTTAGAAATGATAGAAATCACTTTTCTCAGAAAATAATTGACCTGTTGATCCAAAACTTCTGAAAAATCATTCTTTTATGGTATAGATACAAACGTCTTAAAACCATGAACCCCAGGGATTGGGTGTGGTAACAATAGCAGATTGAATTTTTAAACTGAAATAAATAGTTTGAAATAATACAAAACACTTTTCTCAGAAACAAATTGACCTGTTCATCCGAAACGTTAGTGTAATCATTCTTCCATAGCGTAGATTTAAACATATTAAAAGAATGATCCCCCTGGATAGGATGTGGTCACAATAGGATTTTGAATTTTTAAGCATCAATAAATTGTTATAAATAATACAAAACACTTCTCTAAGGAATTAGTTGACCTATTGATCCGAAACTGCTGTGAAATCATTCTATCATAATATAGATTCAAACGTATTAAATCCATGATCACCCGGGATTGGGTGTGGTTACATTAGGAGATTGAATTTTTAAACAGAAAAAAAAGTTAGAAATAATGGAGAACACTTTTCTCAGAAACTAATTGACCTGTTGATCCGAAACCTCTGTGAAATCATTCTATCATAGTATAGATTCAAACGTATTAAAACCATGATCCCCCGGGAATGGGTGTGGTCAAAATTAGAGATTGAATATTTAAACAGAAATAAATTGTTAGAAATAATAGAAAACACTTTTCTCAGAAAATAATTGACCTGTTGATCCGAAACTTCTGAAAAATCATTCTCTTATGGTATAGATACAAACATATTAAAACCATGATCCCCCGGGATTGGGTGTGGTTACAATAGCAGATTTAATTTTTAAACAGAAATTAACAGTTAGAAATAATACAAAACACTTTTTTCAGAAACTAATTGACCTGTTAATCGGAAACTTCAGTGTAATCATTCCTCCATGGTGTCGATTCACACATATTAAAACCATGATCCAAGGGAATAGGGTGTGTTCACAATAGGATATTGAATTTTTAAACAGAAATAAATTGTTAGAAATAATACAAAACACTTTTCTAAGGAATCAGTTGACCTATTCATCCGAAACTTCTGTGAAATCATTCTATTAAAGAATAGATTCAAATGTATTAAAACCATGATCCCCCGGGAATGGGTGTGGTCACAATAGGAGATAGAAATAGAAATAATACAAAACACTTTTCTAAGGAATTAGTTGACCTATTGATCCGAAACTTCTGTGAAATCATTCTATCATAATATAGATTCAAACGTATTAAAACCATGATACCCCTGGATTGGGTGTGGTTACAATAGGAGATTGAATTTTTAAACAGAAAAAAATAATTTGAAATAATGGAAAATACTGTTCTCAAAAACTAATTGACCTGTTGATCTGAACTTCTGTGAAATCATTATTCCATAGTGTAGATTAAAACATATTAAAACCATGATCGCCCTGGATTGGGTGTGGTCAAAATTAGATATTGAATATTTAAACAGAAATAAATTGTTCGAAATAATACAAAACACTTTTCTCACTCAAAAACTAATTGACCTGTTGATCCGAAACTTCTGAAAAATCATTCTTTTATGGTATAGATACAAACATATTAAAACCATGATCCCTCGGGTTTGGGTGTTGTCAAAATAGAAGATTGAATTTTTAAACAGAAATAAATAGTTACAAATAATACAAAACACTTTTTTCAAAACTTAATCGACCTGTTGATCCAAAACTTCAGTTTAATCATTCTTTCATAGTGTAGATTCAAACATATTAAAACCATGATCCCCCAGGATAGGGTGTGGTCACAATAGGAGATTGAATTTTTAAACAGAAATAAATTGTTAGAAATAATACAAAACACTTTTCTAAGGAATTAATTGACCTGTTGATCCAAAACTTCTGAATAATCATTTTTCCATAGCGTAGATTCAAACATATTAAAACCATGATCACCCGGGATAGGGTGTGGTCACAATAGGATATTGAATTTTTAGACAGAAATAACTAGTTACAAATAATACAAAACACTTTTTTCAGAAACTAATTGACCTGTTGATCCGAAACTTCAGTGTAATCATTCTTCCATAGTGTAGATTCAAACATATTAAAACCATGATCCAACGGGATAGGGTGTGGTCACAATAGGAGACTGAATTTTAAACAGAAGTAAATTATTAGAAATAATACAAAACGTTTTTCTAAGGAATTAATTGACCTGTTGATCCAAAACTTCTGTCTAATCATTCTTCCATAGCGTAGATTTAAACATATTAAAACCATGATCCCCCGGGAATGGGTGTGGTCACAATAGGATATTGAATTTTTAGATAGAAATAAATAGTTACAAATAATACAAAACACTTTTCTCAGAAACTAATTGACCTGTTGATCCGAAACATCTGAAAAATCATTCTTTTATGGTATAGATACAAACATATTAAAACCATGATCCCTCGGGATTGGGTGTGGTCAACATAGGAGATTGAATTTTTAAACAGAAAAAAATAGTTACAAATAATACAAAACCCTTTTTTCAGAACCTAATCGACCTGTTGATCCGAAACTTCAGTGTAATCATTCTTCCATAGTGTAGATTCAAACATATTAAAACCATGATCCCACGGGATAGGGTGTGGTCACAATAGGATATTGAATTTTTAAACAGAAATAAATTGTTAGAAATAATACAAAACACTTTTCTAAGGAATTAATTGACCTGTTGATCCGAAACTTCTGTGAAATCATTCTATCATAGTATAGATTCAAACGTATGAAAACCTTGATCCCCCGGGAATGGGTGTGGTCAAAATAGGAGATTGAATTTTTAAACAGAAATAAATAGTAAGAAGTCATGGAAAACACTTCTCTCAGAAACTAATTGACCTGTTGATCTGAAACTTCTGTGAAATCATTATTTCATAGTGTAGAATCAAACATATTAAAACCATGATCCCTCGGGATTGGGTGTGGTCAAATTAAGAGATTGAATTTTTAAACAGAAATAAAATGTTCGAAATTATACAATAAACTTTTCTCAGAATGAAATTGAACTGCTGATCCGAAACTTCAGTGAAATCATTGTATCATAGTAAAGATTCAAATATTATAAATTCACGATCCCCCGGGATAGGGTGTGGTCACAATAGGATATTGAATTTTTAGACAGAAATAAATACATTGTAGTTACAAATAAAAGAAAACACTTTCTTCAGAAACTAATCGACCTGTTGATCCAAAACTTCAGTGTAATCATTCTTCCATAGTGTAGATTCAAAAATATTCAAACCATGATCCCCTGGGTTGGGTGTGGTCACAATAGGATATTGAATGTTTAAACAGAAATAAACTGTTAGAAATCATACAAAACACTTTTCTACGGAATTAGTTGACCTATTCATCTGAAACTTCTGTGAAATCATTCTATCATAGAATAGAATCAAACGTATTAAAACCATGAACCCCCCGGGAATGGGTGTGGTCAAAATAGGAGATTGAATTTTTAAACAGAAATAAATAGTTTGAAATCATGGAAAATACTGTTCTCAAAAACTAATTGACCTGTTGATTCTGAAACTTCTGTGAAATCATTATTCCATAGTGTAGATTCAAACATATTAAAACCATGATCCCCCTGGATTGGGTGTGGTCAAAAATAGAGATTGAATATTTAAACAGAAATAAATTGTTAGAAATAATAGAAAACACTTTTCTCAAAAGGGAATTGACCTGTTGATCCGAAACTTCTGAAAAATCATTCTTTTATGGTTTAGATACAAACATATTAAAACCATGATCCCCCGGGATTGGGTGTGGTTACAATAGCAGATTGAATTTTTAAACAGAAATAAACAGTTAGAAATAATACAAATCGTTTTTCTCAGAAACTAATTGACCTGTTGATCCGAAACTTCTAAAAAATCATTCTTTTATGGTATAGATCCAAACATTTTAAAACCATGATCCTTCGGGATTGGGTGTGGTCAAAATAGGAGATTGAATTTTTAAACAGAAATAAATAGTTACAAATAATACAAAACACTTTTTTCAGAACCTAATCGACCTGTTGATCCGAAACTTCAGTGTAATCATTCTTCAATAGTGTAGATTCAAACATATTAAAACCATGATCCCCCGGGATAGGGTGTGTTCACAATAGGAGATTGAATTATTAAACAGAAAGAAATTGTTAGAAATAATACAACGCACTTTTCTAAGGAATTAATTGACCTGTTGATCCGAAACGTCTGTGAAATCATTCCTCCATAGCGTATATTTAAACATATTAAAACCATGATCCCCCGGGATAAGGTGCGGTCACAATAGGATATTGAAGTTTTAAACAGAAACAAATTGTTCGAAATAATACAAAACACTTTTCTAAGGAATTAATTGACCTGTTGATCCGACACTTCTGTGGAATCATTCTACCATAGCGTGGATTTAAACGTATTAAAACCATGATTCCCCTGGAATGGGTGTGGTCACAATAGGATATTGAATTTTAAATAGAAATAAATTGTTAGATATAATACAAAACACTTTTCTAAAGATTTAGTTGACCTGTTGATCCGAAACTTTTGTGAAATCGTTCTTCCATTGCGTAGATTTAAACATATTAAAACCATGATCCCCAGGGATTGGGTGTGGTTACAATAGGAGATTGAATTTTAAAACAGAAAAAAAGAGTTAAAAATAATGGAGAACACTTTTCTCAGAAACTAATTGACCTGTTGATTCGAAACTTCTGTAAAATCATTCTATCGTAGTATAGATTCAAACGTATTAAAACCATGATCCCCCTGGATTGGGTGTAGTCAAAATTAGAGATTGAATATTTAAACAGAAATAAATTGTTAGAAATAATAGAAAACACTTTTCTCAGAAAATAATTGGCCTGTTGATCCTAAACTTCTGAAAAATCAATCTTTTCTGGTATAGATACAAACATATTAAAACTATGATCCCCCGGGATTGGGTGTGGTAACAATAGCAGATTGAATTTTTAAACAGAAATCAACAGTTAGAAATAATACAAAACACTTTTCTCAGAAACTGATTGACCTGTTGATCAAAGACTTCTGTGAAATCATTCTATCATAGTATAGATTCAAACGTATGAAAACCATGATCCACCGGGAATGGGTGTGGTCAAAATAGGAGATTGAATTTTTAAACAGAAATAAATTGTAAGAAGTATTGGAAAACACTGTTCTCAGAAACTAATTGACCTGTTGATCTGATACTTCTGTGAAATTTTATTCCATAGTGTAGATTCAAACATATTAAAACCATGATCCGTCGGGATTGGGTGTGGTCAAATTAAGAGATTGAATTTTTAAACAGAAATAAAATGTTCGAAATAATACAAAACACTTTTCTCAGAATGAAATTGACCTGCTGATCCGAAACTTCTGTGAAATAATTCTATCATAGTAAAGATTCAAATGTATTAAAACCATGATCCCCCGAGAATGGGTGTTGTCAAAATAGGAGATTGAATTTTTAAACAGAAATATATAGTAAGAAGTAATGGAAAACACTGTTCTCAGAAACTAATTGATCTGTTGATCTGAAACTTCTGTGAAATCATCATTCCATAGTGTAGATTCAAACATATTAAAACCATGATCCCTCGGGATTGGGTGTGGTCAAATTAAGAGATTGATTTTTTAAACAGAAATGAAATGTTCGAAATAATACAAAACACTTTTCTCAGAATGAAATTGACCTGCTGATCCGAAACTTCAGTGAAATCATTGTATCAAAGTAAAGATTCAAATATTATAAAACCACGATCCCCCGGGATAGGGTGTGGTCACAATAAGATATTGAATTTTTAGACAGAAATAAATAGTTACAAATAATACAAAACACTTTTTTCTGAAACTAATCGACCTGCTGATCCGAAACTTCAGTGAAATCATTCCTCCATAGTGTAGATTCACACATATTAAAACTATGATCCCCCGGGATAGGCTGTGGTCACAAAAGGAGATTGAATTTTTAAACAGAAATAAATTGTTAGAAATAATACAAAACACTTTTCTAAGGAATTAGTTGACCTATTCATCTGAAACTTCTGTGAAATCATTCTATCATAGAATAGATTCAAACGTATTAAAACCATGATCCCCCGGGAATGGGTGTGGTCAACATAGGAGATTGAATTTTTAAACAGAAATAAATAGTTTGAAATAATGGAAAATACTGTTCTCAAAAACTAATTGACCTGTTGATCTGAACTTCTGTGAAATCATTATTCCATAGTGTAGATTCAAACATATTAAAACCATGATCCACCTGGATTGGGTGTGGTCAAAATTAGACATTGAATATTTAAACAGAGAAAAATATTTAGAAATAATAGAAAACACTTTTCTCAAAAACGAATTGACCTGTTGATCCGAAACTTCTGAAAAATCATTCTTTCATGGTATAGATACAAACATATTAAAACCATGATCCCCCGGGATTGGGCGTGGTTACAATAGCAGATTGAATTTTTAAACAGAAATAAAAAGTTAGAAATAATACAAAACACTTTTCGCAGAAACTAATTGACCTGTTGATCCGAAACTTCTGACAAAACATTCTTTTATGGTATATATACAAACATATTAAAACCATGATCCCTCGGGATTGGGTGTGGTCAAAATAGGAGATTGAATTTTTTAACAGATATAAACAGATACAAATAATACAAAACACTTTTTTCAGCACCTTATCGACCTGTTGATCCGAAACTTCAGTGTAATCAGTCTTCAATGGTGTAGATTCAAACATATTAAAACCATGATCCCCCGGGATAGGGTGTGGTCACAATAGGAGATTGAATTTTTAAACAGAAATAAATTGTTAGAAATAATAGAATACACTTTTCTCAAAACTTAATTGACCTGTTGATCCGAAACCTCTGTGAAATCATTCTTACATAGCGTAGATTTAAACATATTAAAACCATGATCCCCCGGGATAGGGTGTGGTCACAACAAGATATTAGATTTTTAAACAGAAGTAAACTGTTAGAAATAATACAAAACACTTTTCTAATGAATTAATTGACTTGTTGATCCGAACATTCTGTGAAATCATTCTTTCATAGCGTAGATTTAAACATATTAAAACCATGATCCCCCGGGATAGGGTATGGTCACAATAGGAGATTGAATTTTTGAACAGAAATAAATTGTTAAAAATAATACAAAACACTTTTCTAAGGAATCAATTGACCTATTGATCCAAAACTTCTGTGAAATCATTCTATTATAGTGTAGATTCAAAAGCATTAAAACCATGATCCCCCGGGAATGGGTGTGGTCAAAATAGGAGATTGAATTTTTAAACAGAAATAAATAGTTTGAAATCATGGAAAATACTGTTCTCAAAAACTAATTGACCTGTTGATCCGAAACTTCTTAAGAATCATTCTTTTATGGTATAGATACAAACATATTAAAACCATGATCCCCCGGAATTGGGTGTGCTTACAATAGCAGATTGAATTTTTAAACAGAAATAAACAGTTTGAAATAATACAAAACACTTTTTTCAGAAACAAATTGAGCTGTTGATCCGAAACTTCTGTGAAATTATTCTTCTATAGTGTAGATTCAAACATATTAAAAGCATGATCCCTCGGGATTGGGTGTGGTCAAAATAGGAGATTGAATTCTTAAACAGAAATAAACAGTTAGAAATAATGGAAAACACTTTCCTCGGAAACTAATTGACCTGTCCATCCGAAACTTCAGTGTAATCATTCTTCCATAGTGTAGATTCAAACATATTAAAACCATGATCCCCCGGGATAGGGTGTGTTCACAATAGGATATTGAATTTTTAAACAGAAATAAATAGTTACAAATGATACAAAACACAATTTTCAGAAACTAATCGACCTGTTGATCCCAAACTTCAGTGTAATCATTCCTCCATAGTGTAGATTCACACATATTAAAACCATGATCCCCCGGGGTAGGGTATGGTCACAATAGGAGATTGAAGTTTTAAACAGAAATAAATTGTTAGAAATAATACAAAACACTTTTCTAAGGAATTAATTGACCTTATGATCCGAAA
The DNA here is from genome assembly GCA_033439105.1 of Magallana nippona. NCBI lineage: Eukaryota > Metazoa > Mollusca > Bivalvia > Ostreida > Ostreidae > Magallana > Magallana nippona. Next base: position 32,102,351 of record CM065926.1, read on the forward strand.
CTTCTGTGAAATCATTCTTCCATAGCGTAAATTCAAACATATTAAATCCATGATCCCCAGGGATAGGGTGTGGTCACAATAGGAGATTGAATTTTAAAACAGAAATAAATTGTTAGAAATAATACAAAACGTTTTTCTACGGAATTAATTGACCTGTTGACCCAAAACTTCTGTAAAATCATTCTTCAATAGCGTAGATTTAAACATATTAAAACCATGATCCCCCGGGATAGGGTGTGGTCACAATAGGATTTTAAATTTTTAAACAGAAATAAATTGTTAGAAATAATACAAAACACTTTTCTAAGGAATTAGTTGACCTATTGATCCGAAACTTCTGTTAAATCATTTTATCATCATATAGATTCAAACGTATTAAAACCATGATCCCCCGGGAATGGGTGTGGTCAAAATAGGATATTGAATTTTTAAACAGAAGTAAATTGTTTGAAATGATGGAAAAAACTGTTCTCCAAAACTAATTGACCTGTTGATCTGAACTTCTGTGAAATCATTATTCCATAGTTTAGATTTAAACATATTAAAACCATGATCCCCCTGGATTAGGTGTTGTCAAAATTAGAGATTGAATATTTAAACAGAAATAAATTGTTAGAAATAATAGAAAACACTTTTCTCAAAAAGTAATTGACTAGTTGATCCGAAACTTCTGAAAAATCATTCTTTTCTGGTATAGATACAAACATATTAAAACCATGATCCCCCGGGATTGGGTGTGGTCACAATAGGAGATTGAATTTTTAAACAGAACAAAATAGTTACAAATAATACAAAACACTTTTTTCAGAACCTAACCGACCTGTTGATCCGAATCTTCAGTGTCATCATTCCTTTATAGTGTAGATTGAAACATATTAAAACCATGATCCCCCGGGATAGGGTGTGGTCACAATAGGAGATTGAATTTTTAAACAGAAATAAATTGTTAGAAATAATACAAAACACTTTTCATAAGAATTAGTTGACCTGTTGATCCGAAACTTCTGTGAAATTATTCTTCCATAGCGTAGATTTAAACATATTAAAACCATGATCCCCCGGGATAGGGTGTGGTCACAATAGGATATTGAATTTATAAACAGAAATAAATTGTTAGAAATAATACAAAACACTTTTCTAAGGAATTAATTTATCTGTTGATCCGAAACTTCTGTGAAATCATTCTTCCATAGCGTAGATTTAAACATATTAAAACCATGATTCCCTGGGATAGGGTGTGGTCACAATAGGATATTGAATTTTTAGACAGAAATAAATAGCTACAAATAATACAAAACACTTTTTTCAGAAGCTAATCGACCTTTTGATCCCAAACTTCAGTGTAATCATTCTTCCATAGTGTAGATTCAAACATATTAAAACCATGATTCCCTGGGATAGGGTGTGGTCACAATAGGAGACTGAATTTTAAACAGACGTAAATCATTAGAAATAATACGAAACGTTTTTCTAAGGAATCAATTGACCTGTTGATCCGAAACTTCTGTGAAATCATTCTTCCATAGCGTAGATTGAAACATATTAAAGCCATGATCCCCCGGGATAGGGTGTGGTCACAATAGGATATTAAATTTTTAAACAGAAATAAATTGTTAGAAATAATACAAAACCCTTTCCTAAGGAATTAGTTGAACTATTGATCCGAACCTTCTGTGAAATCATTCTATCATAGTATAGATTCAAACGTATTAAAACCATGATCCCCCGGGAATGGGTGTGGTCAAAATAGGAAATTGAATTTTTAAACAGAAAAAAATAGTTTGAAATAATGGAAAATACTGCTCTCAAAAACTAATTGACCTGTTGATCTGAACTCTTGTGAAATCATTATTCCATAGTGTAGATTCAAACATATTAAAACCATGATCCCCCTGGATTGGGTGTGGTCAAAATTAGAGATTGAATATTTAAACAGAAATAAATTGTTAGAAATAATAGAAAACACTATTCTCAAAAATTAATTGACTTGTTGATCCGAAACTTCTGAAAAATCATTCTTTTATGGTATAGATACAAACATATTAAAACCATGATCCCCAAGGATTGGGTGTGGTTACAATAGCAGATTGAATTTTTAAACAGAAAAAAAGAGTTAGAAATAATACAAAACACTTTTCTGTGAAACTAATTGACCTGTTGATCCAAAACTTCTGAAAAATCATTCATTTATGTTATAGATTCAAACATATTAAAACCATGATCCGTCGGGATTGGGTGTGGTCAAAATAGGAGATTGAATTTTTAAACAGAAATAAATAGTTAAACATAATACAAAACACTTTTTTCAGAACCTAATCGACCTGTTGATCCGAAACTTCAGTGTAATCATTCTTCCATATTGTAGATTCAAACATATTAAAACCATGATCCTCCGGGATAGGGTGTGGTAACAATAGGAGATTGAATTTTTAAACAGAAATAAATTGTTAGAAAACATACAAAACACTTTTCTAAGGAATTAATTGACCTGTTGATCCGAAATTTCTGTGAAATCATTTTTCCATAGCGTAGATTGAAACATATTAAAACCATGATCCCCCGGGATAGGGTGTGGTCACAATAGGAAATTGAATTTTTAAACAGAAAAAAAGAGTTAGAAATAATACAAAACACTTTTCTCAGAAACTAATTGACCTGTTGATCCGAAACTTCTGAAAAATCATTCATTTATGGTATTGATTAAAACATATTAAAACCATGATCCCTCGGGATTGGGTGTGGTCAAAATAGGAGATTGAATTTATAAACAGAAATAAATAGTTAAAAATAATACAAAACACTTTTATCAGAACCTAATCGACCTGTCCATCCGAAACTTCAGTGTAATCATTCTTCCATAGTGTAGATTCAAACATATTAAAACCATGATCCCCCGGGATAGGGTGTGTTCACAATAGGATATTGAATTTTTAAACAGAAATAAATAGTTACAAATGATACAAAACACAATTTTCAGAAACTAATCGACCTGTTGATCCCAAACTTCAGTGTAATCATTCCTCCATAGTGTAGATTCACACATATTAAAACCATGATCCCCCGGGGTAGGGTATGGTCACAATAGGAGATTGAATTTTTAAACAGAAATAAATTGTTAGAAATAATACAAAACACTTTTCTAAGGAATTAATTGACCTGATGATCCGAAACTTCTGTGAAATCATTCTTCCATAGCGTAGATTCAAACATATTAAATCCATGATCCCCAGGGATAGGGTGTGGTCACAATAGGAGATTGAATTTTTAAACAGAAATAAATTGTTAGAAATAATACAAAACACTTTTCTGAGGAATTAATTGACCTGTTGATCCGAAACTATTGTGAAATCATTCTTCCATAGCGTAGATTGAAACATATTAAAACCATGATCCCCCGGGACAGGGTGTGGTCACAATAGGATATTGAATTTTTAAACAGAAATAAATAGTTTGAAATAATGAAAAATACTGTTCTCAAGAACTAATTGACCTGTTGATCTTAAACTTCCGTGAAATCATTATTCCATAGTGTAGATTCAAACATATTAAAACCATGATTCCCCTGAATTGGGTGTGGTCAAAATTAGAGATTGAATATTTGAACAGAAATAAATTGTTAGAAATAATAGAAAGCACTTTTCTCAAAAAGTAATTGACTTGTTGATCCGAAACTTCTGAAAAATCATTCTTTTATGGTATAGATACATACATATTAAAACCATGATCCCCCGGGATTGGGTGTGGTTACAATAGCAGATTGAATTTTTAAACAGAAATCAACAGTTAGAAATAATACAAAAAACTTTTATCAGAAACTAATTGACCTGTTGATCCGACACATCTGAAAAATTATTCTTTAATGGTATAGATTCAAACATATTAAAACCATGATCCGTCGGGATTGGGTGTGGTCACAATAGGATATTGAATTTTTAAACAGAAATAAATAGTTACAAATGATACAAAACACTTCTTTCAGAAACTAATCGACCTGTTGATCCGAAACTCCAGTGTCATCATCCTTCTATAATGTAGATTCAAACGTATTAAAACCATGATCCCCCGGGATAGGGTGTGGTCACAATAGGAGATTGAATTTTTGAACACAAATAATAGAAATAATACAAAACACTTTTCTAAGGAATTAATTGACCTGTTGATCCGAAATTTCTGTGAAATCATTCTTCCATAGCGTAGATTTAAACATATTAAAACCATGATACCCTGGGACAGGGTGTGGTCACAATAGGATATTGAATTTTTAAACAGAAATAAATTTTTAGAAAAAAAACAAAACACTTTTCTGAGGAATTAATTGACCTATTGATCCGAAACTTCTGTGAAATCATTCTATCAAAGTATAGATTCAAACGTATTAAAACCATGATCCCCCGGGATAGGGTGTGGTCACAATAGGAGATTGAATTTTTAAACAGAAATAAATTGTTAGAAATGATACAAAACACTTTTCTAAAGACTTAGTTGACCTGTTGATCCGAAACTTCTGTGAAATCGTTCTTCCATAGCGTAGATTTAAACATATTAAAACCATGATTCCCCAGGATTGGGTGTGGTTACGATAGGATATTGAATTTTTAAACAGAAAAAAAGAGTTAGAAATAATACAAAACACTTTTCTCAGAAACTAATTGACCTGTTGATCCGAAACTTCTGAAAAATCATTCATTTATGGTATAGATTCAAACATATTAAAACCATGATCAGTCAGGATTGGGTGTGGTCAAAATAGGAGATTGAATTTTTAAACAAAAATAAATAGTTTGAAATAATGGAAAATACTGTTCTCAAAAACTAATTGACCTGTTTATCTAAAACTTGCGTGAAACCTTTATTCCATAGTGTAGATTCAAACATATTAAAACAATGATCCCCCTGAATTGGGTGTGGTCAAAATTAGAGATTGAATATTTAAACAGAAATAAATTGTTAAAAATAATGGAAAACACTATTCTCAAAAAGGATTTGACCTGTTGATCCGAAACTTCTGAATAATCATTCTTTTATGGTATAGATACAAACATATTAAAACCATGATCCCCCGGGATTGGGTATGGTTACAATAGCAGATTGAATTTTTAAACAGAAATTAACTGTTAGAAATAATACAAAACACTTTTCTCAGAAACTAATTGACCTGTTGATCCGAAACTTCTGAAAAATCATTCTTTTATGGTATAGATACAAACATATTAAAACCATGATCCCTCGGGATTGGGTGTGGTCAAAATAGGAGATTGAATTTTTAAACAGAAAAAAATAGTTACAAATAATAACACTTTTTTTCAGAACCTAATCGACCTGTTGATCCGAAACTTCAGTGTAATCATTCTTCCATAGTGTAGATTGAAACATATTAAAACCATGATGCCCCGGGATAGAGTGTGGTCACAATAGGTTATTGAATTTTTAAACAGAAATGAATAGTTACAAATGATAAAAAACACTTTTTTCAGAAACTAATTGACCTGTTAATCCGAAACTTCAGTGTAATCATTCCTTCATAGTGTAGATTCACACATTAAAACCATGAACCCCCGGGATAGGGTGTGGTCACAATAGGATGTTGAATTTTTAAACAGAAATAAATTGTTAGAAATAATACAAAACACTTTTTAAGGAATCAGTTGACCTATTCATCCGAAACTTCTGTGAAATCATTCTATCAAAGAATATATTAAAACGTATTAAAACCATGATCCCCCGGGATTGGATGTGGTCAAAATTAGAGATTGAATATTTTAACAGAAATAAATTGTTAGAAATCATAGAAAACACTTTTCTCAAAAACTAATTGACCTGTTGATCCGAAACTTCTGAAAAATCATTCTTTTATGGTTTAGATACAAACATATTAAAACCATGATCCCTCGGGATTGGGTGTGGTCACAATAGGAGATTGAATTTTTGAACAGAAATGAATAGATACAAATAATACAAAACACTTTTTTCAGAACCTAATCGACCTGTTGATCCGAAACATCAGTGTAATCATTCTTTCATAGTGTAGATTCAAACATATTAAAACCATGATCCCCCGGGATAGGGTGTGGTCACAATAGGAGATTGAATTTTTAAACAGAAATAAATTGTTAGAAATAATAAAAAGCACTTTTCTAAAGAATTAATTGACCTGTTGATCCGAAATTTCTGTGAAATCATTCTTCCATAGCGTATATTTAAACATATTAAAACAATGATCCCCCGGGATAGGGTGTGGTCACAATAGGATATTAAATTTGTAGACAGAAATAAATAGTTACAAAAAATACAAAACACTTTTTTCAGAAACTAATCGACCTGTGTATCCGAAACTTCAGTGTTATCAATCTTCCATAGGGTAGATTCAAATATATTAAAACCATGATCCCCCGGGATAGGGTGTGGTCACAATAGGAGATTGAATTTTTAAACAGAAGTAAATTGTTAGAAAAAATACGAAACGTTTTTCTAAGGAAGTAATTGACCTGTTGATCCGAAACTTCTGTGAAATCATTCTTCCATAGCGTAGATTTAAAACTATTAAAGCCATGATCCCCCGGGATAGGGTGTGGTCACAATAGGATATTAAATTTTTAAACAGAAATATATTGTTAGAAATAATACAAAACACTTTCCTAAGGATTTAGTTGAACTATTGATCCGAAACTTTTGTGAAATCATTCTATCATAGTATAGATTCAAACGTATTAAAACCATGATCCCCCGGGAATGGGTGTTGTCAAAATAGGAGATTGAATTTTTAAACAGAAATAAATTATTTGAAATAATTGAAAATACTGTTCTCAAAAACTAATTGACCTGTTGATCTGAACTCTTGTGAAATCATTATTCCATAGTGTAGATTCAAACATATTAAAACCATGATCCCCCTAGATTGGGTGTCGTCAAAATTAGAGATTGAATATTTAAACAGAAATAAATTGTTAGAAATAATAGAAAACACTTTTCTCAAAAAGTAATTGACTTGTTGATCAGATACTTCTGAAAAATCATTCTTTTCTGGTATAGATACAAACATATTAAAATCATGATCCCCCGGGATTGGGTGTGGTTACAATAGCATCTTGAATTTTTAAACAGAAATAAACAGTTAGAAATGAAACAAAACACTTTTCTCAGAAACTTATTGACCTGTTGATCCGAAACTTCTTAAAAATCATTCTTTTATGGTATAGATACAAACATATTAAAACCATGATCCCTCGGGATTGGGTGTGGCCAAAATAGGAGATTGAATTTTTAAACAGAAATAAATTGTTAGAAATAATACAAAACACTTTTTAAGGAATCAGTTGACCTATTCATCCGAAACTTCTGTGAAATCATTCTATCAAAGAATATATTCAAAGGTATTAAAACCATGATCCCCCGGGAATGGGTGTGGTCAAAATAGGAGATTGAATTTTTAAACAGAAGTAAATAGTTTGAAATAATGGAAAATACTGTTCTCAAAAACTAATTGGCCTGTTGATCTGAACTTCTGTGAAATCATTAATCGATAGTGTAGATTCAAACATATTAAAATCATGATCCCCCGGGATTGGATGTGGTCAAAATTAGAGATTGAATATTTTAACAGAAATAAATTGTTAGAAATCATAGAAAACACTTTTCTCAAAAACTAATTGACCTGTTGATCCAAAACTTCTGAAAAATCATTCTTTTATGGTTTAGATACAAACATATTTAAACCATGATCCCTCGGGATTGGGTGTGGTCAAAATAGAAGATTGAATTTTTGAACAGAAATGAATAGATACAAATAATACAAAACACTCTTTTCAGAACCTAATCGACCTGTTGATCCGAAACATCAGTGTAATCATTCTTTCATAGTGTAGATTCAAACATATTAAAACCATGATCCCCCGGGATAGGGTGTGGTCACAATAGGATATTGAATTTTTAAACAGAAATAAATTGTTAGAAATAATACAAAACACTTTCCTAAGGATTTAGTTGAACTATTGATCCGAAACTTTTGTGAAATCATTCTATCATAGTATAGATTCAAACGTATTAAAACCATGATCCCCCGGGAATGGGTGTGGTCAAAATAGGAGATTGAATTCTTAAACAGAAATAAATAGTTTGAAATAATGGAAAATACTGTTCTCCAAAGCTAATTGACCTGTTGATCTGAACTCTTGTGAAATCATTATTCCATAGTGTAGATTCAAACATATTAAAACCATGATCCCCCTAGATTGGGTGTGGTCAAAATTAGAGATTGAATATTTAAACAGAAATAAATTGTTAGAAATAATAGAAAATACTTTTCTCAAAAATTAATTGACTTGTTGATCCGATACTTCTGAAAAATCATTCTTTTATGGTATAGATACAAACATATTAAAATCATGATCCCCCGGGATTGGTTGTGGTTACAATAGCATCTTGAATTTTTAAACAGAAATAAACAGTTAGAAATGATACAAAACACTTTTCTCAGAAACTAATTGACCTGTGGATCCGAAACTTCTTAAAATTCATTCTTTTATGGTATAAATACAAACATATTAAAACCATGATCCCTCGGGATTGGGTGTTGTCAAAATAGGAGATTGAATTTTTAAACAGAAAAAAATAGTTAGAAATAATACAAAAAACTTTTTTCAGAACCTAATCGACCTGTTGATCCGAAACTTCAGTGTAATCATTCTTCCATAGTGTAGATTCAAACATATTAAAATCATGATCCCACGGGATAGGGTGTGGTCACAAGAGGAGATTAAATTTTTAAACAGAAATAAATTGTAAGAAATAATACAAAACACTTTTCTAAAGAATTAATTGACCTGTTGAACCGAAAATTCTGTTAAATCATTCTTCCATAGCATAGATTTAAACATATTAAAACCATGATCCCCCGGGTTTGGGTGTGGTCACAATAGGATATTGAATTTTTTAACAGAAATAAATAGATACAAATGATAGAAAACACTTTTTTCAGAAACTAATTGACCTGTTGATCCGAAACTTCAGTGTAATCATTCATCCATAGTGTAGATTCACACTTATTAAAACCATGATCCCACGGGATAGGGTGTGGTCACAATAGGATATTGAATTTTTAAACAGAAATAAATTGTTAGAAATAATACAAAACACTTTTCTAAGGAATTAATTGACCTATTCATCCGAAACTTCTGTGAAATCATTCTATCAAAGAATAGATTCAAACTTATTAAAACCATGATCCCCCGGGAATGGGTGTGGTCAAAATAGGAGATTGAATTTTTAAACAGAAATAAATAGTTTGAAATGATGGAAAATACTGTTCTCTAAAACTAATTGACCTGTTGATCTGAACTTCTGTGAAATCATTATTACATAGTGTAGATTTAAACATATTAAAACCATGATCCCCCTGGATTAGGTGTGGTCAAAATTAGAGATTGAATATTTGAACAGAAATAAATTGTTAGAAATAATAGAAAACACTTTTCTCAAAAAGTAATTGACCTGTTGATCCGAAACTTCTGAAAAATCATTCTTTTCTGGTATAGATACAAACATATTAAAACCATGATCCCCCGGGATTGGGTGTGGTTACAATAGCAGATTGAATTTTTAAACAGAAATAAACAGTTAGAAATAATACAAAACACTTTTCTCAGAAACTAATTGACCTGTTGATCCGAAACTTCTGAAAAATCATTCTTTTATGGTATAGATACAAACATATTAAAACTATGATCCCTCGGGATTGGGTGTGGTCAAAATAGGAGATTGAATATTTAAACAGAAATAAATAGTTACAAATGATACAAAACACTTCTTTCAGAAACTAATTGACCTGTTGATCCGAAACTTCAGTGTCATCATTCCTTTATAGTGTAGATTGAAACATATTAAAACCATGATCCCCCGGGATAGGGTGTGGTCACAATAGGATATTGAATTTTTAAACAGAAATAAATTGTTAGAAATAATACAAAACACTTTTCTTAGGAATTAATTGACCTGTTGATCCGAAACTTCTGTGGAATCATTCTACTATGGCGTAGATTTAAACATATTAAAACCATGATCCCCCGGGATAGGATGTGGTCACAATAGGATATTGAATTTTTAAACAGAAATAAATTGTTAGAAATAATACAAAACACTTTTCTCAAAAACTAATTGACCTGTTGATCCGAAACTTCTGAAAAATCATTCTTTTATGGTATAGATACAAACATATTAAAACTTCTGAAAAATCATTCTTTTATGGTATAGATACAAACATATTAAAACCATGATCCCTCGGGATTGGGTGTGGTTACAATAGGAGATTGAATTTTTAAACAGAAATAAACAGTTAGAAATAATACAAAACTCTTTTCTCAGAAACTAATTGACCTGTTGATCCGAAACTTCTGAAAAATCATTTTTTTTTTTGGTATAGATACAAACATATTAAAACCATGATCCCTCGGGATTGGGTATGGTAACAATAGGAGATTGAATTTTTAAACAGAAAAAAATAGTTACAAATAATACAAAACACTTTTTTCAGAACCTAATCAACCTGTTGATCCGAAACTTCAGTGTCATCATTCCTTTATAGTGTAGATTGTAACATATTAAAACCAAGATCCCCCGGGATAGGGTGTGGTCACAATAGGATATTGAATTTTTAAACAGAAATAAATTGTTAGAAATAATACAAAACACTTTTCATAAGAATTAATTGACCTGTTGATCCGAAACTTCTCTGAAATTATTCTTCCATAGCGTAGATTTAAACATATTAAAACCATGATCCCCCGGGATATGGTGTGGTCACAATAGGAGATTGAATTTATAAACAGAAATAAATTGTTAGAAATAATACAAAACACTTTTCTTAGGAATTAATTGACCTGTTGATCCGAAACTTCTGTGGAATCATTCTACCATAGCGTAGATTTAAACATATTAAAACCATGATCCCCCGGGATAGGATGTGGTCACAATAGGATATTGAATTTTTAAACAGAAATAAATTGTTAGAAATAATAGAAAACACTTTTCTCAAAAACTAATTGACCTGTTGATCCGAAACTTCTGAAAAATCATTCTTTTATGGTATAGATACAAACATATTAAAACCATGATCCCTCGGGATTGGGTGTGGTTACAATAGCAGATTGAATTTTTAAACAGAAATAAACAGTTAGAAATAATACAAAACACTTTTCTCAGAAACTAATTGACCTGTTGATCCGAAACTTCTGAAAAATCATTCTTTTATGGTATAGATACAAACATATTAAAACCATGATCCATCGGGATTGGGTGTGGTCACAATAGGAGATTGAATTTTTAAACAGAAAAAAATAGTTACAAAAATACAAAACACTTTTTTCAGAACCTAATCAACCTGTTGATCCGAAACTTCAGTGTCATCATTCATTTATAGTGTAGATTGTAACATATTAAAACCATGATCCCCCGGGATAGGGTGTGGTCACAATAGGATATTGATTTTTTAAACAGAAATAAATTGTTAGAAATAATACAAAACACTTTTCATAAGAATTAATTGACCTGTTGATCCGAAACTTCTGTGAAATCATTCTTCCATAGCGTAGATTTAAACATATTAAAACCATGATCCCCCGGGATAGGGTGTGGTCACAATAGGATATTGAATTTTTAGACAGAAATAAATAGCTACAAATAATACAAAACACTTTTTTCAGAAACTAATCGACCTGTTGATCCGAAACTTCTGTGAAATTATTCTTCCATAGCGTAGATTTAAACATATTAAAACCATGATCCCCCGGTATATGGTGTGGTCACAATAGGAGATTGAATTTATAAACAGAAATAAATTGTTAGAAATAATACAAAACACTTTTCTTAGGAATTAATTGACCTGTTGATCCGAAACTTCTGTGGAATCATTCTACCATAGCGTAGATTTAAACATATTAAAACCATGATCCCCCGGGATAGGATGTGGTCACAATAGGATATTGAATTTTTAAACAGAAATAAATTGTTAGAAATAATAGAAAACACTTTTCTCAAAAACTAATTGACCTGTTGATCCGAAACTTCTGAAAAATCATTCTTTTATGGTATAGATACAAACATATTAAAACCATGATCCCTCGGGATTGGGTGTGGTTACAATAGCAGATTGAATTTTTAAACAGAAATAAACAGTTAGAAATAATACAAAACACTTTTCTCAGAAACTAATTGACCTGTTGATCCGAAACTTCTGAAAAATCATTCTTTTATGGTATAGATACAAACATATTAAAACCATGATCCATCGGGATTGGGTGTGGTCACAATAGGAGATTGAATTTTTAAAGAGAAAAAAATAGTTACAAATAATACAAAACACTTTTTAGACGGTGGCTTTAAATAGCCACGGTCTATTGCTACGGTCCTGGCCGGAATAGTGTTTCTCACGGGGATCCTAGCGGATAAGGAATGGTAACTCTGTTTGGTATTCCTCTGTTACACCGCAGTGTTACAGGCAATGTTTTACCTATGTTCAATTTCAGTTTGAGAACAAATTTTCAACGTATCAGGTATTATAAGCATTGTAAAAAAAATAAATGAATATATAGATATATATTTGTTAATAGAGACAGACCGTGTATCAATATTTTTTTTATGTAATGAATATTTATGAATATTTGTGATGCATCAAAAGAATCTGCAAAATAGTGCAATGTTTATAATCAGTTTTATCTATCTATTATCTACTTATATTAGTGTTCAACATTTACTTTTGTGAATGAATGTTTTTACTGTAAATATCTTAGCATTTTTGCAATTAATAGGGTTAAGCTATTAAACTTTTTTTTTAAAAATTTTATATACTCACCTTTTCCTGTTGATATTTTTAAGTTCATCAATTTCCTAGTACTGTTAACTCTTGGTAAACAATAAAATGTGGTGCATCATTTTCAAAGCAAAATAAAATCATGATGTCCCAATTTATTACTTTTTGCTGACATTGTTTCATTTATAACAAATTATTTGTGTCTTTCTGACTTGCTCTGCGTGTATCATTGTTAATAAATGAATACATTTCTTTTATTTTTCTTCATTATGTTATTTATGCCTCATTATTAAGAAAACCATAAAATCATTCATTGATGAATGTTGACATTTCGTACCTGTATTTAACAAGAAAAATGTATGTTTACATACAAGATTTTATTTATTTTCATTGTTTATTTCGATAGGAAGTATGTCACAATATGGAAGTGTCCCATACCAGCCCAATACAAGTTCAAATAATATAATTCTGGTTAAAGTTACATTGATTAGACAGATTAAATTTATAACTTGTTTTGCCTATGCTTTAATAGCAATAACGCCAAAAATAATTCAGTAAATGAAAACAAACGGGATTCGAACCGTGATGTGCGGTTCACAATTTAAGTCCAATAACTTAACCACTCTGTTATGGAGTTTGTTGAATGATGTAGTCGATATAATCATTTTAACAAAACTAAATGGCTTTTCGAATGGAAGTCAGCCATCTAGATGCCTGCGTAGACTTCCCCATTAAAAGGTACATTTGTACATTTCACCTTTAGCTGCAAACAATTAAACTCAATTTCTAAACAGTTAGTGTAACTCGTGTTGAAGCAGTATACCCTTCCTATGTTTTGGTTAAAAAATGTATGAAATTATGCCTGATTTTATTGTTTATTTTGATAGAGAGTATGTCATAATAAGGAAGTGTTCCACCATAAGCTGCAGTATATATCTCATAGTTCACGCCACCGTCTATCAGTACTTATCAGTACTTTGATTTCAGAACCTAATCAACCTGTTGATCCGAAACTTCAGTGTAATCATTCTTCCATAGTGTAGATTGAAACATATTAAAACCATGATGCCCCAGGATAGTGTGTGGTCACAATAGGATATTGAATTTTTAAACAGAAATAAATTGTTAGAAATAATACAAAACACTTTTCTAAGGAATCAGTTGACCTATTCATCCGAAACTTCTGTGAAATCATTCTATCAAAGAATAGATTCAAAGTTATTAAAACCATGATCCCCAGGGATAGGGTGTGGTCACAATAGGAGATTGAATTTTTAAACAGAAATAAATTGTTAGAAATAATACAAAACACTTTTCTAAGGAATCAGTTGACCTATTCATCCGAAACTTCTGTGAAATCATTCTATCAAAGAATAGATTCAAAGGTATTAAAACCATGATCCCCCGGGATAGGGTGTGGTCACAATAAGATATTGAATTTTTAGACAGAAATAAATAGTTACAAAAAATACAAAACACTTTTTTCAGAAACTAATCGACCTGTTGATCCGAAACTTCAGTGTAATCATCCTTCCATAGGGTTGATTCAAATATATTAAAACCATGATCCCCCGGGATAGGGTGTGGTCACAATAGGATATTGAATTTTTAAACAGAAATAAATTGTTAGAAATAATACAAAACACTTTTCTAAGGAATTAGATGACCTATTCATCCGAAACTTCTGTGAAATCATTCTATCAAAGAATAGATTCAAACGTATTAAAACCATGATCCCCCGGGAATGGGTGTGGTCAAAATAGGAGATTGAATTTTTAAACAGAAATAAATAGTTTGAAATGATGGAAAATACTGTTCTCCAAAACTAATTGACCTGTTGATCTGAACTTCTGTGAAATCATTATTCAATAGTGTAGATTAAAACATATTAAAACCACGATCCCCCTGGATTAGGTGTGGTCAAAATTAGAGATTGAATATTTAAACAGAAATAAATTGTTAGAAATAATAGAAAACACTATTCTCAAAAAGTAATTGACTTGTTGATCCGAAACTTCTGAAAAATCATTCTTTTATGGTATAGATACAAACATATTAAAACCATGATCCCCCGGGATTGGGTGTGGTTACAATAGCAGATTGAATTTTTAAACAGAAATAAACAGTTAGAAATAATACAAAACACTTTTCTCAGAAACTAATTGACCTGTTGATCCGAAACTTCTGAAAAATCATTCTTTAATGGTATAGATACAAACATATTAAAACCATGATCCCTCGGGATTGGGTGTGGTCACAATAGGAGATTGAATTTTTAAACAGAAAAAAATAGTTACAAATAATACAAAACACTTTTTTCAGAACTTAATCGACCTGTTGATCCGAAACATCAGTGTCATCATTCCTTTATAGTGTAGATTGAAACATATTAAAACCATGATCCCCCGGGATAGGGTGTGGTCACAATAGGATATTGAATTTTTAAACAGAAATAAATTGTTAGAAATAATACAAAACACTTTTCATAAGAATTAGTTGACCTGTTGATCCGAAACTTCTGTGAAATTATTCTTATATAGCGTAGATTTAAACATATTAAAACCATGATCCCCCGGGATAGGGTGTGGTCACAATAGGATATTGAATTTATAAACAGAAATAAATTGTTAGAAATAATACAAAACACTTTTCTAAGGAATTAATTTATCTGTTGATCCGAAACTTCTGTGAAATCATTCTTCCATAGCGTAGATTTAAACATATTAAAACCATGATCCCCCGGGATAGGGTGTGGTCACAATAGGATATTGAATTTTTAGACAGAAATAAATAGCTACAAATAATACAAAACACTTTTTTCAGAAACTAATCGACCTGTTGATCCGAAACTTCTGTGAAATCATTCTTCCATAGCGTAGATTGAAACATATTAAAGCCATGATCCCCCGGGATAGGGTGTGGTCACAATAGGATATTAAAATTTTAAACAGAAATAAATTGTTAGAAATAATACAAAACCCTTTCCTAAGGAATTAGTTGAACTATTGATCCGAAACTTCTGTGAAATCATTCTATCATAGTATAGATTCAAACGTATTAAAGCCATGATCTCCCTGGAATGGGTGTGGTCAAAATAGGAAATTGAATTTTTAAACAGAAATAAATAGTTTGAAATAATGGAAAATACTGCTCTCAAAAACTAATTGACCTGTTGATCTGAACTCTTGTGAAATCATTATTCCATAGTGTAGATTCAAACATATTAAAACCATGATCCCCCTGGATTGGGTGTGGTCAAAATTAGAGATTGAACATTTAAACAGAAATAAATTGTTAGAAATCATAGAAAACACTTTTCTCAAAAAGTAATTGACTTGTTGATCCGAAACCTCTGAAAAATCATTCTTTTATGGTATAGATACAAACATATTAAAACCATGATCCCCCAGGATTGGGTGTGGTTACAATAGCAGATTGAATTTTTAAACAGAAAAAAAGAGTTAGAAATAATACAAAACACTTTTCTGTGAAACTAATTGCCCTGTTGATCCGAAACTTCTGAAAAATCATTCATTTATGGTATAGATTCAAACATATTAAAACCATGATCCGTCGGGATTGGGTGTGGTAAAAATAGGAGATTGAATTTTTAAACAGAAATAAATAGTTAAAAATGATACAAAACACTTTTTTCAGAAACTAATCGACCTGTTGATCCGAAACTTCAGTGTAATCATTCTTCCATATTGTAGATTCAAACATATTAAAACCATGATCCTCCGGGATAGGGTGTGGTCACAATAGGAGATTGAATTTTTAAACAGAAATAAATTGCTAGAAAACATACAAAACACTTTTCTAAGGAATTAATTGACCTGTTGATCCGAAACTTCTGAAAAATCATTCTTTTATGGTATAGATACACACATATTAAAACCATGATCCCCCAGGATTGGGTGTGGTTACAATAGCAGATTGAATTTTTAAACAGAAAAAAAGAGTTAGAAATAATACAAAACACTTTTCTGTGAAACTAATTGACCTGTTGATCCGAAACTTCTGAAAAATCATTCATTTATGGTATAGATCCAAACATATTAAAACCATGATCCGTCGGGATTAGGTGTGGTCAAAATAGGAGATTGAATTTTTAAACAGAAATAAATAGTTAAAAATAATACAAAACACTTTTTTCAGAACCTAATTGACCTGTTGATCCGAAACTTCAGTGAAATCATTCTTCCATATTGTAGATTCAAACATATTAAAACCATGATCCTCTGGGATTGGGTGTGGTCACAATAGGAGATTGAATTTTTAAACAGAAATAAATTGTTAGAAAACATACAAAACATTTTTCTAAGGAATTAATTGACCTGTTGATCCGACATTTCTGTGAAATCATTCTTTCATAGCGTAGATTGAAACATATTAAAACCATGATCCCCCAGGATTGGGTGTGGTCACAATAGGAAATTGAATTTTTAAACAGAAAAAAAGTGTTAGAAATAATACAAAACACTTTTCTCAGAAACTAATTGACCTGTTGATCTGAAACTTCTGAAAAATCATTCATTTATGGTATTGATTCAAACATATTAAAACCATGATCCGTCGGGATTGGGTGTGGTCAAAATAGGAGATTGAATTTATAAACAGAAATAAATAGTTAAAAATAATACAAAAAACTTTTATCAGAACCTAATCGACCTGTTGATCCGAAACTTCAGTGTAATCATTCTTCCATAGTATAGATTCAAACATATTAAAACCATGATCCTCCGGGATAGGGTGTGGTCACAATAGGAGATTGAATTTTTAAACAGAAATAAATTGTTAGAAATAATACAAAACACTTTTCTAAGGAATTAATTGACCTGTTGATCCGAAACTATTGTGAAATCATTCTTCCATAGCGTAGATTGAAACATATTAAAACCATGATCCCCCGGGAATGGGTGTGGTCACATTAGGATATTGAATTTTTAAACAGAAATAAATAGTTTGAAATAATGAAAAATACTGTTCTCAAAAACTAATTGACCTGTTGATCTGAAACTTCCGTGAAATCATTATTCCATAGTGTAGATTCAAACATATTAAAACCATGATCCCCCTGGATTGGGTGTGGTCAAAATTAGAGATTGAATATTTAAACAGAAGTAAATTGTTAGAAATAATAGAAAACACTTTTCTCAAAAAGAAATTGACTTGTTGATCCGAAACTTCTGAAAAATCATTCTTTTATGGTATAGATACAAACATATTAAAACCATGATCCCCCGGGATTGGGTGTGGTTACAATAGCAGATTGAATTTTTAAACAGAAATAAACAGTTAGAAATAATACAAAAAACTTTTCTCAGAAACTAATTGACCTGTTGATCCGACACATCTGAAAAATTATTCTTTTATGGTATAGATACAAACATATTAAAACCATGATCCCTTGGGATTGGGTGTGGTCAAAATAGGAGATTGATTATTTAAACAAAAATAAATAGTTACAAATGATACAAAACACTTCTTTCAGAAACTAATCGACCTGTTGATCCGAAACTTCAATGTAATCGTTCTTCCATAGTGTAGATTCAAACATATTAAAACCATGATCCCTCAGGATTGGGTGTGGTCACAATAGTAGAGTGAATTTTTAAACAGAAGTAAATTGTTAAAAATAATACAAAACGTTTTTCTACGGAAATAATTGACCTGTTGATCCGAAACTTCTGTGAAATCATTCTTACATAGCGTAGATTTAAACATATTAAAACCATGATCCCACGGGATAGGGTGTAGTCACAACAGGATATTAAATTTTTAAACAGAAATAAATAGTTTGAAATAATGAAAAATACTGTTCTCAAAAACTAATTGACCTGTTGATCTGAAACTTCCGTGAAATCATTATTCCATAGTGTAGATTCAAACATATTAAAACCATGATCCCACGGGATAGGGTGTAGTCACAACAGGATATTAAATTTTTAAACAGAAATAAATTGTTAGAAATCATACAAAACACCTTTCTAAGCAATTAATTCACCTGTTGATCAGAAACTTCTGTGGAATCATTCTTCCATAGCGTAGATTTAAACATATTAAAACCATGATCCGTCGGGATTGGGTGTGGTCACAATAGGATATCGAATTTTTAAACAAAAATAAATTGTTAGAAATAACACAAAACACTTTTCTTAGGAATTAGTTGACCTATTGATCCGAAACTTCTGTGAAATCATTCTATCATAGTATAGATTCATAGGTATTAAAACCATGATCCCTCTGAAATGGGTGTGGTCAAAACAGGATATTGTATTTTTAAACAGAAATAAATAGTTTGAAATAATGAAAAATACTGTTCTCAAAAACTAATTGACCTGTTGATCTGAAACTTCCGTGAAATCATTATTCCATAGTGTAGATTCAAACATATTAAAACCATGATCCCCCTGGATTGGGTGTGGTCAAAATTAGAGATTGAATATTTAAACAGAAATAAATTGTTAGAAATAATAGAAAACACTTTTCTCAAAATGAAATTGACTTGTTGATCCGAAACTTCTGAAAAATCATTCTTTTATGGTATAGATACAAACATATTAAAACCATGATCCCCCGGGATTGGGTGTGGTTACAATAGCAGATTGAATTTTTAAACAGAAATAAACAGAAATAATACAAAAAACTTTTCTCAGAAACTAATTGACCTGTTGATCCGACACATCTGAAAAATTATTCTTTTATGGTATAGATACAAACATATTAAAACCATGATCCCTCGGGATTGGGTGTGGTCAAAATAGGAGATTGAATATTTAAACAAAAATAAATAGTTACAAATGATACAAAACACTTCTTTCAGAAACTAATCGACCTGTTGATCCGAAACTTCAATGTAATCGTTCTTCCAGAGTGTAGATTCAAACATATTAAAACCATGATCCCTCAGGATTGGGTGTGGTCACAATAGTAGAGTGAATTTTTAAACAGAAGTAAATTGTTAGAAATAATACAAAACGTTTTTCTACGGAAATAATTGACCTGTTGATCCGAAACTTCTGTGAAATCATTCTTACATAGCGTAGATTTAAACATATTAAAACCATGATCCCACGGGATAGGGTGTAGTCACAACAGGATATTAAATTTTTAAACAGAAATAAATTGTTAGAAATCATACAAAACACCTTTCTAAGCAATTAATTCACCTGTTGATCAGAAACTTCTGTGGAATCATTCTTCCATAGCGTAGATTTAAACATATTAAAACCATGATCCGTCGGGATTGGGTGTGGTCACAATAGGATATCGAATTTTTAAACAAAAATAAATTGTTAGAAATAACACAAAACACTTTTCTTAGGAATTAGTTGACCTATTGATCCGAAACTTCTGTGAAATCATTCTATCATAGTATAGATTCATAGGTATTAAAACCATGATCCCTCTGAAATGGGTGTGGTCAAAACAGGATATTGAATTTTTAAACAGAAATAAATAGTTTGAAATAATGAAAAATACTGTTCTCAAGAAGTAATTGACCTGTTGATCTAAAACTTCTGTGAAATATTTATTCCATAGTGTAGATTCAAACATATTAAGACCATGATCCCCCTGAATTATGTGTGGTCAAAATTAGAGATTGAATATTTAAACAGAAATAAATTGTTAGAAATAATAGAAAACACTTTTCTCAAAAAGTAATTGACCTGTTGATGCGAAACTTCTGAATAATCATTCTTTTATGGTATAGATACAAACATATTAAAACCATGATCCCCCGGGATTGGGTATGGTTACAATAGCAGATTGAATTTTTAAACAGAAATAAACAGTTAGAAATAATACAAAACACTTTTCTAAGAAACAAATTGACCTGTTGATCCGAAACTTCTGAAAAATCATTCTTTTATGGAATAGATACAAACATATTAAAACCATGATCCCTCGGGACTGGGTGTGGTCAAAATAGGAGATTGAATTTTTAAACAGAAATAAATAGTTACAAATAATACAAAACACTTTTTTCAGAAACTAATCGACCTGTTGATCCGAAACTTCAGCGTAATCATTCTTCTATAATGTAGATCCAAACATATTAAAACCATGATCCCCCGGGACTGGGTGTGGTCACAATAGGAGATTGAATTTTTAAACAGAAATAAATTGTTAGAAATAATACAAAACACATTTCTAAGGAATTAATTGACCTGTTGATCCGAAACTTCTGTGAAATCATTCTTCCATAGCGTAGATTCAAACATATTAAAACCATGATCCCCCGGGATAGGGTTTGGTCACAATAGGATATTGAATTTTTAAACAGAAATAAATAGTTTGAAATAATGGAAAATACTGTTCTCTAAAACTAATTGACCTGTTGATCTGAAGCTTCTGTGAAATCATAATTCCATAGTGTAGATTCAAACATATTAAAACCATGATCCCCCTGGATTGGGTGTGCTCAAAATTAGAGATTGAATATTTAAACAGAAATAAATTGTTAGAAATAATAGAAAACACTTTTCTCAAAAAGTAATTGACTTGTTGATCCGAAACTTCTGAAAAATCATTCTTTTATGGTATAGATACAAACATATTAAAACCATGATCCCCGGGGATTGGGTGTGGTTACAATAGCAGATTGAATTTTTAAACAGAAATAAACAGTTAGAAATAATACAAAACACTTTTCTCAGAAACAAATTGACCTGTTGATCCAAACCTTCTGAAAAATCATTCTTTTATGGTATAGATACAAACATATTAAAACCATGATCCATCGGGATTGGGTGTGGTCAAAATAGGAGATTGAATATTTAAACACAAATAAATAGTTACAAATGATACAAAACACTTCTTTCAGAAACAAATCGACCTGTTGATCCGAAACTCCAGTGTCATCATTTTTCCATAATGTAGATTCACACATAATAAAACCATGATCCCCTGGGATAGGGTGTGGTCACAATAGGAGATTGAATTTTTAAACAGAAATAATAAAAATAATACAAAACACTTTTCTACGGAATTAATTGACCTGTTGATCCGAAATTTCTGTAAAATCATTCAATTATGGTATAGATTCAAACATATTAAAACCATGATCCGTCGGTATTGGGTGTGGTCAAAATAGGAGATTGAATTTTTAAACAGAAATAAATAGTTAAAAATAATACAAAACACTTTTCTTAGGAATTAATTGACCTGTTGATCCAAAACTTCTGTGAAATCATTCTATCATAGTATAGATTCAAACGTATTAAAACCATGATCCCCCGGGATAGGGTGTGGTCACAATAGGAGATTGAATTTTTAAACAGAAATAAATTGTTAAAAATGATACAAAACACTTTTCTAAAGAATTAGTTGACCTGTTCATCCAAAACTTCTGTGAAATCGTTCTTCCATAGCGTAGATTTAAACATATTAAAACCATGATCCCTCGGGATTGGGTGTGGTTACAATAGGATATTGAATTTTTAAACAGAAAAAAAGAGTTAGAAATAATACAAAACACTTTTCTCAGAAACTAATTGACCTGTTGATCCGAAACTTCTGAAAAATCATTCATTTATGGTATAGATTCAAAGATATTAAAACCATGATCCGTCGGGATTGGGTGTGGTCAAAATAGGAGATTGAATTTTTAAACAGAAATAAATAGTTAAAAATAATACAAAACATTTTTCTTAAGAATTATTTGACCTGTTGATCCGAAACTTCTGTGAAATCATTCTATCATAGTAGAGATTCAAACGTATTAAAACCATGATCCCCCGGGATAGGGTGTGGTCACAATAGGATATTGAATTTTAAAACAGAAATAAGTTGTTAGAAATAATACAAAACACTTTTCTGAGGAATTAATTGACCTATTGATCCGAAACTTCTGTGAAATCATTCTATCATAGTATAGATTCAAACGTATTAAAACCATGATCCCCCGGGATAAGGTGTGGTCACAATAGGAGATTGAATTTTTAAACAGAAATAAATTGTTAGAAATGATACAAAAAACTTTTCTAAAGAATTAGTTGACCTGTTGATCCGAAACTTCTGTGAAATCGTTCTTCCATAGCGTAGATTTAAACATATTAAAACCATGAACCCCCGGGATTGGTTGTGGTTACAATAGGATATTGAATTTTTAAACAGAAAAAAAGAGTTAGAAATAATACAAAACACTTTTCTACGGAATTAATTGACCTGTTGATCCGAAATTTCTGTAAAATCATTCAATTATGGTATAGATTCAAACATATTAAAACCATGATCCGTCGGTATTGGGTGTGGTCAAAATAGGAGATTGAATTTTTAAACAGAAATAAATAGTTAAAAATAATACAAAACACTTTTCTTAGGAATTAATTGACCTGTTGATCCAAAACTTCTGTGAAATCATTCTATCATAGTATAGATTCAAACGTATTAAAACCATGATCCCCCGGGATAGGGTGTGGTCACAATAGGAGATTGAATTTTTAAACAGAAATAAATTGTTAAAAATGATACAAAACACTTTTCTAAAGAATTAGTTGACCTGTTCATCCAAAACTTCTGTGAAATCGTTCTTCCATAGCGTAGATTTAAACATATTAAAACCATGATCCCTCGGGATTGGGTGTGGTTACAATAGGATATTGAATTTTTAAACAGAAAAAAAGAGTTAGAAATAATACAAAACACTTTTCTCAGAAACTAATTGACCTGTTGATCCGAAACTTCTGAAAAATCATTCATTTATGGTATAGATTCAAACATATTAAAACCATGATCCGTCGGTATTGGGTGTGGTCAAAATAGGAGATTGAATTTTTAAACAGAAATAAATAGTTAAAAATAATACAAAACACTTTTCTTAGGAATTAATTGACCTGTTGATCCAAAACTTCTGTGAAATCATTCTATCATAGTATAGATTCAAACGTATTAAAACCATGATCCCCCGGGATAGGGTGTGGTCACAATAGGAGATTGAATTTTTAAACAGAAATAAATTGTTAAAAATGATACAAAACACTTTTCTAAAGAATTAGTTGACCTGTTCATCCAAAACTTCTGTGAAATCGTTCTTCCATAGCGTAGATTTAAACATATTAAAACCATGATCCCTCGGGATTGGGTGTGGTTACAATAGGATATTGAATTTTTAAACAGAAAAAAAGAGTTAGAAATAATACAAAACTCTTTTCTCAGAAACTAATTGACCTGTTGATCCGAAACTTCTGTGAAATCATTCTATCATAGTATAGATTCATAGGTATTAAAACCATGATCCCTTTGAAATGGGTGTGGTCAAAACAGGAGATTGAATTTTTAAACAGAAATAAATAGTTTGAAATAATGGAAAATACTGTTCTCAAAAACTAATTAACCTGTTGATCTAAAACTTCTGTGAAATATTGATTCCATAGTGTAGATTCAAACATATTAAAACCATGATCCCCCTGGATTGGGTGTGGTCAAAATTAGAGATTGAATATTTAAACAGAAATAAATTGTTAGAAATAATAGAAAACACTTTTCTCAAAAAGTAATTGACTTGTTGATCCGAAACTTCTGAAAAATCATTCTTTAATGGTATAGATACAAACATATTAAAGCCATGATCCCCCGGGATTGGGTGTGGTTACAATAGCAGATTGAATTTTTAAACAGAAATAAACAGTTAGAAATAATACAAAACACTTTTCTCAGAAACAAATTGACCTGTTGATCCGAATTTCTGAAAAATCATTCTTTTATGGAATAGATACAAACATATTAAAACCATGATCCCTCGGGATTGGGTGTGGTCAAGATAGGAGATTGAATTTTAAAACAGAAATAAATAGTTACAAATAATACAAAACACTTTTTTCAGAAACAAATCGACCTGTTAATCCGAAACTTCAGTGTAATCATTCTTCTATAATGTAGATTCAAACATATTAAAACCATGATCCCCCGGGACTGAGTGTGTTCATAATAGGAGATTGAATTTTTAAACAGAAATAAATTGTTATAAATAATACAGAACACTTTTCTAAGGAATTAATTGACCTGTTGATCCGAAAAATCTGTGAAATCATTCTTCCATAGCGTAGATTTAAACATATTAAAACCATGATCCCCCGGGATAGGGTGTGGTCACAATAGGAGATTGAATTTTTAAACAGAAATAAACAGTTAGAAATAATACAAAACAATTTTCTCAGAAACAAATTGACCTGTTGATCCGAAACTTCTGAAAAATCATTCTTTTATGGTATAGAATTTAACATATTAAAACCATTATCCCCCGGGATAGGGTGTGGACACAATAGCAGACTGAATTTTCAAACAGAAATAAATTGTTAGAAATAATACAAAACAATTTTCTAAGGAATTAGTTGACCTATTGATCCAAAACTTCTGTAAAATCATTCTATCATAGTATAGATTCAAACATATTAAAACCATGATCCCCCGAAAATGGGTGTGGTCAAAATAGGAGATTGAATTTTTAAACAGAAATAAATAATTTGAAATCATGGAAAATACTGTTCTCAAAAACTAATTGACCTGTTTATCTGAAACTTCTGTGAAATCATTATTCCATAGTGTAGATTCAAACATATTAAAACCATGATCCCCCTGAATTGGGTGTGGTCAAAATAAGAGATTGAATATTTAAACAGAAATAAATTGTTAGAAATCATAGAAAACACTTTTCTTAAAAAGTAATTGACCTGTTGATCCGAAACTTCTGAAAAATCATTCTTTTATGGTATAGTTACAAACATATTCAAACCATGATCCTCCGGGATTGGGTGTGGTTACAATAGCAGATTGAATTTTTAAACAGAAATAAATTGTTAGAAATAATACAAAACACTTTTCTCAGAAACAAATTGACATGTTGATCCGAAACTTCTGAAAAATCATTAATTTATGGTATAAATACAAACACATTAAAACCATGATCCCTCGGGATTGGGTGTGGTCAAAATAGGAGATTGAATTTTTAAACAGAAAAAAATAGTTACAAATAATACAAAACACTTTTTTCAGAACCTAATCGACCTGTTGATCCAAAACTTCAGTGTAATCATTCTTCCCTGATGTAGATTCAAACCTATTAAAACCATGATCTCCCGGGATAGGGTGTGGTCACAATAGGAGATTGAATTTTTAAACAGAAATAAATTGTTAGAAATCATACAAAACACTTTTCTAAGGAATTAATTGACCTGTTGATCCGAAACTTCTGTGAAATCATTCTTCCATAGCGTAGATTTAAACATATTAAAACCATGATCCCCCGGAATAGGGTGTCGTCACAATAGCATATTGAATTTTTAAACAGAAATAGATAGTTACAAATGATACAAAACACTTTTTTCAGAAACGAATCGACCTGTTGATCCGAAACTTCAGTGTAATCATTCATCTATGGTGTAGATTCAAACAAATTAAAACCATGATCTCCCGGGATAGGGTGTGGTCACAATAGGACATTGAATTTTTAAACAGAAATAAATTGTTTGAAATAATACAAAACACTTTTCTAAGGAATTAAATGACCTGTTGATCCGAAACTTCTGTGAAATCATTCTTCCATAGCGTAGATTTAAACATATTAAAACCATGAACCCCCGGGATAGGATGTGGTAACAATAGGAGATTGAATTTTTAAACAGAAATAAATTGTTCGAAATAATACAAAACACTTTTCTAAGGAAGTAATGGATCTGTTGATCTGAAACTTCTGTAGAATCATTCTACCATAGCGTAGATTTAAATATATTAAAACCATGATCCCCCGGGAAAGGGTGTGTTCACAATACGATATTGAATTTTAAACAGAAATAAATTATTAGAAATAATACAAAACACTTTTCTAAGGAATTAGTTGACCTGTTGATCCGAAACTTCTGTGAAATCGTTCTTCCATAGCGTAGATTTAAACATATTAAAACCATGATCCCCCGGGATTGGGTGTGGTTACAATAGGATATTGATTTTTTAAACAGAAATAAAGAGCTAGAAATAATGGAGAACACTTTCCTCAGAAACTAATTGACCTGTTGATTCGAAACTTCTGAAAAATCATTCTTTTCTGGTATAGAAACAAACATATTAAAACCATGATCCCCCTGGATTGAGTGTAGTCAAAATTAGAGATTGAATATTTAAACAGAAATAAATTGTTAGAAATAATACAAAACACTTTTCTCAGAAAATAATTGACCTGTTGATCCGAAACTTCTGAAAGATCATTCTTTTCTGGTATAGATACAAACATATTAAAACCATGATCCCCCGGGATTGGGTGTTGTAACAATAGCAGATTGAATTTTTAAACAGAAATAAACAGTTAGAAATAATACAAAACACTTTTCTCGTAAACTGATTGACCTGTTGATCGGAAATTTCTGTGAAATCATTCTATCATAGTATAGATTCAAACGTATGAAAACCATGATCCCCCGGGAAAGGGTGTAGTCAAAATAGGAGATTGAATTTTAAAACAGAAATAAATAGTAAGAAGTTATGGAAAACACTTTTCTCAGAAACTATTTGACCTGTTGATCTGAATCTTCTGTGAAATCATTATTCCATAGTGTAGAATCAAACATATTAAAACCATGATCCCTGGGGATTGGGTGTGGTCAAATTAAGAGATTGAATTTTTAAACAGAAATAAAATGTTCGAAATAATACAAAACACTTTTCTCAGAATGAAATTGACCCGCTGATCCGAAACTTCAGTGAAATCATTGTATCATAGTATAGATTCAAATATTATAAATCCACGATCCCCCGGGATAGGGTGTGGTCAAAATAGGAGATTGAATTTTTAGACAGAAATAAATAGTTACAAATAAAAGAAAACACTTTTTTCAGAAACTAATCGACATGTTGATCCGAAACTTCAGTGTAATCATTCTTCCATAGTGTAGATTCAAACATATTCAAACCATGATCCCCTGGGATGGGTGTGGTCACAATAGGATATTGAATTTTAAACAGAAATAAATTGTTAGAAATAATACAAAACACTTTTCTAAGGAATTAGTTGACCTGTTGATCCGAAACTTCTTTGAAATCGTTCTTCCATAGCGTAGATTTAAACATATTAAAACCATGATCCCCCGGGATTGGGTGTGGTTACAATAGGATATTGATTTTTTAAACAGAAAAAAAGAGCTAGAAATAATGGAGAACACTTTCCTCAGAAACTAACTGACCTGTTGATTTGAAACTTCTGAAAAATCATTCTTTTCTGGTATAGAAACAAACATATTAAAACCATGATCCCCCTGGATTGAGTGTAGTCAAAATTAGAGATTGAATATTTAAACAGAAATAAATTGTTAGAAATAATACAAAACACTTTTCTCAGAAAATAATTGACCTGTTGATCCGAAACTTCTGAAAGATCATTCTTTTCTGGTATAGATACAAACATATTAAAACCATGATCCCCCGGGATTGGGTGTTGTAACAATAGCAGATTGAATTTTTAAACAGAAATAAACAGTTAGAAATAATACAAAACACTTTTCTCGGAAACTGATTGACCTGTTGATCGGAAATTTCTGTGAAATCATTCTATCATAGTATAGATTCAAACGTATGAAAACCATGATCCCCCGGGAAAGGGTGTAGTCAAAATAGGAGATTGAATTTTTAAACAGAAATAAATAGTAAGAAGTCATGGAAAACACTTTTCTCAGAAACTATTTGACCTGTTGATCTGAAACTTCTGTGAAATCATTATTCCATAGTGTAGAATCAAACATATTAAAACCATGATCCCTGGGGATTGGGTGTGGTCAAATTAAGAGATTGAATTTTTAAACAGAAATAAAATGTTCGAAATAATACAAAACACTTTTCTCAGAATGAAATTGACCCGCTGATCCGAAACTTCAGTAAAATCATTGTATCATAGTATAGATTCAAATATTATAAAACCACGATCCCCCGGGATAGGGTGTGGTCACAATAGGAGATTGAATTTCTAGACAGAAATAAATAGTTACAAATAAAAGAAAACACTTTTTTCAGAAACTAATCGACCTGTTGATCCGAAACTTCAGTGTAATCATTCTTCCATAGTGTAGATTCAAACATATTCAAACCATGAACCACTGGGATGGGTGTGGTCACAATAGGATATTGAATTTTAAACAGAAATAAATTGTTAGAAATAATACAAAACACTTTTCTAAGGAATTAGTTGACCTGTTGATCCGAAACTTCTTTGAAATCGTTCTTCCATAGCGTAGATTTAAACATATTAAAACCATGATCCCCCGGGATTGGGTGTGGTTACAATAGGATATTGATTTTTTAAACAGAAAAAAAAGAGCTAGAAATAATGGAGAACACTTTCCTCAGAAACTAACTGACCTGTTGATTTGAAACTTCTGAAAAATCATTCTTTTCTGGTATAGAAACAAACATATTAAAACCATGATCCCCCTTGATTGAGTGTAGTCAAAATTAGAGATTGAATATTTAAACAGAAATAAATTGTTAGAAATAATACAAAACACTTTTCTCAGAAAATAATTGACCTGTTGATCCGAAACTTCTGAAAAATCATTCTTTTCTGGTATATATACAAACATATTAAAACCATGATCCCCCGGGATTGGGTGTTGTAACAATAGCAGATTGAATTTTTAAACAGAAATAAACAGTTAGAAATAATACAAAACACTTTTCTCGGAAACTGATTGACCTGTTGATCGGAAATTTCTGTGAAATCATTCTATCATAGTATAGATTCAAACGTATGAAAACCATGATCCCCCGGGAAAGGGTGTAGTCAAAATAGGAGATTGAATTTTTAAACAGAAATAAATAGTAAGAAGTCATGGAAAACACTTTTCTCAGAAACTATTTGACCTGTTGATCTGAAACTTCTGTGAAATCATTATTCCATAGTGTAGAATCAAACATATTAAAACCATGATCCCTGGGGATTGGGTGTGGTCAAATTAAGAGATTGAATTTTTAAACAGAAATAAAATGTTCGAAATAATACAAAACACTTTTCTCAGAATGAAATTGACCTGCTGATCCGAAACTTCAGTGAAATCATTGTATCATAGTAAAGATTCAAATATTATAAAACCACGATCCCCCGGGATAGGGTGTGGTCACAATAGGAGATTGAATTTTTAGACAGAAATAAATAGTTACAAATAAAAGAAAACACTTTTTTCAGAAACTAATCGACCTGTTGATCCGAAACTTCAGTGTAATCATTCTTCCATAGTGTAGATTCAAACATATTCAAACCATGATCCACTGGGATGGGTGTGGTCACAATAGGATATTGAATTTTAAACAGAAATAAATTGTTAGAAATAATACAAAACACTTTTCTAAGGAATTAGTTGACCTGTTGATCCGAAACTTCTTTGAAATCGTTCTTCCATAGCGTAGATTTAAACATATTAAAACCATGATCCCCCGGGATTGGGTGTGGTTACAATAGGATATTGATTTTTTAAACAGAAAAAAAAGAGCTAGAAATAATGGAGAACACTTTCCTCAGAAACTAACTGACCTGTTGATTTGAAACTTCTGAAAAATCATTCTTTTCTGGTATAGAAACAAACATATTAAAACCATGATCCCCCTTGATTGAGTGTAGTCAAAATTAGAGATTGAATATTTAAACAGAAATAAATTGTTAGAAATAATACAAAACACTTTTCTCAGAAAATAATTGACCTGTTGATCCGAAACTTCTGAAAGATCATTCTTTTCTGGTATAGATACAAACAAATTAAAACCATGATCCCCCGGGATTGGGTGTTGTAACAATAGCAGATTGAATTTTTAAACAGAAATAAACAGTTAGAAATAATACAAAACACTTTTCTCGGAAACTGATTGACCTGTTGATCGGAAATTTCTGTGAAATCATTCTATCATAATATAGATTCAAACGTATGAAAACCATGATCCCCCGGGAAAGGGTGTAGTCAAAATAGGAGATTGAATTTTTAAACAGAAATAAATAGTAAGAAGTCATGGAAAACACTTTTCTCAGAAACTATTTGACCTGTTGATCTGAAACCTCTGTGAAATCATTATTCCATAGTGTAGAATCAAACATATTAAAACCATGATCCCTGGGGATTGGGTGTGGTCAAATTAAGAGATTGAATTTTTAAACAGAAATAAAATGTTCGAAATAATACAAAACACTTTTCTCAGAATGAAATTGACCTGCTGATCCGAAACTTCAGTGAAATCATTGTATCATAGTAAAGATTCAAATATTATAAAACCACGATCCCCCGGGATAGGGTGTGGTCACAATAGGAGATTGAATTTTTAGACAGAAATAAATAGTTACAAATAAAAGAAAACACTTTTTTCAGAAACTAATCGACCTGTTGATCCGAAACTTCAGTGTAATCATTCTTCCATAGTGTAGATTCAAACATATTCAAACCATGATCCACTGGGATGGGTGTGGTCACAATAGGATATTGAATTTTAAACAGAAATAAATTGTTAGAAATAATACAAAACACTTTTCTAAGGAATTAGTTGACCTGTTGATCCGAAACTTCTGTGAAATCGTTCTTCCATAGCGTAGATTTAAACATATTAAAACCATGATCCCCCGGGATTGGGTGTGGTTACAATAGGATATTGATTTTTTAAACAGAAAAAAAGAGCTAGAAATAATGGAGAACACTTTCCTCAGAAACTAACTGACCTGTTGATTTGAAACTTCTGAAAAATCATTCTTTTCTGGTATAGAAACAAACATATTAAAACCATGATCCCCCTGGATTGAGTGTAGTCAAAATTAGAGATTGAATATTTAAACAGAAATAAATTGTTAGAAATAATACAAAACACTTTTCTCAGAAAATAATTGACCTGTTGATCCGAAACTTCTGAAAAATCATTCTTTTCTGGTATATATACAAACATATTAAAACCATGATCCCCCGGGATTGGGTGTTGTAACAATAGCAGATTGAATTTTTAAACAGAAATAAACAGTTAGAAATAATACAAAACACTTTTCTCGGAAACTGATTGACCTGTTGATCGGAAATTTCTGTGAAATCATTCTATCATAGTATAGATTCAAACGTATGAAAACCATGATCCCCCGGGAAAGGGTGTAGTCAAAATAGGAGATTGAATTTTTAAACAGAAATAAATAGTAAGAAGTCATGGAAAACACTTTTCTCAGAAACTATTTGACCTGTTGATCTGAAACTTCTGTGAAATCATTATTCCATAGTGTAGAATCAAACATATTAAAACCATGATCCCTGGGGATTGGGTGTGGTCAAATTAAGAGATTGAATTTTTAAACAGAAATAAAATGTTCGAAATAATACAAAACACTTTTCTCAGAATGAAATTGACCTGCTGATCCGAAACTTCAGTGAAATCATTGTATCATAGTAAAGATTCAAATATTATAAAACCACGATCCCCCGGGATAGGGTGTGGTCACAATAGGAGATTGAATTTTTAGACAGAAATAAATAGTTACAAATAAAAGAAAACACTTTTTTCAGAAACTAATCGACCTGTTGATCCGAAACTTCAGTGTAATCATTCTTCCATAGTGTAGATTCAAACATATTCAAACCATGATCCCCTGGGATGGGTGTGGTCACAATAGGATATTGAATTTTAAACAGAAATAAATTGTTAGAAATAATACAAAACACTTTTCTAAGGAATTAGTTGACCTGTTGATCCGAAACTTCTGTGAAATCGTTCTTCCATAGCGTAGATTTAAACATATTAAAACCATGATCCCCCGGGATTGGGTGTGGTTACAATAGGATATTGATTTTTTAAACAGAAAAAAAGAGCTAGAAATAATGGAGAACACTTTCCTCAGAAACTAACTGACCTGTTGATTTGAAACTTCTGAAAAATCATTCTTTTCTGGTATAGAAACAAACATATTAAAACCATGATCCCCCTGGATTGAGTGTAGTCAAAATTAGAGATTGAATATTTAAACAGAAATAAATTGTTAGAAATAATACAAAACACTTTTCTCAGAAAATAATTGACCTGTTGATCCGAAACTTCTGAAAGATCATTCTTTTCTGGTATATATACAAACATATTAAAACCATGATCCCCCGGGATTGGGTGTTGTAACAATAGCAGATTGAATTTTTAAACAGAAATAAACAGTTAGAAATAATACAAAACACTTTTCTCGGAAACTGATTGACCTGTTGATCGGAAATTTCTGTGAAATCATTCTATCATAGTATAGATTCAAACGTATGAAAACCATGATCCCCCGGGAAAGGGTGTAGTCAAAATAGGAGATTGAATTTTTAAACAGAAATAAATAGTAAGAAGTCATGGAAAACACTTTTCTCAGAAACTATTTGACCTGTTGATCTGAAACTTCTGTGAAATCATTATTCCATAGTGTAGAATCAAACATATTAAAACCATGATCCCTGGGGATTGGGTGTGGTCAAATTAAGAGATTGAATTTTTAAACAGAAATAAAATGTTCGAAATAATACAAAACACTTTTCTCAGAATGAAATTGACCTGCTGATCCGAAACTTCAGTGAAATCATTGTATCATAGTAAAGATTCAAATATTATAAAACCACGATCCCCCGGGATAGGGTGTGGTCACAATAGGAGATTGAATTTTTAGACAGAAATAAATAGTTACAAATAAAAGAAAACACTTTTTTCAGAAACTAATCGACCTGTTGATCCGAAACTTCAGTGTAATCATTCTTCCATAGTGTAGATTCAAACATATTCAAACCATGATCCCCTGGGATGGGTGTAGTCACAATAGGATATTGAATTTTAAACAGAAATAAATTGTTAGAAATAATACAAAACACTTTTCTAAGGAATTAGTTGACCTGTTGATCCGAAACTTCTGTGAAATCGTTCTTCCATAGCGTAGATTTAAACATATTAAAACCATGATCCCCCGGGATTGGGTGTGGTTACAATAGGATATTGATTTTTTAAACAGAAAAAAAGAGCTAGAAATAATGGAGAACACTTTCCTCAGAAACTAACTGACCTGTTGATTTGAAACTTCTGAAAAATCATTCTTTTCTGGTATAGAAACAAACATATTAAAACCATGATCCCCCTGGATTGAGTGTAGTCAAAATTAGAGATTGAATATTTAAACAGAAATAAATTGTTAGAAATAATACAAAACACTTTTCTCAGAAAATAATTGACCTGTTGATCCGAAACTTCTGAAAAATCATTCTTTTCTGGTATATATACAAACATATTAAAACCATGATCCCCCGGGATTGGGTGTTGTAACAATAGCAGATTGAAGTTTTAAACAGAAATAAACAGTTAGAAATAATACAAAACACTTTTCTCGGAAACTGATTGACCTGTTGATCGGAAATTTCTGTGAAATCATTCTATCATAGTATAGATTCAAACGTATGAAAACCATGATCCCCCGGGAAAGGGTGTAGTCAAAATAGGAGATTGAATTTTTAAACAGAAATAAATAGTAAGAAGTCATGGAAAACACTTTTCTCAGAAACTATTTGACCTGTTGATCTGAAACTTCTGTGAAATCATTATTCCATAGTGTAGAATCAAACATATTAAAACCATGATCCCTGGGGATTGGGTGTGGTCAAATTAAGAGATTGAATTTTTAAACAGAAATAAAATGTTCGAAATAATACAAAACACTTTTCTCAGAATGAAATTGACCTGCTGATCCGAAACTTCAGTGAAATCATTGTATCATAGTAAAGATTCAAATATTATAAAACCATGATCCCCCGGGATAGGGTGTGGTCACAATAGGAGACTGAATTTTAAACAGAAGTAAATTGTTAGAAATAATACGAAACGTTTTTCTAAGGAATTAATTGACCTGTTGATCCGAAACTTCTCTGAAATCATTCTTCCATAGCGTAGATTGAAACATATTAAAGGCATGATCCCCCGGGATAGGGTGTGGTCACAATAGGATATTAAATTTTTAAACAGAAATAAATTGTTAGAAATAATACAAAACACTTTCCTAAGGAATTAGTTGAACTATTGATCCGAAACTTCTCTGAAATCATTCTTCTATGGTATAGATACAAACATATTAAAACCATGATCCCCCAGGATTGGGTGTGGTTACAATAGCAGATTGAATTTTTAAACAGAAAAAAAGAGTTAGAAATAATACAAAACACTTTTCTCAGAAACTAATTGACCTGTTGATCCGAAACTTCTGAAAAATCATTCATTTATGGTATAGATTCAAACACATTAAAACCATGATCCGTCGGGATTGGGTGTGGTCAAAATAGGAGATTGAATTTTTAAACAGAAATAAATAGTAAAAAATAATACAAAACACTTTTTTCAGAACCTAATCGACCTGCTGATTCGAAACTTCAGTGAAATCATTCTTCCATATTGTAGTTTCAAAAATATTAAAACCATGATCCTCCGGGATAGGGTGTGGTCACAATAGGAGATTGAATTTTTAAACAGAAATAAATTGTTAGAAAACATACAAAACACTTTTCTAAGGAATTAATTGACCTGTTGATCCGAAACTTCTCTGAAATCATTCTTCCATAGCGTAGATTGAAACATATTAAAACCATGATCCCCCGGGATAGGGTGTGGTCACAATAGGAAATTGAATTTTTAAACAGAAAAAAAAGAGTTAGAAATAATAAAAAACACTTTTCTCAGAAATTAATTGACCTGTTGATCCGAAACTTCTGAAAAATCATTCATTTATGGTATTGATTCAAACATATTAAAACCATGATCTGTCGGGATTGGGTGTGGTCAAAATAGGAGATTGAATTTTTAAAAAGAAATAAATAATTAAAAATAATACAAAACACTTTTTTCAGAAACTAATCGACCTGTTGATCCGAAATTTCAGTGTAATCATTATTCCATAGTGTACATTCAAACATATTAAAACCATGATCCTCCGGGATAGGGTGTGGTCACAATAGGAGATTGAATTTTTAAACAGAAATAAATTGTTAGAAATAATAGAAAACACTTTTCTAAGGAATTAATTGACCTGTTGATCCGAAACTATTGTGAAATCATTCTTCCATAGCGTAGATTGAAACATATTAAAACCATAATCCCCCAGGATAGGGTGTGGTCACAATAGGATATTGAATTTTTAAACAGAAATAAATAGTTTGAAATAATGGAAAATACTGTTCTCAAAAACTAATTGACCTGTTGATCTTAAACTTACGTGAAATCATTATTCCATAGTGTAGATTCAAACATATTAAAACCATTATCCCCCTGGATTGGGTGTGGTCAAAATTAGAGATTGAATATTTAAACAGAAATAAATTGTTAGAAATAATAGAAAACACTTTTCTCAAAAAGTAATTGACTTGTTGATCCGAAACTTCTGAAAAATCATTCTTTTATGGTATAGATACATACATATTAAAACCATGATCCCTCGGGATTGGGTGTGGTTACAATAGCAGATTGAATTTTTAAACAGAAATAAACAGTTTGAAATAATACAAAACACTTTTCTCAGAAACTAATTGACCTGTTGATCCGAAACTTCTGAAAAATCATTCTTTTATGGTATAGATACAAACATATTAAAACCATGATCCCTCGGGATTGGGTGTGGTCAAAATAGGAGATTGAATATTTAAACAGAAATAAATAGTTACAAATGATACAAAACACTTCTTTCAGAAACTAATCGACCTGTTGATCCGAAACCCCAGTGTCATCATTCTTCAAAATTGTAGATTCACACATATTAAAACCATGATCCCCCGGGATAGGGTGTGGTCACAATAGGATATTGAATTTTTAAACAGAAATAATAGAAATAATACAAAACACTTTTCTAAGGAATTAATTGACCTGTTGATCCGAAATTTCTGTGAAATCATTCTTCCATAGCGTAGATTTAAACATATTAAAACCAAGATACCCTGGGATAGGGTGTGGTCACAATAGGATATTGAATTTTTAAACAGAAATAAATTTTTAGAAATAATACAAAACACTTTTCTTAGGAATTAATTGACCTGTTGATCCAAAACTTCTGTGAAATCATTCTATCATAGTATAGATTCAAACGTATTAAAACCATGATCCCCCGGGATAGGGTTTGGTCACAATAGGATATTGAATTTTAAAACAGAGATAAGTTGTTAGAAATAATACAAAACACTTTTCTAAAGACTTAGTTGACCTGTTGATCCGAAACTTCTGTGACATCGTTCTTCCATAGCGTAGATTGAAACATATTAAAACCATGATCCCCCGGGATTGGGTGTGGTTACGATAGGATATTGAATTTTTAAACAGAAAAAAAGAGTTAGAAATAATACAAAACACTTTTCTAAGGAATTAATTGACCTGTTGATCCGAAACATCTGTGAAATTATTCTTCCATAGCGTAGATTTAAACATATTAAAACCATGATCCCCCGGGATAGGGTGTGGTTACAATAGGATATTGAATTTTTAAACAGATATAAATAGTTACAAATGATACAAAACACTTTTTTCAGAAACTAATCGACCTGTTGATCCGAAAATTCTGTGTAATGGTTCTTCCATAGCGTAGATTTAAACATATCAAAACGATGATCCCACGGGATAGGGTGCGGTCACAACAGGATATTAAATTTTTAAACAGAAATAAATTGTTAGAAATCATACAAAACGCCTTTCTAAGGAATTAATTCACCTGTTGATCAGAAACTTCTGTGAAATCATTCTTCCATAGCGTAGATTTAAACATATTAAAACCATGATCCCCCGGGATAGGGTGTGGTCACAATAGGATATTGAATTTTTAAACAGAAATAAATTTTTAGAAATAATACAAAACACTTTTCTTAGGAATTAATTGACCTGTTGATCCAAAACTTCTGTGAAATCATTCTATCATAGTATAGATTCAAACGTATTAAAACCATGATCCCCCGGGATTGGGTGTGGTCACAATAGGATATTGAATTTTAAAACAGAAATAAGTTGTTAGATATAATACAAAACACTTTTTTGAGAAATTAATTGACCTATTGATCCGAAACCTTTGTGAAACTATTCTATCATAGTATAGATTCAAACATATTAAAACCATGATCCCCCAGGATAGGGTGTGGTCACAATAGGAGATTGATTGAATTTTTAAACAGAAATAAATTGTTAGAAATAATACAAAACACTTTTCTCAGAAAATAATTGACCTGTTGATCTGAAACTTCTGAAAAATCATTCTTTTCTGGTATATATACAAACATATTAAAACCATGATCCCCCTGGATTTGGTGTTGTAACAATAGCAGATTGAATTTTTAAACAGAAATAAACAGTTAGAAATAATACAAAACACTTTTCTCGGAAACTGATTGACCTGTTGATCGGAAATTTCTGTGAAATCATTCTATCATAATATAGATTCAAACGTATGAAAACCATGATCCCCCGGGAAAGGGTGTAGTCAAAATAGGAGATTGAATTTTTAAACAGAAATAAATAGTAAGAAGTCATGGAAAACACTTTTCTCAGAAACTATTTGACCTGTTGATCTGAAACTTCTGTGAAATCATTATTCCATAGTGTAGAATCAAACATATTAAAACCATGATCCCTGGGGATTGGGTGTGGTCAAATTAAGAGATTGAATTTTTAAACAGAAATAAAATGTTCGAAATAATACAAAACACTTTTCTCAGAATGAAATTGACCTGCTGATCCGAAACTTCAGTGAAATCATTGTATCATAGTAAAGATTCAAATATTATAAAACCACGATCCCCCGGGATAGGGTGTGGTCACAATAGGAGATTGAATTTTTAGACAGAATTAAATAGTTACAAATAAAAGAAAACACTTTTTTCAGAAACTAATCGACCTGTTGATCCGAAACTTCAGTGTAATCATTCTTCCATAGTGTAGATTCAAACATATTCAAACCATGATCCCCTGGGATGGGTGTGGTCACAATAGGATATTGAATTTTAAACAGAAATAAATTGTTAGAAATAATACAAAACACTTTTCTAAGGAATTAGTTGACCTGTTGATCCGAAACTTCTGTGAAATCGTTCTTCCATAGCGTAGATTTAAACATATTAAAACCATGATCCCCCGGGATTGGGTGTGGTTACAATAGGATATTGATTTTTTAAACAGAAAAAAAGAGCTAAAAATAATGGAGAACACTTTCCTCAGAAACTAACTGACCTGTTGATTTGAAACTTCTGAAAAATCATTCTTTTCTGGTATAGAAACAAACATATTAAAACCATGATCCCCCGGGATTGAGTGTAGTCAAAATTAGAGATTGAATATTTAAACAGAAATAAATTGTTAGAAATAATACAAAACACTTTTCTCAGAAAATAATTGACCTGTTGATCCGAAACTTCTGAAAAATCATTCTTTTCTGGTATATATACAAACATATTAAAACCATGATCCCCCGGGATTGGGTGTTGTAACAATAGCAGATTGAATTTTTAAACAGAAATAAACAGTTAGAAATAATACAAAACACTTTTCTCGGAAACTGATTGACCTGTTGATCAGAAACTTCTGTGAAATCCTTCTATCATAGTATAGATTCAAACGTATGAAAACCATGATCCCCCGGGAAAGGGTGTGGTCAAAATAGGAGATTGAATTTTTAAACAGAAATAAATAGTAAGAAGTCATGGAAAACACTTTTCTCAGAAACTATTTGACCTGTTGATCTGAAACTTCTGTGAAATCATTATTCCGTAGTGTAGAATCAAACATATTAAAACCATGATCCCTGGGGATTGGGTGTGGTCAAATTAAGAGATTGAATTTCTAAACGGAAATAAAATGTTCGAAATAATACAAAACACTTTTCTCAGAATGAAATTGACCTGCTGATCCGAAACTTCAGTGAAATCATTGTATCATAGTAAAGATTCAAATATTATAAAACCACGATCCCACGGGATAGGGTGTGGTCACAATAGGAGATTGAATTTTTAGACAGAAATAAATAGTTACAAATGATACAAAACACTTCTTTCAGAAACTAATCGACCTGTTGATCCGAAATTTCAGTGTAATCGTTCTTCCATAGTGTAGATTCAAACATATTCGAACCATGATCTCCCGGGATAGAGTGTGGTCACAATAGGGGATTGAATTTTTAAACAGAAGTAAATTGTTAGAAGTAATACAAAACGTTTTTCTACGGAAATAATTGACCTGTTGATCCGAAACTTCTGTGAAATCATTCTTACATAGCGTAGATTTAAACATATTAAATCCATGATCCCACGGGATAGGGTGTGGTCACAACAGGATATTAAATTTTGAAACAGAAATAAATTGTTAGAAATCATACAAAACACCTTTCTAAGGAATTAGTTGACCTGTTGATCAGAAACTTCTGTGGAATCATTCTTCCATAGCGTAGATTTAAACATATTAAAACCATGATCCCCCGGGATAGGGTGTGGTCACAATAGGATATTGAATTTTATAACAGAAATAAATTGTTAGAAATAACTCAAAACACTTTTCTTAGGAATTAGTTGACCTATTGATCCGAAACTTCTGTGAAATCATTCTATCATAGTATAGATTCATACGTATTAAAACCATGATCCCTCTGAAATGGGTGTGGTCAAAACAGGAGATTGAATATTTAAACAGAAATAAATAGTTTGAAATAATGGAAAATACTGTTCTCAAAAACTAATTGACCTGTTGATCTAAAACTTGCGTGAAACCTTTATTCCATAGTGTAGATTCAAACATATTAAAATCATGATCCCCCTGAATTGGGTGTGGTCAAAATTAGAGATTGAATATTTAAACAGAAATAAATTGTTAGAAATAATAGAAAACACTTTTCTCAAAAAGTAATTGACCTGTTGATCCGAAACTTCTGAATAATCATTCTTTTATGGTATAGATACAAACATATTAAAACCATGATCCCCCGGGATTGGGTATGGTTACAATAGCAGATTGAATTTTTAAACAGAAATAAATAGTTACAAATAATACAAAACACTTTTCTCAGAAACAAATTGACCTGTTGATCCGAAACTTCTGAAAAATCATTCTTTTATGGAATAGATACAAACATATTAAAATCATGATCCCTCGGTATTGGGTGTGGTCAAAATAGGAGATTGAATTTTTAAACAGAAATAAATAGTTACAAATGATACAAAACACTTTTGTCAGAAACTAATCGACCTGTTGATCTTAAACTTCCGTGAAATCATTATTCCATAGTGTAGATTCAAACATATTAAAACCATGATCCCCCTGAATTGGGTGTGGTCAAAATTAGAGATTGAATATTTAAACAGAAATAAACAGTTAGAAATCATAGAAAACACTTTTCTCAAAAACTAATTGACCTGTTGATCCGAAACTTCTGAAAAATCATTCTTTTCTAGTATAGATACAAACATATTAAAACCATGATCCCCCGGGATTGGGTGTGGTTACAACAGCAGACTGAATTTTTAAACAGAAATAAACAGTTAGAAATAATACAAAACACTTTTCTCAGAAACAAATTGACCTGTTGATCCGAAACTTCTGAAAAATCATTCTTCTATGGTATAGATACAAACATATTAAAACCATGATCCCTCGGGATTGGGTGTGGTCAAAATAGGAGATTGAATTTTTAAACAGAAATAAATAGTTACAAATGATGCAAAACACTTTTTTCAGAACCTAATCGACCTGTTGATCCGAAACTTCAGTGTAATCGTTCTTCCATAGTGTAGATTCAAACATATTAGAACCATGATCTCCCGGGATAGAGTGTGGTCACAATAGGGGATTGAATTTTTAAACAGAAGTAAATTGTTAGAAGTAATACAAAACGTTTTTCTACGGAAATAATTGACCTGTTGATCCGAAACTTCTGTGAAATCATTCTTACATAGCGTAGATTTAAACATATTAAATCCATGATCCCACGGGATAGGGTGTGGTCACAACAGGATATTAAATTTTGAAACAGAAATAAATTGTTAGAAATCATACAAAACACTTTTCTAATGAATTAATTGACCTGTTGATCCGAAAATTCTGTGAAATCATTCTTACATAGCGTAGATTTAAACATATTAAAACCATGATCCCCCGGGATAGGGTATGGTCACAATAGAAGATTGCATTTTTAAACAGAAATAAATTGTTAGAAATAATACAAAACACTTTTCTAAGGAATTAGTTGACCTATTGATCCAAACCTTCTGTGAAATCATTCCGTCATAGTGTAGATTCAAACGTATTAAAACCATGATCCCCCGAGAATGGGTGTGGTCAAAATAGGATATTGAATTTTTAAACAGAAATAAATAGTTTGAAATAATGGAAAATACTGTTCTCAAAAACTAATTGACCTGTTGATCTGAAACTTCTGTGAAATCATAATTCAATAGTGTAGATTCAAACATATTAAAACCATGATCCCCCGGGATAGGGTGTGGTCACAACAGGAGATTGAATTTTTAAAATGAAATAAATTGTTAGAAATAATGCAAAACACTTTTCTAAGGAATTAATTGACCTATTGATCTGAAACTTCTGTGAAATCATTCTTCCATAGCGTATATTTAAACATATTAAAACCATGATCCCCCGGGATAGGGTGTGGTCACAATAGGATATTGAATTTTTAGACAAAAATAAATAGTTACAAATAATACAAAACACTTTTTTCAGAAACTAATCGACATGTTGATCCGAAACTTCAGCGAAATCATTCCACCATAGTGTAGATTCAAACATATTAAAACCATGATCCCCCGGGATAGGGTGTGATCACAATAGGAGATTGAATTTTTAAACAGAAATAAACAGTTAGAAATAATACAAAATGT
Organism: Magallana nippona; assembly: GCA_033439105.1. Classification (NCBI taxonomy): domain Eukaryota; kingdom Metazoa; phylum Mollusca; class Bivalvia; order Ostreida; family Ostreidae; genus Magallana; species Magallana nippona. The sequence continues at coordinate 32,144,993 of CM065926.1, forward strand.
TGTTCTAAGGAATTGATTGACCTGTTGATCCGAAACTTCTGTAAAATCATTCTTACATAGCGTAGATTTAAACATATTAAAACCATGATCCCCCGGAATAGGGTGTGGTCATAACATGATATTAAATTTTAAACAGAAATAAACAGTTAGAAATAATACAAAACACTTTTCTAATGAATTAATTTACCTGTTGATCCGAAACTTCTGTGAAATCATTCTTACATAGCGTAGATTTAAACATATTAAAACCATGATCCCCCGGGATAGGGTATGGTCACAATAGGAGATTGAATTTTTAAACAGAAATAAATTGTTAGAAATAATACAAAACACTTTTCTAAGGAATTAGTTGACCTATTGATCCAAAACTTCTGTGAAATCATTCCGTCATAGTGTAGATTCAAACGTATTAAAACCATGATCCCACGAGAATGGGTATGGTTAAAATAGGAGATTGAATTTTTAAACAGAAATAAATAGTTTGAAATAATGGAAAATACTGTTCTCAAAAACTAATTGACCTGTTGATCAGAAACTTCTGTGAACTCATAATTCAATAGTGTAGATTCAAACATATTAAAACCATGATCCCCCGGGATAGGGTGTGGTCACAACAGGAGATTGAATTTTTAAAATGAAATAAATTGTTAGAAATAATACAAAACGTTGTTCTAAGGAATTAATTGATCTGTTGATCCGAAACTTCTGTAAAATCATTCTTACATAGCGTAGATTTAAACATATTAAAACAATGATCCCCCGGGATTGGGTATGGTCACAATAGGAGATTGAATTTTTAAACAGAAATAAATTGTTAGAAATAATACAAAACACTTTTCTAAGGAATTAGTTGACCTATTGATCCAAAACTTCTGTGAAATCATTCTATCATTATGTAGATTCAAACTAATTAAAACCATTATCCCCCGAGAATGGGTGTGGTCAAAATAGGAGATTGTATTTTTAAACAGAAATAAATAGTTTGAAATAATTGAAAATACTGTTCTCAAAAACTAATTGACCTGTTGATCTGAAACTTCTGTGAAATCATAATTCCATAGTGTAGATTCAAACATATTAAAACCATGATCCCCCTGGATTGGGTGTGGTCAAAATTAGAGATTGAATATTTAAACAGAAATAAATTGTTAGAAATAATAGAAAACACTTTTCTTAAAAGGTAATTGACCTGTTGATCCGAAACTTCTGACAAATCATTCTTTTATGGTATAGATACAAACGTATTAAAACTATGATCCCCCGAGATTGGGTGTGGTTACAATAGGAGATTGAATTTTTAAACAGAAATAAATTGTTAGAAATAATACAAAACACTTTCCTCTGAAACTAATCGACCTGTTGATCCGAAACTTCAGTGAAATCATTCCTCTATAGTGTAGATTCACACATATTAAAACCATGATCCCCCGAGATAGGGTGTGGTCACAATAGGAGATTGAATTTTTAAACAGAAATAAATTGTTAGAAATAATACAAAACACTTTTCTAAGGAATTAGTTGACCTATTCATCCGAAATTTCTGTGAAATCATTCTATCATAGAATAGATTCAAACGTATTAAAACCATGATCCCCCGGGATTGGGCGTCGTTACAATAGCAGATTGAATTTTTAAACAGAAATAAAAAGTTAGAAATAATACAAAACACTTTTTAGCAGAAACTAATTGACCTGTTGATCCGTAAATTCTGACAAATCATTCTTTTATGGTATAGATACAAACATATTAAAACCATGATCCCTCGGGATTGGGTGTGGTCAAAATAGGAGATTGAATTTTTTAACAGAAATAAACAGATACAAATAATACAAAACACTTTTTTCAGAACCTAATCGACCTGTTGATCCGAAACTTCAGTGTAATAAGTCTTCCATGGTGTAGATTCAAACATATTAAAACCATGAATCCCCGGGATAGGGTGTGGTCACAATAGGAGATTGAAGTTTTAAACAGAAATAAATTGTTAGAAATAATACAAAACACTTTCCTAAGGAATTAATTGACCTGTTGATCCGAAACTTCAGTGAAATCATTCCTCTATAGTGTAGATTCACACATATTAAAACCATGATCCCCCGAGATAGGGTGTGGTCACAATAGGAGATTGAATTTTTAAACAGAAATAAATTGTTAGAAATAATACAAAACACTTTTCTAAGGAATTAGTTGACCTATTCATCCGAAATTTCTGTGAAATCATTCTATCATAGAATAGATTCAAACGTATTAAAACCATGATCCCCCGGGATTGGGCGTCGTTACAATAGCAGATTGAATTTTTAAACAGAAATAAAAAGTTAGAAATAATACAAAACACTTTTTAGCAGAAACTAATTGACCTGTTGATCCGTAAATTCTGACAAATCATTCTTTTATGGTATAGATACAAACATATTAAAACCATGATCCCTCGGGATTGGGTGTGGTCAAAATAGGAGATTGAATTTTTTAACAGAAATAAACAGATACAAATAATACAAAACACTTTTTTCAGAACCTAATCGACCTGTTGATCCGAAATTTCAGTGTAATAAGTCTTCCATGGTGTAGATTCAAACATATTAAAACCATGAATCCCCGGGATAGGGTGTGGTCACAATAGGAGATTGAAGTTTTAAACAGAAATAAATTGTTAGAAATAATACAAAACACTTTCCTAAGGAATTAATTGACCTGTTGATCCGAAACTTCAGTGTAATCATTCTTCCATAGTGTAGATTCAAACATATTAAAACCATGATCCCCCGGGATAGGGTGTGGTCACAATAGGAGATTGAATTTTTAAACAGAAGTTAATTGTTAGAAAAAATACAAAACGTTTTTCTAAGGAATTAATCGACCTGTTGATCCGAAACTTCTGTAAAATCATTCTATCATAGTATAGATTCAAACGTATTAAAACCATGATCCCCCGGGATTGGGTGTGGTCACAATAGGATATTGAATTTTAAAACAGAAATAAGTTGTTAGATATAATACAAAACACTTTTCTGAGAAATTAATTGACCTATTGATCCGAAACCTTTGTGAAACTATTCTATCATAGTATAGATTCAAACATATTAAAACCATGATCCCCCAGGATAGGGTGTGGTCACAATAGGAGATTGAATTTTTAAACAGAAAAAATTTTTAGAAATGATACAAAACACTTTTCTAAAGACTTAGTTGACCTGTTGATCCGAAACTTCTGTGAAATCGTTCTTTCATAGCATAGATAGAAACGTATTAAAACCATGATCCCCCGGGATTGGGTGTGGTTACGATATGATATTGAATTTTTAAACAGAAAAAAAGAGTTAGAAATAATACAAAACACTTTTCTAAGGAATTAATTGACCTGTTGATCCGAAACATCTGTGAAATCATTCTTCCATAGCGTAGATTTAAACATATTAAAACCATGATCCCCTGGGATTGGGTGTGGACACAATAGGATATTGAATTTTTAAACAGAAATAAATAGTTACAAATGATACAAAACACTTTTTTCAGAAACTAATCGACCTGTTGATCCGAAAATTCAGTGTAATGGTTCTTCCATAGTGTAGATTCAAACATATTAAAACCATGATCCCCCGGGATAGGGTGTGGTCACAATAGGAGATTGAATTTTTAAACAGAAATAAATTGTTAGAAATAATACAAAACACTTTCCTAAGGAATTGATTGACCTGTTAATCCGAAACTTCTGTGAAATCATTCTTCCATAGCGTAGATTTTAACATATTAAAACCATGATCCCCCCCCCCCCCCCCCGGATAGGGTGTGGTCACAATAGGATATTGAATTTTTAAACAGAAATAAATTGTTAGAAATAATACAAAACACTTTTCTAAGGAATTAATTGACCTGTTGATCCGAAACTTCTGTGAAGTAATTGTTACATAGCGTAGATTTTAACATATTAAAACAATGATCCCACAGGATAGGGCGCGGTCACAACAGGATATTAAATTTTTAAACAGAAATAAATTGTTAGAAATCATACAAAACACCTTTCTAAGGAATTAGTTGACCTGTTGATCAGAAACTTCTGTGGAATCAATCTTCCATAGCGTAGATTTAAACATATTAAAACCATGATCCCCCGGGATAGGGTGTGGTCACAATAGGATATTAAATTTTATAACAGAAATAAATTGTTAGAAATAACTCAAAACACTTTTCTTAGGAATTAGTTGACCTATTGATCCGAAACTTCTGTGAAATCATTCTATCATAGTATAGATTCATACGTATTAAAACCATGATCCCTCTGAAATGGGTGTGGTCAAAACAGGAGATTGAATTTTTAAACAGAAATAAATAGTTTGAAATAATGGAAAATACTGTTCTCAAAATCTAATTGACCTGTTGATCTAAAACTTGCGTGAAACCTTTATTCCATAGTGTAGATTCAAACATATTAAAATCATGATCCCCCTGAATTGGGTGTGGTCAAAATTAGAGATTGAATATTTAAACAGAAATAAATTGTTAGAAATAATAGAAAACACTTTTCTCAAAAAGTAATTGACCTGTTGATCCGAAACTTCTGAATAATCATTCTTTTATGGTATAGATACAAACATATTAAAACCATGATCCCCCGGGATTGGGTATGGTTACAATAGCAGATAGAATTGTTAAACAGAAATAAACAGTTAGAAATAATACAAAACACTTTTCTCAGAAACAAATTGACCTGTTGATCCGAAACTTCTGAAAAATCATTCTTTTATGGAATAGATACAAACATATTAAAACCATGATCCCTTGGGATTGGGTGTGGTCACAATAGGAGATTGAATTTTCAAACAGAAATAAATAGTAACAAATAATACAAAACACTTTTTTCAGAACCTAATCGACCTGTTGATCCGAAACTTCAGTGTTATCATTCTTCTATTATGTATATTCAAACATATTAAATCCATGATCCCCGGGATTGGGTGTGGTCACAATAGGAGATTGAATTTTTAAACAGAAATAAATTGTTAGAATTCATACAAAACACTTTTCTAAGGAATTAATTGACCTGTTGATCCGAAACATCTGTGAAATCATTCTTCCATAGTGTAGATTTAAACATATTAAAACCATGATCCCCTGGGATTGGGTGTGGTTACGATAGGATATTGAATTTTTAAACAGAAAAAAGAGGTGGAAATAATACAAAACACTTTTCTCAGAAACTAATTGACCTGTTGATCCGAAACTTCTGAAGAATCATTCTATCATAGTATAGATTCAAACGTATTAAAACCATGATCCCCCGGGATAGGGTGTGGTCACAATAGGATATTGAATTTTTAAACAGAAATAAATTGTTAGAAATAATACAAAACAATTTTCTAAGGAATTAGTTGACCTATTGATCCGAAACTTCTGTGAAATCATTCTATCATAGTATAGATTCAAACGTATTAAAACCATGATCCCCCGGAAATGGGTGTGGTCAAAATAGGAGATTGAATTTTTAAACAGAAATAAATAATTTAAAATTATGGAAAATACTGTTCTCAAAAACTAATTGACCTGTTTATCTGAAACTTCTGTGAAATCATTATTCCATAGTGTAGATTCAAACATATTAAAACCATGATCCCCCTGAATTGGGTGTGGTCAAAATTAGAGATTGAATATTTAAACAGAAATAAATTGTTAGAAATCATAGAAAACACTTTTCTCAAAAAGTAATTGACCTGTTGATCCGAAACTTCTGAAAAATCATTCTTTTATGGTATAGTTACAAACATATTAAAACCATGATCCTCTGGGATTGGGTGTGGTTACAATAACAGATTGAATTTTTAAACAGAAATAAACAGTTAGAAATAATACAAAACACTTTTCTCAGAAACTAATTGACCTGTTGATCCGAAACTTCTGAAAAATCATTCATTTATGGTATAGATACAAACATATTAAAACCATGATCCCTCGGGATTGGGTGTGGTCAAAATAGGAGATTGAATTTTGAAACAGAAATAAATAGTTACAAATGATACAAAACACTTTTTCAGAACCTAATCGACCTGTTGATCCGAAACTTCAGTGTAATAAGTCTTCCATGGTGTAGATTGAAACATATTAAAACCATGATCCCCCGGGATAGGGTGTGGTCACAATAGGACATTGAATTTTTAAACAGAAATAAATTGTTTGAAACAATACAAAACACTTTTCTAAGGAATTAATTGACCTGTTGATCCGAAACTTCTGTGAAATCATTCTTCCATAGCGTAGATTTAAACATATTAAAACCATGATCCCCCGGGATAGGGTGTGGTCACTATAGGATATTGAATTTTTAAACAGAAATAAATTGTTAGAAATAATACAAAACACTTTTCTAAGGAATTAATTGATCTGTTGATCTTAAACTTCTGTAGAATCATTCTACCATAGCGGAGATTTAAATATATTAAAACCATGATCCCCCGGGAATGGGTGTGGTCACAATACGATATTGAATTTAAAACAGAAATAAAATGTTAGAAATAATACAAAACACTTTTCTAAGAAAGTAGTTGACCTGTTGATCCAAAACTTCTGTGAAATCGTTCTTCCATAGCGTACATTTAAACATATTAAAACCCTGATGCCCCGGGATTGGGTGTGGTTACAATAGGATATTGATTTTTTAAACAGAAAAAAAGAGCTAGAAATAATGGAGAACACTTTCCTCAGAAACTAATTGACCTGTTGATTCGAAACTTTTGTGAAATCATTCTATCTTAGTATAGATTCAAACATATTAAAACCATGATCCCCCTGGATTGGGTGTAGTCAAAATTAGAGATTGAATATTTAAACAGAAATAAATTGTTAGAAATAATACAAAACACTTTTCTCAGAAAATAATTGACCTGTTGATCCGAAACTTCTGAAAAATCATTCTTTTCTGGTATAGATACAAACATATTAAAACCATGATCTCCCGGGATTGGGTGTTGTAACAATAGCAGATTGAATTTCTAAACAGAAAAAAACAGTTAGAAATAATACAAAACACTTTTATCGGAAACTAATTGACCTGTTGATCGGAAACATCTGTGAAATCATTCTCTCATAGTATAGATTCAAACGTATGAAAACCATGATCCCCCGGGAATGGGTGTGGTCAAAATAGTAGATTGAATTTTTAAACAGAAATAAATAGTAAGAAGTCATGGAAAACACTTTCCTCAGAAATTAATTGACCTGTTGATCCGAAACTTCTGAAAAATCATTCTTTTATGGTATAGATACAAACATATTAAAACCATGATCCATCGGGATTGGATGTGGTCAAAATAGGAGATTGAATATTTAAACAGAAATAAATAGTTACAAATGATACAAAACACTTCTTTCAGAAACTAATCGACCTGTTGATCCGAAACTCCAGTGTCATCATTCTTCCATAGTGTAGATTCACACATATTAAAACCATGATCCCCCGGGATAGGGTGTGGTCACAATAGAAGATTGAATTTTTAAACAGAAATAATAGAAATAATACAAAACACTTTTCTAAGGAATTAATTGACCTGTTGATCCGAAATTTCTGTGAAATCATTCATTTAATGTATAGATTCAAACATATTAAAACCATGATCTGTCGGGATAGGGTGTGGTCAAATTAGGAGATTGAATTTTTAAACAGAAATAAATAGTTACAAATAATACAAAACACTTTTCTTAGGAATTAATTGACCTGTTGGTCCGAAACTTCTGTGAAATCATTCTATCATAGTATAGATTCAAACATATTAAAACCATGATCCCCCGGGATAGGGTGTAGTCACAATAGGATATTGAATTTTAAAACAGAAATAAATTGTTAGAAATAATACAAAACACTTTTCTGAGGAATTAATTGACCTATTGATCCGAAACTTTTGTGAAATCATTCTCTCATAGCATAGATTCAAACGTATTAAAACCATGATCCCCCGGGATAGGGTGTGGTCACAATAGGAGATTGAATTTTTAAACAGAAAAAATTTGTTAGAAAAGATACAAAACACTTTTCTAAAGAATTAGTTGACCTGTTGATCCGAAACTTCTGTGAAATCGTTCTTCCATAGCGTAGATTTAAACATATTAAAACCATGATCCCCCGGGATTGGGTGTGGTTACAATAGGATATTGAATTTTTAAACAGAACAAAAGAGTTAGAAATAATACAAAACACTTTTCTCAGAAACTAATTGACCTGTTGATCCAAAACTTCTGAAAAATCATTCATTTATGGTATAGATTCAAACATATTAAAACCATGATCCGTCGGGATTGAGTGTGGTCAAAATAGGAGATTGAATTTTTAAACAGAAATAAATAGTTAAAAATAATACAAAACACTTTTTTCAGAACCTAATCGACCTGTTGATCCGAAACTTCAGTGTAACCATTTTTCCATAGTGTAGATTCAAACATATTAAAACCATGATCCTCCGGGATAGGGTGTGGTCACAATAGGATATTGAATTTTTAAACAGAAATAAATTGTTAGAAAAAATACAAAACACTTTTCTAAGGAATTAATTGACCTGTTGATCCGAAACATCTGTGAAATCATTCTTCCATAGCGTAGATTGAAACATATAAAAACCATGATCCCCCGGGATTGGGTGTGGTCACAATAGGATATTGAATTTTTAAACAGAAATAAATAGTTACAAATAATACAAAACACTTTTCTAAGGATTTAATTGACCTGTTGATCCGAAACTTCTGTGAAATCATTCTACCATAGCGTAGATTTAAACATATTTAAACCATGATCCCCCGGGATAGGGTGTGGTCGCAATAGGATATTGAATTTGTAAACAGAAATAAATTGTTCGAAATAATACAAAACACTTTTCTAAGGAATTAATTGACCTATTGACCCGAAACTTCTGTGAAATCATTCTATTATAGTATAGATTCTAATGTATGAAAACCATGATCCCCCGGGATTGGGTGTGGTCAAAATAGGATATTGAATTTTTAAACAGAAATAAAAAGTTTGAAATTATGGAAAATACTGTTCTCAAAAACTAATTGACCCGTTGATCTGAAACTTCTTTGAAATTTTTATTCCATAGTGTAGATTCAAACATATTAAAACCATGATCCTCCTGAATTTAGTGTGGTGAAAATTAGAGATTGAATATTAAAACAGAAATAACTTGTTAGAAATCATAGAAAACACTTTTCTCAAAAAGCAATTGACCTGTTGATCCGAAACTTCTGAAAAATCATTCTTTTCTGGTATAGATACAAACATATTAAAACCATGATTCCCCTGGATTGGGTTTGGTTACAATAGCAGATTGAATTTTTAAACAGAAATAAACAGTTAGAAATAATACAAAACACTTTTCTCAGAAACAAATTGACCTGTTGATCCGAAACTTCTGAAAAATCATTCTTTTATGGTATAGATACAAACATATTAAAACCATGATCCCTCGGTATTGGGTGTGGTCAAAATAGGAGATTGAATTTTTAAACAGAAATAAATAGTTACAAATGATACAAAACACTTTTGTCAGAAACTAATCGACCTGTTGATCTTAAACTTCCGTGAAATCATTATTCCATAGTGTAGATTCAAACATATTAAAACCATGATCCCCCTGAATTGGGTGTGGTCAAAATTAGAGATTGAATATTTAAACAGAAATAAACAGTTAGAAATCATAGAAAACACTTTTCTCAAAAACTAATTGACCTGTTGATCCGAAACTTCTGAAAAATCATTCTTTTCTAGTATAGATACAAACATATTAAAACCATGATCCCCCGGGATTGGGTGTGGTTACAACAGCAGACTGAATTTTTAAACAGAAATAAACAGTTAGAAATAATACAAAACACTTTTCTCAGAAACAAATTGACCTGTTGATCCGAAACTTCTGAAAAATCATTCTTCTATGGTATAGATACAAACATATTAAAACCATGATCCCTCGGGATTGGGTGTGGTCAAAATAGGAGATTGAATTTTTAAACAGAAATAAATAGTTACAAATGATGCAAAACACTTTTTTCAGAAACTAATCGACCTGTTGATCCGAAACTTCAGTGTAATCGTTCTTCCATAGTGTAGATTCAAACATATTAGAACCATGATCTCCCGGGATAGAGTGTGGTCACAATAGGGGATTGAATTTTTAAACAGAAGTAAATTGTTAGAAGTAATACAAAACGTTTTTCTACGGAAATAATTGACCTGTTGATCCGAAACTTCTGTGAAATCATTCTTACATAGCGTAGATTTAAACATATTAAATCCATGATCCCACGGGATAGGGTGTGGTCACAACAGGATATTAAATTTTGAAACAGAAATAAATTGTTAGAAATCATACAAAACACCTTTCTAAGGAATTAGTTGACCTGTTGATCAGAAACTTCTGTGGAATCATTCTTCCATAGCGTAGATTTAAACATATTAAAACCATGATCCCCCGGGATAGGGTGTGGTCACAATGGGATATTGAATTTTATAACAGAAATAAATTGTTAGAAATAACTCAAAACACTTTTCTTAGGAATTAGTTGACCTATTGATCCGAAACTTCTGTGAAATCATTCTATCATAGTATAGATTCATACGTATTAAAACCATGATCCCTCTGAAATGGGTGTGGTCAAAACAGGAGATTGAATTTTTAAACAGAAATAAATAGTTTGAAATAATGGAAAATACTGTTCTCAAAATCTAATTGACCTGTTGATCTAAAACTTGCGTGAAACCTTTATTCCATAGTGTAGATTCAAACATATTAAAATCATGATCCCCCTGAATTGGGTGTGGTCAAAATTAGAGATTGAATATTTAAACAGAAATAAATTGTTAGAAATAATAGAAAACACTTTTCTCAAAAAGTAATTGACCTGTTGATCCGAAACTTCTGAATAATCATTCTTTTATGGTATAGATACAAACATATTAAAACCATGATCCCCCGGGATTGGGTATGGTTACAATAGCAGATTGAATTTTTAAACAGAAATAAACAGTTAGAAATAATATAAAACACTTTTCTCAGAAACAAATTGACCTGTTGATCCGAAACTTCTGAAAAATCATTCTTTTATGGAATAGATACAAACATATTAAAACCATGATCCCTCGGTATTGGGTGTGGTCAAAATAGGAGATTGAATTTTTAAACAGAAATAAATAGTTACAAATGATACAAAACACTTTTGTCAGAAACTAATCGACCTGTTGATCTTAAACTTCCGTGAAATCATTATTATAGTGTAGATTCAAACATATTAAAACCATGATCCCCCTGAATTGGGTGTGGTCAAAATTAGAGATTGAATATTTAAACAGAAATAAACAGTTAGAGATCATAGAAAACACTTTTCTCAAAAACTAATTGACCTGTTGATCCGAAACTTCTTAAAAATCATTCTTTTCTAGTATAGATACAAACATATTAAAACCATGATCCCCCGGGATTGGGTGTGGTTACAACAGCAGACTGAATTTTTAAACAGAAATAAACAGTTAGAAATAATACAAAACACTTTTCTCAGAAACAAATTGACCTGTTGATCCGAAACTTCTGAAAAATCATTCTTCTATGGTATAGATACAAACATATTAAAACCATGATCCCTCGGGATTGGGTGTGGTCAAAATAGGAGATTGAATTTTTAAACAGAAATATATAGTTACAAATGATGCAAAACACTTTTTTCAGAAACTAATCGACCTGTTGATCCGAAACTTCAGTGTAATCGTTCTTCCATAGTGTAGATTCAAACATATTAGAACCATGATCTCCCGGGATAGAGTGTGGTCACAAAAGGGGATTGAATTTTTAAACAGAAGTAAATTGTTAGAAGTAATACAAAACGTTTTTCTACGGAAATAATTGACCTGTTGATCCGAAACTTCTGTGAAATCATTCTTACATAGCGTAGATTTAAACATATTAAATCCATGATCCCACGGGATAGGGTGTGGTCACAACAGGATATTAAATTTTGAAACAGAAATAAATTGTTAGAAATCATACAAAACACCTTTCTAAGGAATTAATTCACCTGTTGATCAGAAACTTCTGTGGAATCATTCTTCCATAGCTTAGATTTAAACATATTAAAACCATGATCCCCCGGGATAGGGTGTGGTCACAATAGGATATTGAATTTTTAAACAGAAATAAATTGTTAGAAATAACACAAAACACTTTTCTTAGGAATTAGTTGACCTATTGATCCGAAACTTCTGTGAAATCATTCTATCATAGTATAGATTCATATGAATTAAAACCATGATCCCTCTGAAATGGGTGTGGTCAAAACAGGAGATTGAATTTTTAAACAGAAATAAATAGTTTGAAATTATGGAAAATACTGTTCTCAAAAACTAATTGACCTGTTGATCTAAAACTTCTGTGAAATATTTATTCCATAGTGTAGATTCAAACATATTAAAACCATGATCCCCCTGAATTGGGTGTGGTCAAAATTAGAGATTGAATATTTAAACAAAAATAAACAGTTAGAAATCATAGAAAACACTTTTCTTAAAAACTAATTGACCTGTTGATCCGAAACTTCTGAAAAATCATTCTTTTCTAGTATAGATACAAACATATTAAAACCATGATCCCCCGGGATTGGGTGTGGTTACAACAGCAGACTGAATTTTTAAACAGAAATAAACAGTTAGAAATAATACAAAACACTTTTCTCAGAAACAAATTGACCTGTTGATCCGAAACTTCTGAAAAATCATTCTTCTATGGTATAGATACAAACATATTAAAACCATGATCCCTCGGGATTGGGTGTGGTCAAAATAGGAGATTGAATTTTTAAACAGAAATAAATAGTTACAAATGATGCAAAACACTTTTTTCAGAACCTAATCGACCTGTTGATCCGAAACTTCAGTGTAATCGTTCTTCCATAGTGTAGATTCAAACATATTAGAACCATGATCCCCCGGGATAGGGTGTGGTCACAATAGGAGATTGAATTTTTAAACAGAAATAAATTGTTAGAAATCATACAAAACACTTTTCTAAGGAATTAGTTGACCTGTTGATCCGAAACTTCTGTGAAATCATTCTTCCATAGCGTAGATTTAAACATATTAAAACAATGATCCCCCGGGATAGGGTATGGTCACAATAGGAGATTGAATTTTTAAACAGAAATAAATTGTTAGAAATAATACAAAACACTTTTCTAAGGAATTAGTTGACCTATTGATCCAAAACTTCTGTGAAATCATTCTATCATTATGTAGATTCAAACGAATTAAAACCATGATCCCCCGAGAATGGGTGTGGTCAAAATAGGAGATTGAATTTTTAAACAGAAATAAATAGTTTGAAATAATTGAAAATACTGTTCTCAAAAACTAATTGACCTGTTGATCTGAAACTTCTGTGAAATCATAATTCAATAGTGTAGATTCAAACATATTAAAACCATGATCCCCCGGGATAGGGTGTGGTCACAACAGGAGATTGAATTTTTAAACAGAAATAAATTGTTAGAAATAATAGAAAACACTTTTCTAAGGAATTAATTGACCTGTTGATCCAAAACTTCTGTGAAATCATTCTTCCATAGCGTAGATTCAAACATATTAAAACCATGATCCCCCGGAATAGGGTGTGGTCACAACATGATATTAAATTTTTAAATAGAAATAAACAGTTAGAAATAATACAAAACACTTTTCTAATGAATTAATTGACCTGTTGATCCGAAAATTCTGTGAAATCATTCTTACATAGCGTAGATTTAAACATATTAAAACCATGATCCCCCGGGATAGGGTATGGTCACAATAGGAGATTGCATTTTTAAACAGAAATAAATTGTTAGAAATAATACAAAACACTTTTCTAAGGAATTAGTTGACCTATTGATCCAAAACTTCTGTGAAATCATTCTGTCATAGTGTAGATTCAAACGTATTAAAACCATGATCCCCCGAGAATGGGTGTGGTCAAAATAGGATATTGAATTTTTAAACAGAAATAAATAGTTTGAAATAATGGAAAATACTGTTCTCAAAAACTAATTGACCTGTTGATCTGAAACTTCTGTGAAATCATAATTCAATAGTGTAGATTCAAACATATTAAAACCATGATCCCCCGGGATAGGGTGTGGTCACAACAGGAGATTGAATTTTTAAAATGAAATAAATTGTTAGAAATAATACAAAACACTTTTCTAAGGAATTAATTGACCTATTGATCTGAAACTTACGTGAAATCATTCTTCCATAGCGTATATTTAAACATATTAAAACCATGATCCCCCGGGATAGGGTGTGGTCACAATAGGATATTGAATTTTTAGACAAAAATAAATAGTTACAAATAATACAAAACACTTTTTTCAGAAACTAATCGACATGTTGATCCGAAACTTCAGCAAAATCATTCCTCCATAGTGTAGATTCAAACATATTAAAACCATGATCCCCCGGGATAGGGTGTGATCACAATAGGAGATTGAATTTTTAAACAGAAATAAACAGTTAGAAATAATACAAAATGTTGTTCTAAGGAATTGATTGACCTGTTGATCCGAAACTTCTGTAAAATCATTCTTACATAGCGTAGATTTAAACATATTAAAACCATGATCCCCCGGAATAGGGTGTGGTCACAACATGATATTAAATTTTTAAACAGAAATAAACAGTTAGAAATAATACAAAACACTTTTCTAATGAATTAATTTACCTGTTGATCCGAAAATTCTGTGAAATCATTCTTACATAGCGTAGATTTAAACATATTAAAACCATGATCCCCCGGGATAGGGTATGGTCACAATAGGAGATTGAATTTTTAAACAGAAATAATACAAAACACTTTTCTAAGGAATTAGTTGACCTATTGATCCAAAACTTCTGTGAAATCATTTCGTCATAGTGTAGATTCAAACGTATTAAAACCATGATCCCCCGAGAATGGGTGTGGTCAAAATAGGAGATTGAATTTTTAAACAGAAATAAATAGTTTGAAATAATGGAAAATACTGTTCTCAAAAACTAATTGACCTGTTGATCAGAAACTTCTGTGAACTCATAATTCAATAGTGTAGATTCAAACATATTAAAACCATGATCCCCCGGGATAGGGTGTGGTCACAACAGGAGATTGAATTTTTAAAATGAAATAAATTGTTAGAAATAATACAAAACGTTGTTCTAAGGAATTAATTGATCTGTTGATCCGAAACTTCTGTAAAATCATTCTTACATAGCGTAGATTTAAACATATTAAAACAATGATCCCCCGGGATTGGGTATGGTCACAATAGGAGATTGAATTTTTAAACAGAAATAAATTGTTAGAAATAATACAAAACACTTTTCTAAGGAATTAGTTGACCTATTGATCCAAAACTTCTGTGAAATCATTCTATCATTATGTAGATTCAAACTAATTAAAACCATTATCCCCCGAGAATGGGTGTGGTCAAAATAGGAGATTGAATTTTTAAACAGAAATAAATAGTTTGAAATAATTGAAAATACTGTTCTCAAAAACTAATTGACCTGTTGATCTGAAACTTCTGTGAATCATAATTTAATAGTGTAGATTCAAACATATTTAAACCATGATCCCCCGGGATAGGGTGTGGTCACAACAGGAGATTGAATTTTTAAACAGAAATAAATTGTTAGAAATCATACAAAACACTTTTCTAAGGAATTAGTTGACCTGTTGATCCGAAACTTCTGTGAAATCATTCTTCCATAGCGTAGATTTAAACATATTAAAACAATGATCCCCCGGGATAGGGTATGGTCACAATAGGAGATTGAAATATTAAACAGAAATAAATAGTTTGAAATAATGGAAAATACTGTTCTCAAAAACTAATTGACCTGTTGATTTGAAACTTCTGTGAAATCATAATTCCATAGTGTAGATTCAAACATATTAAAACCATGATCCCCCTGGATTGGGTGTGGTCAAAATTAGAGATTGAATATTTAAACAGAAATAAATTGTTAGAAATAATAGAAAACACTTTTCTTAAAAGGTAATTGACCTGTTGATCCGAAACTTCTGAAAAATCATTCTTTTCTAGTATAGATACAAACATATTAAAACCATGATCCCCCGGGATTGGGTGTGGTTACAACAGCAGACTGAATTTTTAATCAGAAATAAACAGTTAGAAATAATACAAAACACTTTCCTCTGAAACTAATCGACCTGTTGATCCGAAACTTCAGTGAAATCATTCCTCCATAGTGTAGATTCACACATATTAAAACCATGATCCCCCGAGATAGGGTGTGGTCACAATAGGAGATTGAATTTTTAAACAGAAATAAATTGTTAGAAATAATACAAAACACTTTTCTAAGGAATTAGTTGACCTATTCATCCGAAATTTCTGTGAAATCATTCTATCATAGAATAGATTCAAACGTATTAAAACCATGATCCCCCGGGATTGGGCGTCGTTACAATAGCAGATTGAATTTTTAAACAGAAATAAAAAGTTAGAAATAATACAAAACACTTTTTAGCAGAAACTAATTGACCTGTTGATCCGTAAATTCTGACAAATCATTCTTTTATGGTATAGATACAAACATATTAAAACCATGATCCCTCGGGATTGGGTGTGGTCAAAATAGGAGATTGAATTTTTTAACAGAAATAAACAGATACAAATAATACAAAACACATTTTTCAGAACCTACTCGACCTGTTGATCCGAAACTTCAGTGTAATAAGTCTTCCATGGTGTAGATTCAAACATATTAAAACCATGAATCCCCGGGATAGGGTGTGGTCACAATAGGAGATTGAATTTTTAAACAGAAATAAATTGTTAGAAACAATACAAAACACTTTCCTAAGGAATTAATTGACCTGTTGATCCGAAACTTCAGTGTAATCATTCTTCCATAGTGTAGATTCAAACATATTAAAACCATGATCCCCCGGGATAGGGTGTGGTCACAATAGGAGATTGAATTTTTAAACAGAAGTTAATTGTTAGAAAAAATACAAAACGTTTTTCTAAGGAATTAATTGACCTGTTGATACGAAACTTCTGTAAAATCATTCTTACATAGCGTAGATTTAAACGTATTAAAACCATGATCCCCCGGAATAGGGTGTGGTCACAACATGATATTACATTTTTAAACAGAAATAAACAGTTAGAAATAATACAAAACACTTTTCTAAGGAATTAATTGACCTGTTGATCCGAAAATTCTGTGAAATCATTCTTACATAGCGTAGATTTAAACATATTACAACCATGATCCCCCGGGATAGGGTATGGTCACAATAGGAGATTGCATTTTTAAACAGAAATAAATTGTTAGAAATAATACAAAACACTTTTCTAAGGAATTAGTTGACCTATTGATCCAAAACTTCTGTGAAATCATTCTATCATTATGTAGATTCAAACGAATTAAAACCATGATCCCCCGAGAATGGGTGTGGTCAAAATAGGAGATTGAATTTTTAAACAGAAATAAATAGTTTGAAATAATGGAAAATACTGTTCTCAAAAACTAATTGACCTGTTGATCTGAAACTTCTGTGAAATCATAAGTCAATAGTGTAGATTCAAACAAAATAAAACAATGATCCCCCGGGATAGGGTGTGGTCACAACAGGAGATTGAATTTTTAAACAGAAATAAATTGTTAGAAATAATACAAAACACTTTTCTAAGGAATTAATTGACCTGTTGATCTGAAACTTCTGTGAAAACATTCTTCCATAGCGTATATTTAAACATATTAAAACCATGATCCCCCGGGATAGGGTGTGGTCACAATAGGATATTGAATTTTTAGACAAAAATAAATAGTTACAAATAATACAAAACACTTTTTTCTGAAACTAATCGACCTGTTGATCCGAAACTTAAGCGAAATCATTCCTCCATAGTGTAGATTCAAACATATTAAAACCATGATCCCCCGGGATAGGGTGTGGTCACAATAGGAGATTGAATTTTTAAACAGAAATAAATTGTTAAAAATAATACAAAACGTTGTTCTAAGGAATTAATTGATCCGTTGATCCGAAACTTCTGTAAAATCATTCTTACATAGCGTAGATTTAAACATATTAAAACCATGATCCCCCGGGATAGGGTGTAGTCACAATAGGATTTTGAATTTTTAAACAGAAATAAATTGTTAGAAGTAATACAAAACACTTTTCTAAGGAATTAGTTGACCTATTGATCCGAAACTTCTGTGAAATCATTCTATCATAGTATAGATTCAAACGTATTAAAACCATGATCCCCCGGGAATTGGTGTGGTCAAATTAGGAGATTGAATTTTTAAACAGAAATAAATAGTTTGAAATAATGGAAAATACTGTTCTCAAAAACTAATTGACCTGTTGATCTGAAACTTCTGTGAAATCATAATTCAATAGTGTAGATTCAAACATATTAAAACCATGATCCCCCGGGATAGGGTGTGGTCACAACAGGAGATTGAATTTTTAAACAGAAATAAATTGTTGGAAATAATACAAAACACTTTTCTAAGGAATTAATTGACCTGTTGATCCGACACTTCTGTGAAATCATACTTCCATAGTGTAGATTTAAACATATTAAAACCATGATCCCCCGGGATAGGGTGTGGTCACAACAGGAGATTGAAATTTTAAAATGAAATAAATTGTTAGAAATAATACAAAACACTTTTCTAAGGAATTAATTGACCTGTTGATCTGAAACTTCTGTGAAATCATTCTTCCATAGCGTAGATTTAAACAAATTAAAACCATAATCCCCCGGGATAGGGTGTGGTCACAATAGGATATTGAATTTTTAGACAAAAATAAATACTTACAAATAATACAAAACACTTTTTTCAGAAACTAATCGACCTGTTGATCCGAAACTTCAGCGAAATCATTCCTCCATAGTGTAGATTCAAACATATTAAAACCATGATCCCCCGGGATAGGGTGTGGTCACAATAGGAGATTGAATTTTTAAACAGAAGTAAATTGTTAGAAATAATACAAAACGTTGTTCTAAGGAATTAATTGACCTGTTGATCCGAAACTTCTGTAAAATCATTCTTACATAGCGTAGATTTAAACATATTAAAACCATGATCCCCCGGGATAGGGTGTGGTCACAATAGGATTTTGAATTTTTAAACAGAAATAAATTGTTAGAAGTAATACAAAACACTTTTCTAAGGAATTAGTTGACCTATTGATCCGAAACTTCTGTGAAATCATTCAATCATAGTATAGATTCAAACATATTAAAACCATGATCCCCCGGGAATTGGTGTGGTCAAATTAGGAGATTGAATTTTTAAACAGAAATGAATAGTTTGAAATAATGGAAAATACTGTTCTCAAAAACTAATTGACCTGTTGATCTGAAACTTCTGTGAAATCATAATTCAATAGTATAGATTCAAACATATTAAAACCATGATCCCCCGGGATAGGGTGTGGTCACAATAGGAGATTGAATTTTTAAACAGAAATAAATTGTTAGAAATAATACCAAACACTTTTCTAAGGAATTAATTGACCTGTTAATCCAAACTTCTGTGAAATCATTCTTCCATAGCGTTGAATCAAACATATTAAAACCATGATCCCCCGGGATAGGGTGTAGTCACAATAGGATATTGAGTTTTTAAACAGAAGTTAATTGTTAGAAATAATACAAAACGTTTTTCTAAGGAATTAATTGACCTGTTGATCCGAAACTTCTGTGAAATCATTCTTACATAGCGTAGATTTAAAAATATTAAAACCATGATCCCCCGGAATAGGGTGTGGTCACAACATGATATTAAATTTTTAAACAGAAATAAACTGTTAGAAATAATACAAAACACTTTTCTAATGAAATAATTGACCTGCTGATCCGAAAATTCTGTGAAATCATTTTTACATAGCGTAGATTTAAACATATTAAAACAATGATCCCCCGGGATTGGGTATGGTCACAATAGGAGATTGAATTTTTAAACAGAAATAAATTGTTAGAAATAATACAAAACACTTTTCTAAGGAATTAGTTGACCTATTGATCCAAAACTTCTGTGAAATCATTCTATCATTATGTAGATTCAAACGAATTAAAACCAAGATCCCCCGAGAATGGGTGTGGTCAAAATAGGAGATTGAATTTTTAAACAGAAATAAATAGTTTGAAATAATTGAAAATACTGTTCTCCAAAACTAATTGACCTGTTGATCTGAAACTTCTGTGAAATCATAATTCAATAATGTAGATTCAAACATATTAAAACCATGATCCCCCGGGATAGGGTGTGGTCACAACAGGAGATTGAATTTTTAAAATGAAATAAATTGTGAGAAATAATACAAAACACTTTTCTAAGGAATTAATTGACGTGTTGATCTGAAACTTCTGCGAAATCATTCTTCCATAGCGTAGATTTAAACATATTAAAACCATGATCCCCCGGGATAGGGTGTAGTCACAATAGGATATTGAATTTTTAGACAAAAATAAATAGTTACAAATAATACAAAACACTTTTTTCAGAAACTAATCGACCTGTTGATCCGAAACTTCAGCGAAATCATTCCTCCATAGTGTAGATTCAAACATATTAAAACCATGATCCCCCGGGATAGGGTGTGGTCACAATAGGAAATTGAATTTTTATACAGAAATAAATTGTTAGAAATAATACAAAACGTTGTTCTAAGGAATTAATTGATCTGTTGATCCGAAACATCTATAAAATAAATCTTAAATAGCGTAGATTTAAACATATTAAAACCATGATCCCCCGGGATAGGGTGTGGTCACAATAGGATATTGAATTTTTAAACAGAAATAAATTGTCAGAAGTTATACAAGACACTTTTCTAAGGAATTAGTTGACCTATTGATCCGAAACTTCTGTGAAATCATTCTATCATAGTATAGATTCAAACGTATTAAAACCATGATCCCCCGGTAATTGGTGTGGTCAAATTAGGAGATTGAATTTTTAAACAGAAATAAATAGTTTGAAATAATGGAAAATACTGTTCTCAAAAACTAATTGACCTGTTGATCTGAAACTTCTGTGAAATCATAATTCAATAGTGTAGATTCAAACATATTAAAACCATGATCTCCAGGGATAGGGTGTGGTCACAACAGGAGATTGAATTTTTAAACAGAAATAAATTGTTAGAAATAATACAAAACACTTTTCTAAGGAATTAATTGACCTGTTGATCTGAAACTTCTGTGAAATCATTCTTCCATAGTGTAGATTTAAACATATTAAAACCATGATCCCCCGGGATAGGGTGTGGTCACAATAGGATATTGAATTTTTAGACAAAAATAAATAGTTACAAATAATTCAAAACACTTTTTTCAGAAACTAATCGACCTGTTGATCCGAAACTTCAGTGTAATCATTCCTCCATAGTGTAGATTCAAACGTATGAAAACCATGATCCCCCGGGATAGCGTGTTGTCACAATAGGAGATTGAATTTTTAAACAGAAATAAATTGTTAGAAATAATACAAAACACTTTTCTAAGGAATTAGTTGACCTGTTCATCCGAAACTTCTGTGAAATCATTCTATCATAGAATAGATTCAAACGTATTAAAACCATGATCCCCCGGGATTGGGCGTCGTTACAATAGCAGATTGAATTTTTAAACAGAAATAAAAAGTTAGATATAATACAAAACACTTTTTAGCAGAAACTAATTGACCTGTTGATCCGAAAATTCTGACAAATCATTCTTTTATGGTATAGATACAAACATATTAAAACCATGATCCCTCGGGATTGGGTGTGGTCAAAATAGGAGATTGAATTTTTTAACAGAAATAAACAGATACAAATAATACAAAACACTTTTTTCAGAACCTAATCGACCTGTTGATCCGAAACTTCAGTGTAATAAGTCTTCCATGGTGTAGATTCAAACATATTAAAACCATGATCCCCCGGGATAGGGTGTGGTCACAATAGGAGATTGAATTTTAAAACAGAAGTAAATTGTTAGAAATAATACAAAACGTTGTTCTAAGGAATTAATTGACCTGTTGATCCAAAACTTCTGTAAAATCATCCTTACATAGCGTAGATTTAAACATATTAAAACCATGATCCCCCGGGATAGGGTGTGGTCACAATAGGATTTTGAATTTTTAAACAGAAATAAATTGTTAGAAATAATACAAAACACTTTTCTAAGGAATTAATTGACCTGTTTATCTGAAACTTCTGTGAAATCATTCTTCCATAGTGTAGATTCAAACATATTAAAACCATGATCCCCCGGGATAGGGTGTGGTCACAATAGGAGATTGCATTTTGAAACAGAAGTTAATTGTTAGAAAAAATACAAAACGTTTTTCGAAGGAATTAATTGACCTGTTGATCAGAAACTTCTGTGAAATCATTCTTACATAGCGCAGATTTAAAAATATTAAAACCATGATCCCCCGGAATAGGGTGTGGTCACAACATGATATTAAATTTTTAAACAGAAATATACTGTTAGAAATAATACAAAACACCTTTCTAATGAAATAATTGACCTGCTGATCCGAAAATTCTGTGAAATCATTTTTACATAGCGTAGATTTTAACATATTAAAACAATGATCCCCCGGGATTGAGTGTGGTCAAAATAGGAGATTGAATTTTTTAACAGAAATAAACAGATACAAATAATACAAAACACTTTTTTCAGAACCTAATCGACCTGTTGATCCGAAACTTCAGTGTAATAAGTCTTCCATGGTGTAGATTCAAACATATTAAAACCATGATCCCCCGGGATAGGGTGTGGTCACAATAGGAGATTGAATTTTTAAACAGAAATAAATTGTTAGAAATAATACAAAACACTTTTCTAAGGAATTAATTGACCTGTTGATCCGAAACTTCAGCGTAATCATTCCTCCATAGCGTAGATTCAAACATTTTAAAACCATGATCTCCCGGGATAGGGTGTAGTCACAATAGGATATTGAATTTTTTGACATAAATAAATAGTTACGAATAATACAAAACACTTTTTTCAGAAACTAATCGACCTGTTGATCCGAAACTTCAGTGTAATCATTCTTCCATAGTGTAGATTCAAACATATTAAAACCATGATCCCCCGGGATAGGGTGTGGTCACAATAGGAGATTGCATTTTTAAACAGAAGTTAATTGTTAGAAAAAATACAAAACGTTTTTCGAAGGAATTAATTGACCTGTTGATCAGAAACTTCTGTGAAATCATTCTTACATAGCGTAGATTTATAAATATTAAAACCATGATCCCCCGGAATAGGGTGTGGTCACAACATGATATTAAATTTTTAAACAGAAATAAACTGTTAGAAATAATACAAACACTTTTCTAATGAAATAATTGACCTGCTGATCCGAAAATTCTGTGAAATCATTTTTACATAGCGTAGATTTAAACATATTAAAACAATGATCCCCCGGGATTGGGTATGGTCACAATAGGAGATTGAATTTTTAAACAGAAATAAATTGTTAGAAATAATACAAAACACTTTTCTAAGGAATTAGTTGACCTATTGATCCAAACCTTCTGGTAAATCATTCTATCATTATGTAGATTCAAACGAATTAAAACCAAGATCCCCCGAGAATGGGTGTGGTCAAAATAGGAGATTGAATTTTTAAACAGAAATAAATAGTTTGAAATAATTGAAAATACTGTTCTCAAAAACTAATTGACCTGTTGATCTGAAACTTCTGTGAAATCATAATTCAATAGTGTAGATTCAAACATATTAAAACCATGATCCCCCGGGATAGGGTGTGGTCACAACAGGAGATTGAATTTTTAAAATGAAATAAATTGTGAGAAATAATACAAAACACTTTTCTAAGGAATTAGTTGACCTGTTGATCTGAAACTTCTGTGAAATCATTCTTCCATAGCGTAGATTTAAACATATTAAAACAATGATCCCCCGGGATAGGGTATGGTCACAATAGGAGATTGCATTTTTAAACAGAAATAAATTGTTAGAAATAATACAAAACACTTTTCTAAGGAATTAGTTGACCTATTGATCCAAAACTTCTGTGAAATCATTCTATCATAATGTAGATTCAAACGAATTAAAACCATGATCCCCCGAGAATGGGTGTGGTCAAAATAGGAGATTGAATTTTTAAACAGAAATAAATAGTTTGAAATAATGGAAAATACTGTTCTCCAAAACTAATTGACCTGTTGATCTGAAACTTCTGTGAAATCATAATTCAATAGTGTAGATTCAAACATATTAAAACCATGATCCCCCGGGATAGGGTGTGGTCACAACAGGAGATTGAAATTTTAAAATGAAATAAATTGTTAGAAATAATACAAAACACTTTTCTAAGGAATTAATTGACCTGTTGATCTGAAACTTCTGTGAAATCATTCTTCCATAGCGTTGATTTAAACAAATTAAAACCATAATCCCCCGGGATAGGGTGTGGTCACAATAGGATATTGAATTTTTAGACAAAAACAAATACTTACAAATAATACAAAACACTTTTTTCAGAAACTAATCGACCTGTTGATCCGAAACTTCAGCGAAATCATTCCTCCATAGTGTAGATTCAAACATATTAAAACCATGATCCCCCGGGATAGGGTGTGGTCACAATAGGAGATTGAATTTTTAAACAGAAGTAAATTGTTAGAAATAATACAAAACGTTGTTCTAAGGAATTAATTGACCTGTTGATCCGAAACTTCTGTAAAATCATTCTTACATAGCGTAGATTTAAACATATTAAAACCATGATCCCCCGGGATAGGGTGTGGTCACAATAGGATTTTGAATTTTTAAACAGAAATAAATTGTTAGAAGTAATACAAAACACTTTTCTAAGGAATTAGTTGACCTATTGATCCGAAACTTCTGTGAAATCATTTAATCATAGTATAGATTCAAACATATTAAAACCATGATCCCCCGGGAATTGGTGTGGTCAAATTAGGAGATTGAATTTTTAAACAGAAATGAATAGTTTGAAATAATGGAAAATACTGTTCTCAAAAACTAATTGACCTGTTGATCTGAAACTTCTGTGAAATCATAATTCAATAGTATAGATTCAAACATATAAAAACCATGATCCCCCGGGATAGGGTGTGGTCACAACAGGAGATTGAATTTTTAAACAGAAATAAATTGTTAGAAATAATACCAAACACTTTTCTAAGGAATTAATTGACCTGTTAATCCAAACTTCTGTGAAATCATTCTTCCATAGCGTTGATTCAAACATATTAAAACCATGATCCCCCGGGATAGGGTGTAGTCACAATAGGAGATTGAATTTTTAAACAGAAGTTAATTGTTAGAAATAATACAAAACGTTTTTCTAAGGAATTAATTGACCTGTTGATCCGAAACTTCTGTGAAATCATTCTTACATAGCGTAGATTTAAAAATATTAAAACCATGATCCCCCGGAATAGGGTGTGGTCACAACATGATATTAAATTTTGAAACAGAAATAAACAGTTAGAAATAATACAAAACACTTTTCTAATGAATTAATTTACCTGTTGATCCGAAAGATCTGTGAAATCATTCTTCCATAGCGTAGATTTAAACATATTAAAACCATGATCCCCCGGGATAGGGTATGGTCACAACAGGAGATTGAATTTTTAAACAGAAATAAATTGTTAGAAATAATACAAAACACTTTTCTAAGGAATTAATTGACCTGTTGATCCGAAACTTCTGTGAAATCATTCTTACATAGCGTAAATTTAAAAATATTAAAACCATGATCCCCCGGAATAGGGTGTGGTCACAACATGATATTAAATTTTTAAACAGAAATAAACAGTTAGAAATAATACAAAACACTTTTCTAATGAATTAATTGACCTGTTGATCCGAAAGATCTGTGAAATCATTTTTACATAGCGTAGATTTAAACATATTAAAACCATGATCCCCCGGGATAGGGTATGGTCACAATAGGAGATTGAATTTTTAAACAGAAATAAATTGTTAGAAATAATACAAAACACTTTTCTTAGGAATTAGTTGACCTATTGATCCAAAACGTCTGTGAAATCATTCCGTCATAGTGTAGATTCAAACGTATTAAAACCATGATCCCCCGAGAATGGGTGTGGTCAAAATAGGAGATTGAATTTTTAAACAGAAATAAATAGTTTGACATAATGGAATATACTGTTCTCAAAATCTAATTGACCTGTTGATCTGAAACTTCTGTGAAATCATAATTCAATAGTGTAGATTTAAACATATTAAAACCATGATCCCCCGGGATAGGGTGTGGTCACAACAGGAGATTGAATTTTTAAACAGAAATAAATTGTTAGAAATAATACAAAACACTTTTCTAAGGAATTAATTGACCTGTTGATCCGAAACTTCAGCGAAATCATTCCTCCATAGTGTAGATTCAAACATATTAAAACCATGATCCACCGAGATAGGGTGTGGTCACAATAGGAGATTGAATTTTTAAACAGAAGTAAATTGTTAGAAATAATACAAAACGTTGTTCTAAGGAATTAATTGACCTGTTGATCTGAAAATTCTGTAATATCATCCTTACATAGCGTAGATTTAAACATATTAAAACCATGATCCCCCGGGATAGGGTGTGGTCACAATAGGATTTTGAATTTTTAAACAGAAATAAATTGTTAGAAATAATACAAAACACTTTTCTAAGGAATTAGTTGACCTATTGATCCGAAACTTCTGTGAAATCATTCTATCATAGTATAGATTCAAACGTATTAAAACCATGATCCCCCGGGAATGGGTGTGGTCAAATTAGGAGATTGAATTTTTAAACAGAAATAAATAGTTTGAAATAATGGAAAATACTGTTCTCAAAAACTAATTGACCTGTTGATCTGAAACTTCTGTGAAATCATAATTCAATAGTGTAGATTCAAACATATTAAAACCATAATCCCCCGGGATAGGGTGTGGTCACAACAGGAGATTGAATTTTTAAACAGAAATAAATTGTTAGAAAAAATACAAAACACTTTTCTAAGGATTTAATTGACCTGTTGATCTGAAACTTCTGTGAAATCATTCTTCCATAGTGTAGATTTAAACATATTAAAACCATGATCCCCCGGAATAGGGTGTGGTCACAATAGGATATTGAATTTTTAGACAAAAATAAATACTTACAAATAATACAAAACACTTTTTTCAGAAACTAATCGACCTGTTGATCCGAAACTTCAGCGAAATCATTCCTCCATAGTGTAGATTCAAACATATTAAAACCATGATCCCCCGGGATAGGGTGTGGTCACAATAGGAGATTGAATTTTTAAACAGAAGTAAATTGTTAGAAATAATACAAAACGTTGTTCTAAGGAATTAATTGACCTGTTGATCCGAAACTTCTGTAAAATCATTCTTACATAGCGTAGATTTAAACATATTAAAACCATGATCCCCCAGGATAGGGTGTGGTCACAATAGGATTTTGAATTTTTAAACAGAAATAAATTGTTAGAAGTAATACAAAACACTTTTCTAAGGAATTAGTTGACCTATTGATCCGAAACTTCTGTGAAATCATTCAATCATAGTATAGATTCAAACATATTAAAACCATGATCCCCCGGGAATTGGTGTGGTCAAATTAGGAGATTGAATTTTTAAACAGAAATAAATAGTTTGAAATAATGGAAAATACTGTTCTCAAAAACTAATTAACCTGTTGATCTGAAACTTCTGTGAAATCATAATTCAATAGTATAGATTCAAACATATTAAAACCATGATCCCCCGGGATAGGGTGTGGTCACAACAGGAGATTGAATTTTTAAACAGAAATAAATTGTTAGAAATAATACCAAACACTTTTCTAAGGAATTAATTGACCTGTTAATCCAAACTTCAGCGAAATCATTCTTCCATAGCGTTGATTCAAACATATTAAAACTATGATCCCCCGGGATAGGGTGTAGTCACAAAAGGAGATTGAATTTTTAAACAGAAGTAAATTGTTAGAAATAATACAAAACGTTTTTCTAAGGAATTAATTGACCTGTTGATCCGAAACGTCTGTGAAATCATTCTTACATAGCGTAGATTTAAAAATATTAAAACCATGATCCCCCGGAATAGGGTGTGGTCACAACATGATATTAAATTTTGAAACAGAAATAAACAGTTAGAAATAATACAAAACACTTTTCTAATGAATTAATTTACCTGTTGATCCGAAAGATCTGTGAAATCATTCTTCCATAGCGTAGATTTAAACATATTAAAACCATGATCCCCCGGGATAGGGTATGGTCACAACAGGAGATTGAATTTTTAAACAGAAATAAATTGTTAGAAATAATACAAAACACTTTTCTAAGGAATTAATTGACCTGTTGATCCGAAACTTCTGTGAAATCATTCTTACATAGCGTAAATTTAAAAATATTAAAACCATGATCCCCCGGAATAGGGTGTGGTCACAACATGATATTAAATTTTTAAACAGAAATAAACAGTTAGAAATAATACAAAACACTTTTCTAATGAATTAATTGACCTGTTGATCCGAAAGATCTGTGAAATCATTTTTACATAGCGTAGATTTAAACATATTAAAACCATGATCCCCCGGGATAGGGTATGGTCACAATAGGAGATTGAATTTTTAAACAGAAATAAATTGTTAGAAATAATACAAAACACTTTTCTTAGGAATTAGTTGACCTATTGATCCAAAACGTCTGTGAAATCATTCCGTCATAGTGTAGATTCAAACGTATTAAAACCATGATCCCCCGAGAATGGGTGTGGTCAAAATAGGAGATTGAATTTTTAAACAGAAATAAATAGTTTGAAATAATTGAATATACTGTTCTCAAAATCTAATTGACCTGTTGATCTGAAACTTCTGTGAAATCATAATTCAATAGTGTAGATTTAAACATATTAAAACCATGATCCCCCGGGATAGGGTGTGGTCACAACAGGAGATTGAATTTTTAAACAGAAATAAATTGTTAGAAATAATACAAAACACTTTTCTAAGGAATTAATTGACCTGTTGATCCGAAACTTCAGCGAAATCATTCCTCCATAGTGTAGATTCAAACATATTAAAACCATGATCCCCCGGGATAGGGTGTGGTCACAATAGGAGATTGAATTTTTAAACAGAAGTAAATTGTTAGAAATAATACAAAACGTTGTTCTAAGGAATTAATTGACCTGTTGATCTGAAAATTCTGTAATATCATCCTTACATAGCGTAGATTTAAACATATTAAAACCATGATCCCCCGGGATAGGGTGTGGTCACAATAGGATTTTGAATTTTTAAACAGAAATAAATTGTTAGAAATAATACAAAACACTTTTCTAAGGAATTAGTTGACCTATTGATCCGAAACTTCTGTGAAATCATTCTATCATAGTATAGATTCAAACGTATTAAAACCATGATCCCCCGGGAATTGGTGTGGTCAAATTAGGAGATTGAATTTTTAAACAGAAATAAATAGTTTGAAATAATGGAAAATACTGTTCTCAAAAACTAATTAACCTGTTGATCTGAAACTTCTGTGAAAACATAATTCAATAGTGTTGATTCAAACATATTAAAACCATGATCCCCCGGGATAGGGTATGGTCACAATAGGAGATTGAATTTTTAAACAGAAATAAATTGTTAGAAATAATACAAAACACTTTTCTTAGGAATTAGTTGACCTATTGATCCAAAACGTCTGTGAAATCATTCCGTCATAGTGTAGATTCAAACGTATTAAAACCATGATCCCCCGAGAATGGGTGTGGTCAAAATAGGAGATTGAATTTTTAAACAGAAATAAATAGTTTGAAATAATTGAATATACTGTTCTCAAAATCTAATTGACCTGTTGATCTGAAACTTCTGTGAAATCATAATTCAATAGTGTAGATTTAAACATATTAAAACCATGATCCCCCGGGATAGGGTGTGGTCACAACAGGAGATTGAATTTTTAAACAGAAATAAATTGTTAGAAATAATACAAAACACTTTTCTAAGGAATTAATTGACCTGTTGATCCGAAACTTCAGCGAAATCATTCCTCCATAGTGTAGATTCAAACATATTAAAACCATGATCCCCCGGGATAGGGTGTGGTCACAATAGGAGATTGAATTTTTAAACAGAAGTAAATTGTTAGAAATAATACAAAACGTTGTTCTAAGGAATTAATTGACCTGTTGATCTGAAAATTCTGTAATATCATCCTTACATAGCGTAGATTTAAACATATTAAAACCATGATCCCCCGGGATAGGGTGTGGTCACAATAGGATTTTGAATTTTTAAACAGAAATAAATTGTTAGAAATAATACAAAACACTTTTCTAAGGAATTAGTTGACCTATTGATCCGAAACTTCTGTGAAATCATTCTATCATAGTATAGATTCAAACGTATTAAAACCATGATCCCCCGGGAATTGGTGTGGTCAAATTAGGAGATTGAATTTTTAAACAGAAATAAATAGTTTGAAATAATGGAAAATACTGTTCTCAAAAACTAATTAACCTGTTGATCTGAAACTTCTGTGAAAACATAATTCAATAGTGTAGATTCAAACATATTAAAACCATGATCCCCCGGGATAGGGTGTGGTCACAACAGGAGATTGAATTTTTAAACAGAAATAAATTGTTAGAAATAATACAAAACACTTTTCTAAGGATTTAATTGACCTGTTGATCCGAAACTTCTGTGAAATCATTCTTCCATAGTGTAGATTTAAACATATTAAAACCATGATCCCCCGGAATAGGGTGTGGTCACAATAGGATATTGAATTTTTAGACAAAAATAAATACTTACAAATAATACAAAACACTTTTTTCAGAAACTAATCGACCTGTTGATCCGAAACTTCAGCGAAATCATTCCTCCATAGTGTAGATTCAAACATATTAAAACCATGATCCCCCGGGATAGGGTGTGGTCACAATAGGAGATTGAATTTTTAAACAGAAGTAAATTGTTAGAAATAATACAAAACGTTGTTCTAAGGAATTAATTGACCTGTTGATCCGAAACTTCTGTAAAATCATTCTTACATAGCGTAGATTTAAACATATTAAAACCATGATCCCCCAGGATAGGGTGTGGTCACAATAGGATTTTGAATTTTTAAACAGAAATAAATTGTTAGAAGTAATACAAAACACTTTTCTAAGGAATTAGTTGACCTATTGATCCGAAACTTCTGTGAAATCATTCAATCATAGTATAGATTCAAACATATTAAAACCATGATCCCCCGGGAATTGGTGTGGTCAAATTAGGAGATTGAATTTTTAAACAGAAATAAATAGTTTGAAATAATGGAAAATACTGTTCTCAAAAACTAATTAACCTGTTGATCTGAAACTTCTGTGAAATCATAATTCAATAGTATAGATTCAAACATATTAAAACCATGATCCCCCGGGATAGGGTGTGGTCACAACAGGAGATTGAATTTTTAAACAGAAATAAATTGTTAGAAATAATACAAAACACTTTTCTAAGGAATTAATTGACCTGTTGATCCGAAACTTCAGCGAAATCATTCCTCCATAGTGTAGATTCAAACATATTAAAACCATGATCCCCCGGGATAGGGTGTAGTCACAATACGAGATTGAATTTTTAAACAGAAGTAAATTGTTAGAAATAATACAAAACGTTGTTCTAAGGAATTAATTGACCTGTTGATCTGAAAATTCTGTAATATCATCCTTACATAGCGTAGATTTAAACATATTAAAACCATGATCCCCCGGGATAGGGTGTGGTCACAATAGGATTTTGAATTTTTAAACAGAAATAAATTGTTAGAAATAATACAAAACACTTTTCTAAGGAATTAGTTGACCTGTTGATCCGAAACTTCTGTGAAATCATTCTATCATAGTATAGATTCAAACGTATTAAAACCATGATCCCCCGGGAATTGGTGTGGTCAAATTAGGAGATTGAATTTTTATATAGAAATAAATAGTTTGAAATAATGGAAAATACTGTTCTCAAAAACTAATTGACCTGTTGATCTGAAACTTCTGTGAAATCATAATTCAATAGTGTAGATTCAAACATATTAAAACCATGATCCCCCGGGATAGGGTGTGGTCACAACAGGAGATTGAATTTTTAAACAGAAATAAATTGTTAGAAATAATACAAAACACTTTTCTAAGGATTTAATTGACCTGTTGATCTGAAACTTCTGTGAAATCATTTTTCCAGAGTGTAGATTTAAACATATTAAAACCATGATCCCCCGGAATAGGGTGTGGTCACAATAGGATATTGAATTTTTAGACAAAAATAAATAGTTACAAATAATACAAAACACTTTTTTCAGAAACTAATCGACCTGTTGATCCGAAACTTCAGTGAAATCATTCCTCCATAGTGTAGATTCACACATATTAAAACCATGATCCCCCGGGATAGGGTGTGGTCACAATAGGAGATTGAATTTTTAAACAGAAAGAAATTGTTAGAAATAATACAAAACACTTTTGTAAAGAATTAGTTGAACTGTTGATCCGAAACTTCTGTGAAATCATTCTATCATAGTATAGATTCAAACGTATTAAAACCATGATCCCCCGGGATTGAGCGTCGTTACAATAGCAGATTGAATTTTTAAACAGAAATAAATTGTTAGAAATAATACAAAACACTTTTTTGCAGAAACTAATTGACCTGTTGATCCGAAAATTCTGACAAATCATTCTTTTATGGTATAGATACAAACATATTAAAACCATAATCCCTCGGGATTGGGTGTGGTCAAAATAGGAGATTGAATTGTTTAACAGAAATAAACAGATACAAATAATACAAAACACTTTTTTCAGAACCTAATCGACCTGTTGATCCGAAACTTCAGTGTAATAAGTCTTCCATGGTGTAGATTCAAACATATTAAAACAATGATCCCCCGGGATTGGGTATGGTCACAATAGGAGATTGAATTTTTAAACGGAAATAAATTGTTAGAAATAATACAAAACACTTTTCTAAGGAATTAATTGACCTGTTGATCCGAAACTTCAGCAAAATCATTCCTCCATAGTGTAGATTCAAACATATTAAAACCATGATCCCCCGTGATAGGGTGTGGTCACAATAGGAGATTGAATTTTTAAACAGAAGTAAATTGTTAGAAATAATACAAAACGTTGTTCTAAGGAATTAATTGACCTGTTGATCTGAAAATTCTGTAAAATCATCCTTACATAGCGTAGATTTAAACATATTAAAACCATGATCCCCCGGGATAGGGTGTGGTCACAATAGGATTTTGAATTTTTAAACAGAAATAAATTGTTAGAAAAAATACAAAACACTTTTCTAAGGAATTAGTTGACCTATTGATCCGAAACTTCTCTGAAATCATTCTATCATAGTATAGATTCAAACGTATTAAAACCATGATCTCCCGGGAATTGGTGTGGTCAAATAAGGAGATTGAATTTTTAAACAGAAATAAATAGTTTGAAATAATGGAAAATACTGTTCTCAAAAACTAATTGACCTGTTGATCTGAAACTTCTGTGAAATCATAATTCAATAGTGTAGATTCAAACATATTAAAACCATGATCCCCCGGGATAGGGTGTGGTCACAACAGGAGATTGAATTTTTAAAATGAAATAAATTGTTAGAAATAATACAAAACGTTTTTCTAAGGAATTAATTGACCTGTTGATCCGAAACTTCTGTGAAATCATTCTTACATAGCGTAGATTTAAACATATTAAAACCATGATCCCCCGGAATAGGGTGTGGTCACAACATGATATTAAATTTTAAAACAGAAATAAACAGTTAGAAATATTACAAAACACTTTTCTAATGAATTAATTTACCTGTTGATCCGAAAGATCTGTGAAATCATTCTTCCACAGCGTAGATTTAAACATATTAAAACCATGATCCCCCGGGATAGGGTATGGTCACAATAGGAGATTGAATTTTTAAACAGAAATAAATTGTTAGAAATAATACAAAACGTTGTTCTAAGGAATTAATTGACCTGTTGATCCGAAACTTCTGTGAAATCATTCTTACATAGCGTAGATTTAAACATATTAAAACCATGATCCCCCGGGATAGGGTGTGGTCACAACAGGAGATTGAATTTTTAAACAGAAATAAATTGTTAGAAATAATACCAAACACTTTTCTAAGGAATTAGTTGACCTATTGATCCAAAACTTCTGTGAAATCATTCCGTCATAGTGTAGATTCAAACGTATTAAAACCATGATCCCCCGAGAATGGGTGTGGTCAAAATAGGAGGTTGAATTTTTAAACAGAAATAAATAGTTTGAAATAATGGAAAATACTGTTCTCAAAAACTAATTGACCTGTTGATCCGAAACTTCTGTGAAATCATAATTCAATAGTGTAGATTCAAACATATTAAAACCATGATCCCCCGGGATAGGGTGTGGTCACAACAGGAGATTGAATTTTTAAAATGAAATAAATTGTTAGAAATAATACAAAACACTTTTCTTAGGAATTAATTGACCTGTTGATCCGAAACTTCTGTAAAATCATCCTTACATAGCGTAGATTTAAACATATTAAAACCATGATCCCCCGGGATAGGGTGTGGTCACAATAGGATATTGAATTTTTAGACAAAAATAAATAGTTACAAATAATACAAAACACTTTTTACAGAAACTAATCGACCTGTTGATCCGAAACATCAGCGAAATCATTCCTCCATAGTGTAGATTCAAACATATTAAAACCATGATCCCCCGGGATAGGGTGTGGTCACAATAGGAGATTGAATTTTTAAACAGAAGTAAATTGTTAGAAATAATACAAAACGTTGTTCTAAGGAATTAATTGACCTGTTGATCCGAAACTTCTGTAAAATCATTCTTACATAGCGTAGATTTAAACATATTTAAACCATGATCCCCCGGGATAGGGTGTGGTCACAATAGGATTTTGAATTTTTAAACAGAAATAAATTGTTAGAAGTAATACAAAACACTTTTCTAAAGAATTAGTTGACCTATTGATCCGAAACTTCTGTGAAATCATTCTATCATAGTATAGATTCAAACGTATTAAAACCATGATCCCCCGGGAATTGGTGTGGTCAAATTAGGAGATTGAATTTTTAAACAGAAATAAATAGTTTGAAATAATGGAAAATACTGTTCTCAAAAACTAATTGACCTGTTGATCTGAAACTTCTGTGAAATCATAATTCAATAGTGTAGATTCAAACATATTAAAACCATGATCCCCCGGGATAGGGTGTGGTCACAACAGGAGATTGAATTTTTAAACAGAAATAAATTGTTAGAAATAATACAAAACACTTTTCTTAGGAATTAGTTGACCTATTGATCCAAAACGTCTGTGAAATCATTCCGTCATAGTGTAGATTCAAACGTATTAAAACCATGATCCCTCGAGAATGGGTGTGGTCAAAATAGGAGATTGAATTTTTAAACAGAAATAAATAGTTTGAAATAATGGAATATACTGTTCTCAAAATCTAATTGACCTGTTGATCTGAAACTTCTGTGAAATCATTCTTCCATAGTGTAGATTTAAACATATTAAAACCATGATCCCCCGGGATAGGGTGTGGTCACAATAGGATATTGAATTTTTAGACAAAAATAAATAGTTACAAATAATACAAAACACTTTTTTCAGAAACTAATCGACCTGTTGATCCGAAACTTCAGCGTAATCATTCCTCCATAGTGTAGATTCAAACATATTAAAACCATGATCCCCCGGGATAGGGTGTGGTCACAATAGGAGATTGAATTTTTAAACAGAAGTAAATTGTTAGAAATAATACAAAACGTAGTTCTAAGGAATTAATTGACCTGTTGATCCGAAACTTCTGTAAAATCATTCTTACATAGCGTAGATTTAAACATATTAAAACCATGATCCCCCGGGATAGGGTGTGGTCACAATAGGATTTTGAATTTTTAAACAGAAATTGTTAGAAGTAATACAAAACACTTTTCTAAGGAATTAGTTGACCTGTTGATCCGAAACTTCTGTGAAATCATTCTATCATAGTATAGATTCAAACGTATTAAAACCATGATCCCCCGGGAATGGGTGTGGTCAAATTATGAGATTGAATTTTTAAACAGAAATAAATAGTTTGAAATCATGGAAAATACTGTTCTCAAAAACTAATTGACCTGTTGATCTGAAACTTCTGTGAAATCATTATTCCATAGTCTAGATTCAAACATATTCAAACCATGATCCCCCTGGATTGGGTGTGGTCAAAAGTAGAGATTGAATATTTAAACAGAAATAAATTGTTAGAAATAATAGAAAACACTTTTCTCAAAAAGTAATTGACCTGTAGATCCGAAACTTCTTAAAATTCATTCTTTTATGGTATAGATACAATCATATTAAAACCATGATCCCCCGGGATTGGGTGTGGTTACAATAGCAGATTGATTTCTTAAACAGAAATAAACAGTTAGAAATAATACAAAACACTTTTCTTAGAAACTAATCGACCTGTTGATCCGAAACTTCTGTGAAATTATTGTTCTATAGTTTAGATTCAAACATATTAAAACCATGATCCCTCGGGATTGGGTGTGGTCAAAATAGGAGATTGAATTTTTAAACAGAAATAAACAGTTAGAAATAATGGAAAACACTTTTCTCGGAAACTAATTGACCTGTTTATGCGAAACTTCAGTGTAATCATTCTTCCATTGTGTAGATTCAAACATATTAAAACCATGATCCCCCGGTACAGGGTGTGGTCACAATTAGAGATTGAATTTTTAAACAGAAGTCAATCGATAGAAATAATACAACACGTTTTTCTAAGGAATTAATTGACCTGTTGATCAGAAACTTCTGTGAAATCATTCTTCCATAGCGTAGATTTAAACATATTAAAACCATGATCCCCCGGGATAGGGTGTGTTCACAATAGGAGATTGAATTTTTAAACAGAAATAAGAGAAATAATACAAAACACTTTTCTAAGGAATTAATTGACGTATTGATTCGAAATTTCTGTGAAATCATTCTTCCATAGCGTAGATTTAAACATATTAAAACCATGATCCCCCGGGATAGGGTGTGGTCACAATAGGAGATTGAATTTTTAAACAGAAATAAACAGTTAGAAATAATACAAAACACTTTTCTTAGGAATTAATTGACCTGTTGATCCGAAACATCTGTGGAATCATTCTACCATAGCGTAGATTTAAACATATTAAAACCATAATCCCCCCGGATAGGATGTGGTCACAATTGGATATTGAATTTTTAAATAGAAATAAATTGTTAGAAATAATACAAAACACTTTTCTAAGGAATTCATTCACCTGTTGATCCGAAACTTCTGTGGAATCATTCTACCATAGGGTAGATTTTAACATATTAAAACCATGATCCCCCGGGATAGGGTGTGGTCACAATAGGATATTGAATTTAAAATCAGAAATAAATTGTTAGAAATAATACAAAACACTTTTCTGAGGAATTAATTGACCTATTGATCCGAAACATCTGTGAAATCATTCTATCATAGTATAGATTCAAACATATTAAAACCATGATCCCCCGGGATAGGGTGTGGTCACAATAGGATATTGAATTTTGAAACAGAAATAAATTGTTAGAAATAATACAAAACACTTTTCTAAAGAATTAGTTGACCTGTTGATCCGAAACTTCTGTGAAATCGTTCTTCCATAGCGTAGATTGAAACATATTAAAACCATGATCCCCCGGGATAGGGTGTGGTTACAATAGGATATTGAATTTTTAAACAGAAAAAAAGAGTTAGAAATGATACAAAAAACTTTTCTCAGAAACTAATTGACCTGTTGATCCGAAACTTCTGAAAAATCATTCATTTATGGTATAGATACAAACATATTAAAACCATGATCCCCCGGAATAGGGTGTGGTCAAAATAGCATATTGAATTTTTAAGCAGAAATAGATAGTTACAAATGATACAAAACACTTTTTTCAGAAACGAATCGACCTGTTGATCCGAAACATCAGTGTAATCATTCCTCCATAGTGTAGATTCAAACATATTAAAACCATGATACCCCGGGATAGGGTGTGGTCACAATAGGAGATTGAATTTTTAAACAGAAATAAATTGTTAGAAATCATACAAAACACTTTTCGAGGAAAATAATTGACCTGTTCATCCGAAACTTCTGTGAAATCATTCTTCCATAGCGTAGATTTTAACATATTAAAACCATAATCCCCTGGGATAGGGTGTGGTCACAATAGGATATTGAATTTTTCAACAGAAATAAATTGTTAGAAATAATACGAAACACTTTTCTAAGGAATTAATTGGCCTGTTGATCCGAAACTTCTGTGAAATCATTCTCCCATAGCGTAGATTTAAACATATTAAAACCATGATCCCCCGGGATAGGGTGTGGTCACAAGAGGATATTGAATTTTTAAACAGAAATAAATTGTTCCAAATAATACAAAACATATTTCTAAGGAATTAATTGACCTATTGATCCGAAACTTCTGTGAAATAATTCTATCATAGTATAAGTTCAAACGTATTAAAACCATGATCCCCCGGGAATGGGTGTGGTCACAATAGAAATTGAATTTTGAAACAGAAATAAATTGTTAGAAATAATACAAAACACTTTTCTAAAGAATTAGTTGACCTGTTGATCCGAAACTTCTGTGAAATTGTTCTTCCATAGCGTAGATTTAACTATATTAAAACCATGATCCCCCGGGAATGGGTGTGGTCACAATAGAAATTGAATTTTTAAACAGAAATAAATTGTTAGAAATAATACCAAACACTTTTCTAAGGAATTAATTGACCTGTTAATCCAAACTTCTGTGAAATCATTCTTCCATAGCGTTGATTCAAACATATTAAAACCATGATCCCCCGGGATAGGGTGTAGTCACAATAGGAGATTGAATTTTTAAACAGAAGTTAATTGTTAGAAATAATACAAAACGTTCTTCTAAGGAATTAATTGACCTGTTGATCCGAAACTTCTGTGAAATCATTCTTACATAGCGTAGATTTAAAAATATTAAAACCATGATCCCCCGGAATAGGGTGTGGTCACAACATGATATTAAATTTTGAAACAGAAATAAACAGTTAGAAATAATACAAAACACTTTTCTAATGAATTAATTTACCTGTTGATCCGAAAGATCTGTGAAATCATTCTTCCATAGCGTAGATTTAAACATATTAAAACCATGATCCCCCGGGATAGGGTATGGTCAGAACAGGAGATTGAATTTTTAAACAGAAATAAATTGTTAGAAATAATACAAAACACTTTTCTAAGGAATTAATTGACCTGTTGATCCGAAACTTCTGTGAAATCATTCTTACATAGCGTAAATTTAAAAATATTAAAACCATGATCCCCCGGAATAGGGTGTGGTCACAACATGTTATTAAATTTTTAAACAGAAATAAACAGTTAGAAATAATACAAAACACTTTTCTAATGAATTAATTGACCTGTTGATCCGAAAGATCTGTGAAATCATTTTTACATAGCGTAGATTTAAACATATTAAAACCATGATCCCCCGGGATAGGGTATGGTCACAATAGGAGATTGAATTTTGAAACAGAAATAAATTGTTAGAAATAATACAAAACACTTTTCTTAGGAATTAGTTGACCTATTGATCCAAAACGTCTGTGAAATCATTCCGTCATAGTGTAGATTCAAACGTATTAAAACCATGATCCCCCGAGAATGGGTGTGGTCAAAATAGGAGATTGAATTTTTAAGCAGAAATAAATAGTTTGAAATAATGGAATATACTGTTCTCAAAATCTAATTGACCTGTTGATCTGAAACATCTGTGAAATCATAATTCAATAGTGTAGATTTAAACATATTAAAACCATGATCCCCCGGGATAGGGTGTGGTCACAACAGGAGATTGAATTTTTAAACAGAAATAAATTGTTAGAAATAATACAAAACACTTTTCTAAGGAATTAATTGACCTGTTGATCCGAAACTTCAGCGAAATCATTCCTCCATAGTGTAGATTCAAACATATTAAAACCATGATCCCCCGGGATAGGGTGTGGTCACAATAGCAGATTGAATTTTTAAACAGAAATAAATTGTTAGAAATAATACAAAACGTTGTTCTAAGGAAT
Organism: Magallana nippona; assembly: GCA_033439105.1. NCBI lineage: Eukaryota > Metazoa > Mollusca > Bivalvia > Ostreida > Ostreidae > Magallana > Magallana nippona. The sequence continues at coordinate 32,185,225 of CM065926.1, forward strand.
TAATTGACCTGTTGATCTGAAAATTCTGTAATATCATCCTTACATAGCGTAGATTTAAACATATTAAAACCATGATCCCCCGGGATAGGGTGTGGTCACAATAGGATTTTGAATTTTTAAACAGAAATAAATTGTTAGAAATAATACAAAACACTTTTCTAAGGAATTAGTTGACCTATTGATCCGAAACTTCTGTGAAATCATTCTATCATAGTATAGATTCAAACGTATTAAAACCATGATCCCCCGGGAATTGGTGTGGTCAAATTAGGAGATTGAATTTTTAAACAGAAATAAATAGTTTGAAATAATGGAAAATACTGTTCTCAAAAACTAATTAACCTGTTGATCTGAAACTTCTGTGAAAACATAATTCAATAGTGTAGATTCAAACATATTAAAACCATGATCCCCCGGGATAGGGTATGGTCACAATAGGAGATTGAATTTTTAAACAGAAATAAATTGTTAGAAATAATACAAAACACTTTTCTTAGGAATTAGTTGACCTATTGATCCAAAACGTCTGTGAAATCATTCCGTCATAGTGTAGATTCAAACGTATTAAAACCATGATCCCCCGAGAATGGGTGTGGTCAAAATAGGAGATTGAATTTTTAAACAGAAATAAATAGTTTGAAATAATTGAATATACTGTTCTCAAAATCTAATTGACCTGTTGAACTGAAACTTCTGTGAAATCATAATTCAATAGTGTAGATTTAAACATATTAAAACCATGATCCCCCGGGATAGGGTGTGGTCACAACAGGAGATTGAATTTTTAAACAGAAATAAATTGTTAGAAATAATACAAAACACTTTTCTAAGGAATTAATTGACCTGTTGATCCGAAACTTCAGCGAAATCATTCCTCCATAGTGTAGATTCAAACATATTAAAACCATGATCCCCCGGGATAGGGTGTGGTCAAAATAGGAGATTGAATTTTTAAACAGAAGTAAATTGTTAGAAATAATACAAAACGTTGTTCTAAGGAATTAATTGACCTGTTGATCTGAAAATTCTGTAATATCATCCTTACATAGCGTAGATTTAAACATATTAAAACCATGATCCCCCGGGATAGGGTGTGGTCACAATAGGATTTTGAATTTTTAAACAGAAATAAATTGTTAGAAATAATACAAAACACTTTTCTAAGGAATTAGTTGACCTATTGATCCGAAACTTCTGTGAAATCATTCTATCATAGTATAGATTCAAACGTATTAAAACCATGATCCCCCGGGAATTGGTGTGGTCAAATTAGGAGATTGAATTTTTAAACAGAAATAAATAGTTTGAAATAATGGAAAATACTGTTCTCAAAAACTAATTAACCTGTTGATCTGAAACTTCTGTGAAAACATAATTCAATAGTGTAGATTCAAACATATTAAAACCATGATCCCCCGGGATAGGGTGTGGTCACAACAGGAGATTGAATTTTTAAACAGAAATAAATTGTTAGAAATAATACAAAACACTTTTCTAAGGATTTAATTGACCTGTTGATCCGAAACTTCTGTGAAATCATTCTTACATAGCGTAGATTTAAACATATTAAAACCATGATCCCCCGGAATAGGGTGTGGTCACAATAGGATATTGAATTTTTAGACAAAAATAAATACTTACAAATAATACAAAACACTTTTTTCAGAAACTAATCGACCTGTTGATCCGAAACTTCAGCGAAATCATTCCTCCATAGTGTAGATTCAAACATATTAAAACCATGATCCCCCGGGATAGGGTGTGGTCACAATAGGAGATTGAATTTTTAAACAGAAGTAAATTGTTAGAAATAATACAAAACGTTGTTCTAAGGAATTAATTGACCTGTTGATCCGAAACTTCTGTAAAATCATTCTTACATAGCGTAGATTTAAACATATTAAAACCATGATCCCCCAGGATAGGGTGTGGTCACAATAGGATTTTGAATTTTTAAACAGAAATAAATTGTTAGAAGTAATACAAAACACTTTTCTAAGGAATTAGTTGACCTATTGATCCGAAACTTCTGTGAAATCATTCAATCATAGTATAGATTCAAACATATTAAAACCATGATCCCCCGGGAATTGGTGTGGTCAAATTAGGAGATTGAATTTTTAAACAGAAATAAATAGTTTGAAATAATGGAAAATACTGTTCTCAAAAACTAATTAACCTGTTGATCTGAAACTTCTGTGAAATCATAATTCAATAGTATAGATTCAAACATATTAAAACCATGATCCCCCGGGATAGGGTGTGGTCACAACAGGAGATTGAATTTTTAAACAGAAATAAATTGTTAGAAATAATACAAAACACTTTTCTAAGGAATTAATTGACCTGTTGATCCGAAACTTCAGCGAAATCATTCCTCCATAGTGTAGATTCAAACATATTAAAACCATGATCCCCCGGGATAGGGTGTAGTCACAATACGAGATTGAATTTTTAAACAGAAGTAAATTGTTAGAAATAATACAAAACGTTGTTCTAAGGAATTAATTGACCTGTTGATCTGAAAATTCTGTAATATCATCCTTACATAGCGTAGATTTAAACATATTAAAACCATGATCCCCCGGGATAGGGTGTGGTCACAATAGGATTTTGAATTTTTAAACAGAAATAAATTGTTAGAAATAATACAAAACACTTTTCTAAGGAATTAGTTGACCTATTGATCCGAAACTTCTGTGAAATCATTCTATCATAGTATAGATTCAAACGTATTAAAACCATGATCCCCCGGGAATTGGTGTGGTCAAATTAGGAGATTGAATTTTTAAATAGAAATAAATAGTTTGAAATAATGGAAAATACTGTTCTCAAAAACTAATTGACCTGTTGATCTGAAACTTCTGTGAAATCATAATTCAATAGTGTAGATTCAAACATATTAAAACCATGATCCCCCGGGATAGGGTGTGGTCACAACAGGAGATTGAATTTTTAAACAGAAATAAATTGTTAGAAATAATACAAAACACTTTTCTAAGGATTTAATTGACCTGTTGATCTGAAACTTCTGTGAAATCATTTTTCCAGAGTGTAGATTTAAACATATTAAAACCATGATCCCCCGGAATAGGGTGTGGTCACAATAGGATATTGAATTTTTAGACAAAAATAAATAGTTACAAATAATACAAAACACTTTTTTCAGAAACTAATCGACCTGTTGATCCGAAACTTCAGTGAAATCATTCCTCCATAGTGTAGATTCACACATATTAAAACCATGATCCCCCGGGATAGGGTGTGGTCACAATAGGAGATTGAATTTTTAAACAGAAAGAAATTGTTAGAAATAATACAAAACACTTTTGTAAAGAATTAGTTGAACTGTTGATCCGAAACTTCTGTGAAATCATTCTATCATAGTATAGATTCAAACGTATTAAAACCATGATCCCCCGGGATTGAGCGTCGTTACAATAGCAGATTGAATTTTTAAACAGAAATAAATTGTTAGAAATAATACAAAACACTTTTTTGCAGAAACTAATTGACCTGTTGATCCGAAAATTCTGACAAATCATTCTTTTATGGTATAGATACAAACATATTAAAACCATAATCCCTCGGGATTGGGTGTGGTCAAAATAGGAGATTGAATTGTTTAACAGAAATAAACAGATACAAATAATACAAAACACTTTTTTCAGAACCTAATCGACCTGTTGATCCGAAACTTCAGTGTAATAAGTCTTCCATGGTGTAGATTCAAACATATTAAAACAATGATCCCCCGGGATTGGGTATGGTCACAATAGGAGATTGAATTTTTAAACGGAAATAAATTGTTAGAAATAATACAAAACACTTTTCTAAGGAATTAATTGACCTGTTGATCCGAAACTTCAGCAAAATCATTCCTCCATAGTGTAGATTCAAACATATTAAAACCATGATCCCCCGTGATAGGGTGTGGTCACAATAGGAGATTGAATTTTTAAACAGAAGTAAATTGTTAGAAATAATACAAAACGTTGTTCTAAGGAATTAATTGACCTGTTGATCTGAAAATTCTGTAAAATCATCCTTACATAGCGTAGATTTAAACATATTAAAACCATGATCCCCCGGGATAGGGTGTGGTCACAATAGGATTTTGAATTTTTAAACAGAAATAAATTGTTAGAAAAAATACAAAACACTTTTCTAAGGAATTAGTTGACCTATTGATCCGAAACTTCTCTGAAATCATTCTATCATAGTATAGATTCAAACGTATTAAAACCATGATCTCCCGGGAATTGGTGTGGTCAAATAAGGAGATTGAATTTTTAAACAGAAATAAATAGTTTGAAATAATGGAAAATACTGTTCTCAAAAACTAATTGACCTGTTGATCTGAAACTTCTGTGAAATCATAATTCAATAGTGTAGATTCAAACATATTAAAACCATGATCCCCCGGGATAGGGTGTGGTCACAACAGGAGATTGAATTTTTAAAATGAAATAAATTGTTAGAAATAATACAAAACGTTTTTCTAAGGAATTAATTGACCTGTTGATCCGAAACTTCTGTGAAATCATTCTTACATAGCGTAGATTTAAACATATTAAAACCATGATCCCCCGGAATAGGGTGTGGTCACAACATGATATTAAATTTTAAAACAGAAATAAACAGTTAGAAATATTACAAAACACTTTTCTAATGAATTAATTTACCTGTTGATCCGAAAGATCTGTGAAATCATTCTTCCACAGCGTAGATTTAAACATATTAAAACCATGATCCCCCGGGATAGGGTATGGTCACAATAGGAGATTGAATTTTTAAACAGAAATAAATTGTTAGAAATAATACAAAACGTTGTTCTAAGGAATTAATTGACCTGTTGATCCGAAACTTCTGTGAAATCATTCTTACATAGCGTAGATTTAAACATATTAAAACCATGATCCCCCGGGATAGGGTGTGGTCACAACAGGAGATTGAATTTTTAAACAGAAATAAATTGTTAGAAATAATACCAAACACTTTTCTAAGGAATTAGTTGACCTATTGATCCAAAACTTCTGTGAAATCATTCCGTCATAGTGTAGATTCAAACGTATTAAAACCATGATCCCCCGAGAATGGGTGTGGTCAAAATAGGAGGTTGAATTTTTAAACAGAAATAAATAGTTTGAAATAATGGAAAATACTGTTCTCAAAAACTAATTGACCTGTTGATCCGAAACTTCTGTGAAATCATAATTCAATAGTGTAGATTCAAACATATTAAAACCATGATCCCCCGGGATAGGGTGTGGTCACAACAGGAGATTGAATTTTTAAAATGAAATAAATTGTTAGAAATAATACAAAACACTTTTCTTAGGAATTAATTGACCTGTTGATCCGAAACTTCTGTAAAATCATCCTTACATAGCGTAGATTTAAACATATTAAAACCATGATCCCCCGGGATAGGGTGTGGTCACAATAGGATATTGAATTTTTAGACAAAAATAAATAGTTACAAATAATACAAAACACTTTTTACAGAAACTAATCGACCTGTTGATCCGAAACATCAGCGAAATCATTCCTCCATAGTGTAGATTCAAACATATTAAAACCATGATCCCCCGGGATAGGGTGTGGTCACAATAGGAGATTGAATTTTTAAACAGAAGTAAATTGTTAGAAATAATACAAAACGTTGTTCTAAGGAATTAATTGACCTGTTGATCCGAAACTTCTGTAAAATCATTCTTACATAGCGTAGATTTAAACATATTTAAACCATGATCCCCCGGGATAGGGTGTGGTCACAATAGGATTTTGAATTTTTAAACAGAAATAAATTGTTAGAAGTAATACAAAACACTTTTCTAAAGAATTAGTTGACCTATTGATCCGAAACTTCTGTGAAATCATTCTATCATAGTATAGATTCAAACGTATTAAAACCATGATCCCCCGGGAATTGGTGTGGTCAAATTAGGAGATTGAATTTTTAAACAGAAATAAATAGTTTGAAATAATGGAAAATACTGTTCTCAAAAACTAATTGACCTGTTGATCTGAAACTTCTGTGAAATCATAATTCAATAGTGTAGATTCAAACATATTAAAACCATGATCCCCCGGGATAGGGTGTGGTCACAACAGGAGATTGAATTTTTAAACAGAAATAAATTGTTAGAAATAATACAAAACACTTTTCTTAGGAATTAGTTGACCTATTGATCCAAAACGTCTGTGAAATCATTCCGTCATAGTGTAGATTCAAACGTATTAAAACCATGATCCCTCGAGAATGGGTGTGGTCAAAATAGGAGATTGAATTTTTAAACAGAAATAAATAGTTTGAAATAATGGAATATACTGTTCTCAAAATCTAATTGACCTGTTGATCTGAAACTTCTGTGAAATCATTCTTCCATAGTGTAGATTTAAACATATTAAAACCATGATCCCCCGGGATAGGGTGTGGTCACAATAGGATATTGAATTTTTAGACAAAAATAAATACTTACAAATAATACAAAACACTTTTTTCAGAAACTAATCGACCTGTTGATCCGAAACTTCAGCGTAATCATTCCTCCATAGTGTAGATTCAAACATATTAAAACCATGATCCCCCGGGATAGGGTGTGGTCACAATAGGAGATTGAATTTTTAAACAGAAGTAAATTGTTAGAAATAATACAAAACGTAGTTCTAAGGAATTAATTGACCTGTTGATCCGAAACTTCTGTAAAATCATTCTTACATAGCGTAGATTTAAACATATTAAAACCATGATCCCCCGGGATAGGGTGTGGTCACAATAGGATTTTGAATTTTTAAACAGAAATTGTTAGAAGTAATACAAAACACTTTTCTAAGGAATTAGTTGACCTGTTGATCCGAAACTTCTGTGAAATCATTCTATCATAGTATAGATTCAAACGTATTAAAACCATGATCCCCCGGGAATGGGTGTGGTCAAATTATGAGATTGAATTTTTAAACAGAAATAAATAGTTTGAAATCATGGAAAATACTGTTCTCAAAAACTAATTGACCTGTTGATCTGAAACTTCTGTGAAATCATTATTCCATAGTCTAGATTCAAACATATTCAAACCATGATCCCCCTGGATTGGGTGTGGTCAAAAGTAGAGATTGAATATTTAAACAGAAATAAATTGTTAGAAATAATAGAAAACACTTTTCTCAAAAAGTAATTGACCTGTAGATCCGAAACTTCTTAAAATTCATTCTTTTATGGTATAGATACAATCATATTAAAACCATGATCCCCCGGGATTGGGTGTGGTTACAATAGCAGATTGATTTCTTAAACAGAAATAAACAGTTAGAAATAATACAAAACACTTTTCTTAGAAACTAATCGACCTGTTGATCCGAAACTTCTGTGAAATTATTGTTCTATAGTTTAGATTCAAACATATTAAAACCATGATCCCTCGGGATTGGGTGTGGTCAAAATAGGAGATTGAATTTTTAAACAGAAATAAACAGTTAGAAATAATGGAAAACACTTTTCTCGGAAACTAATTGACCTGTTTATGCGAAACTTCAGTGTAATCATTCTTCCATTGTGTAGATTCAAACATATTAAAACCATGATCCCCCGGTACAGGGTGTGGTCACAATTAGAGATTGAATTTTTAAACAGAAGTCAATCGATAGAAATAATACAACACGTTTTTCTAAGGAATTAATTGACCTGTTGATCAGAAACTTCTGTGAAATCATTCTTCCATAGCGTAGATTTAAACATATTAAAACCATGATCCCCCGGGATAGGGTGTGTTCACAATAGGAGATTGAATTTTTAAACAGAAATAAGAGAAATAATACAAAACACTTTTCTAAGGAATTAATTGACGTATTGATTCGAAATTTCTGTGAAATCATTCTTCCATAGCGTAGATTTAAACATATTAAAACCATGATCCCCCGGGATAGGGTGTGGTCACAATAGGAGATTGAATTTTTAAACAGAAATAAACAGTTAGAAATAATACCAAACACTTTTCTTAGGAATTAATTGACCTGTTGATCCGAAACATCTGTGGAATCATTCTACCATAGCGTAGATTTAAACATATTAAAACCATAATCCCCCCGGATAGGATGTGGTCACAATTGGATATTGAATTTTTAAATAGAAATAAATTGTTAGAAATAATACAAAACACTTTTCTAAGGAATTCATTCACCTGTTGATCCGAAACTTCTGTGGAATCATTCTACCATAGGGTAGATTTTAACATATTAAAACCATGATCCCCCGGGATAGGGTGTGGTCACAATAGGATATTGAATTTAAAATCAGAAATAAATTGTTAGAAATAATACAAAACACTTTTCTGAGGAATTAATTGACCTATTGATCCGAAACATCTGTGAAATCATTCTATCATAGTATAGATTCAAACATATTAAAACCATGATCCCCCGGGATAGGGTGTGGTCACAATAGGATATTGAATTTTGAAACAGAAATAAATTGTTAGAAATAATACAAAACACTTTTCTAAAGAATTAGTTGACCTGTTGATCCGAAACTTCTGTGAAATCGTTCTTCCATAGCGTAGATTGAAACATATTAAAACCATGATCCCCCGGGATAGGGTGTGGTTACAATAGGATATTGAATTTTTAAACAGAAAAAAAGAGTTAGAAATGATACAAAAAACTTTTCTCAGAAACTAATTGACCTGTTGATCCGAAACTTCTGAAAAATCATTCATTTATGGTATAGATACAAACATATTAAAACCATGATCCCCCGGAATAGGGTGTGGTCAAAATAGCATATTGAATTTTTAAGCAGAAATAGATAGTTACAAATGATACAAAACACTTTTTTCAGAAACGAATCGACCTGTTGATCCGAAACATCAGTGTAATCATTCCTCCATAGTGTAGATTCAAACATATTAAAACCATGATACCCCGGGATAGGGTGTGGTCACAATAGGAGATTGAATTTTTAAACAGAAATAAATTGTTAGAAATCATACAAAACACTTTTCGAGGAAAATAATTGACCTGTTCATCCGAAACTTCTGTGAAATCATTCTTCCATAGCGTAGATTTTAACATATTAAAACCATAATCCCCTGGGATAGGGTGTGGTCACAATAGGATATTGAATTTTTCAACAGAAATAAATTGTTAGAAATAATACGAAACACTTTTCTAAGGAATTAATTGGCCTGTTGATCCGAAACTTCTGTGAAATCATTCTCCCATAGCGTAGATTTAAACATATTAAAACCATGATCCCCCGGGATAGGGTGTGGTCACAAGAGGATATTGAATTTTTAAACAGAAATAAATTGTTCCAAATAATACAAAACATATTTCTAAGGAATTAATTGACCTATTGATCCGAAACTTCTGTGAAATAATTCTATCATAGTATAAGTTCAAACGTATTAAAACCATGATCCCCCGGGAATGGGTGTGGTCACAATAGAAATTGAATTTTGAAACAGAAATAAATTGTTAGAAATAATACAAAACACTTTTCTAAAGAATTAGTTGACCTGTTGATCCGAAACTTCTGTGAAATTGTTCTTCCATAGCGTAGATTTAACTATATTAAAACCATGATCCCCCGGGAATGGGTGTGGTCACAATAGAAATTGAATTTTTAAACAGAAATAAATTGTTAGAAATAATACCAAACACTTTTCTAAGGAATTAATTGACCTGTTAATCCAAACTTCTGTGAAATCATTCTTCCATAGCGTTGATTCAAACATATTAAAACCATGATCCCCCGGGATAGGGTGTAGTCACAATAGGAGATTGAATTTTTAAACAGAAGTTAATTGTTAGAAATAATACAAAACGTTCTTCTAAGGAATTAATTGACCTGTTGATCCGAAACTTCTGTGAAATCATTCTTACATAGCGTAGATTTAAAAATATTAAAACCATGATCCCCCGGAATAGGGTGTGGTCACAACATGATATTAAATTTTGAAACAGAAATAAACAGTTAGAAATAATACAAAACACTTTTCTAATGAATTAATTTACCTGTTGATCCGAAAGATCTGTGAAATCATTCTTCCATAGCGTAGATTTAAACATATTAAAACCATGATCCCCCGGGATAGGGTATGGTCACAACAGGAGATTGAATTTTTAAACAGAAATAAATTGTTAGAAATAATACAAAACACTTTTCTAAGGAATTAATTGACCTGTTGATCCGAAACTTCTGTGAAATCATTCTTACATAGCGTAAATTTAAAAATATTAAAACCATGATCCCCCGGAATAGGGTGTGGTCACAACATGATATTAAATTTTTAAACAGAAATAAACAGTTAGAAATAATACAAAACACTTTTCTAATGAATTAATTGACCTGTTGATCCGAAAGATCTGTGAAATCATTTTTACATAGCGTAGATTTAAACATATTAAAACCATGATCCCCCGGGATAGGGTATGGTCACAATAGGAGATTGAATTTTGAAACAGAAATAAATTGTTAGAAATAATACAAAACACTTTTCTGAGGAATTAGTTGACCTATTGATCCAAAACGTCTGTGAAATCATTCCGTCATAGTGTAGATTCAAACGTATTAAAACCATGATCCCCCGAGAATGGGTGTGGTCAAAATAGGAGATTGAATTTTTAAGCAGAAATAAATAGTTTGAAATAATGGAATATACTGTTCTCAAAATCTAATTGACCTGTTGATCTGAAACATCTGTGAAATCATAATTCAATAGTGTAGATTTAAACATATTAAAACCATGATCCCCCGGGATAGGGTGTGGTCACAACAGGAGATTGAATTTTTAAACAGAAATAAATTGTTAGAAATAATACAAAACACTTTTCTAAGGAATTAATTGACCTGTTGATCCGAAACTTCAGCGAAATCATTCCTCCATAGTGTAGATTCAAACATATTAAAACCATGATCCCCCGGGATAGGGTGTGGTCACAATAGGAGATTGAATTTTTAAACAGAAGTAAATTGTTAGAAATAATACAAAACGTTGTTCTAAGGAATTAATTGACCTGTTGATCTGAAAATTCTGTAAAATCATCCTTACATAGCGTAGATTTAAACATATTAAAACCATGATCCCCCGGGATAGGGTGTGGTCACAATAGGATTTTGAATTTTTAAACAGAAATAAATTGTTAGAAATAATACAAAACACTTTTCTAAGGAATTAGTTGACCTATTGATCCGAAACTTCTCTGAAATCATTCTATCATAGTATAGATTCAAACGTATTAAAACCATGATCTCCCGGGAATTGGTGTGGTCAAATAAGGAGATTGAATTTTTAAACAGAAATAAATAGTTTGAAATAATGGAAAATACTGTTCTCAAAAACTAATTGACCTGTTGATCTGAAACTTCTGTGAAATCATAATTCAATAGTGTAGATTCAAACATATTAAAACCATGATCCCCCGGGATAGGGTGTGGTCACAACAGGAGATTGAATTTTTAAAATGAAATAAATTGTTAGAAATAATACAAAACGTTTTTCTAAGGAATTAATTGACCTGTTGATCCGAAACTTCTGTGAAATCATTCTTACATAGCGTAGATTTAAAAATATTAAAACCATGATCCCCCGGAATAGGGTGTGGTCACAACATGATATTAAGTTAGAAATAATACAAAACACTTTTCTAATGAATTAATTGACCTGTTGATCCGAAAGATCTGTGAAATCATTTTTACATAGCGTAGATTTAAACATATTAAAACCATGATCCCCCGGGATAGGGTATGGTCACAATAGGAGATTGAATTTTGAAACAGAAATAAATTGTTAGAAATAATACAAAACACTTTTCTTAGGAATTAGTTGACCTATTGATCCGAAACTTCTGTGAAATTATTGTTCTATAGTTTAGATTCAAACATATTAAAACCATGATCCCTCGGGATTGGGTGTGGTCAAAATAGGAGATTGAATTTTTAAACAGAAATAAACAGTTAGAAATAATGGAAAACACTTTTCTCGGAAACTAATTGACCTGTTTATGCGAAACTTCAGTGTAATCATTCTTCCATTGTGTAGATTCAAACATATTAAAACCATGATCCCCCGGTACAGGGTGTGGTCACAATTAGAGATTGAATTTTTAAACAGAAGTCAATCGATAGAAATAATACAACACGTTTTTCTAAGGAATTAATTGACCTGTTGATCAGAAACTTCTGTGAAATCATTCTTCCATAGCGTAGATTTAAACATATTAAAACCATGATCCCCCGGGATAGGGTGTGTTCACAATAGGAGATTGAATTTTTAAACAGAAATAAGAGAAATAATACAAAACACTTTTCTAAGGAATTAATTGACGTATTGATTCGAAATTTCTGTGAAATCATTCTTCCATAGCGTAGATTTAAACATATTAAAACCATGATCCCCCGGGATAGGGTGTGGTCACAATAGGAGATTGAATTTTTAAACAGAAATAAACAGTTAGAAATAATACAAAACACTTTTCTTAGGAATTAATTGACCTGTTGATCCGAAACATCTGTGGAATCATTCTACCATAGCGTAGATTTAAACATATTAAAACCATAATCCCCCCGGATAGGATGTGGTCACAATTGGATATTGAATTTTTAAATAGAAATAAATTGTTAGAAATAATACAAAACACTTTTCTAAGGAATTCATTCACCTGTTGATCCGAAACTTCTGTGGAATCATTCTACCATAGGGTAGATTTTAACATATTAAAACCATGATCCCCCGGGATAGGGTGTGGTCACAACAGGATATTGAATTTAAAATCAGAAATAAATTGTTAGAAATAATACAAAACACTTTTCTGAGGAATTAATTGACCTATTGATCCGAAACATCTGTGAAATCATTCTATCATAGTATAGATTCAAACATATTAAAACCATGATCCCCCGGGATAGGGTGTGGTCACAATAGGATATTGAATTTTGAAACAGAAATAAATTGTTAGAAATAATACAAAACACTTTTCTAAAGAATTAGTTGACCTGTTGATCCGAAACTTCTGTGAAATCGTTCTTCCATAGCGTAGATTGAAACATATTAAAACCATGATCCCCCGGGATAGGGTGTGGTTACAATAGGATATTGAATTTTTAAACAGAAAAAAAGAGTTAGAAATGATACAAAAAACTTTTCTCAGAAACTAATTGACCTGTTGATCCGAAACTTCTGAAAAATCATTCATTTATGGTATAGATACAAACATATTTAAACCATGATCCCCCGGAATAGGGTGTGGTCAAAATAGCATATTGAATTTTTAAGCAGAAATAGATAGTTACAAATGATACAAAACACTTTTTTCAGAAACGAATCGACCTGTTGATCCGAAACATCAGTGTAATCATTCCTCCATAGTGTAGATTCAAACATATTAAAACCATGATACCCCGGGATAGGGTGTGGTCACAATAGGAGATTGAATTTTTAAACAGAAATAAATTGTTAGAAATCATACAAAACACTTTTCGAGGAAAATAATTGACCTGTTCATCCGAAACTTCTGTGAAATCATTCTTCCATAGCGTAGATTTTAACATATTAAAACCATAATCCCCTGGGATAGGGTGTGGTCACAATAGGATATTGAATTTTTCAACAGAAATAAATTGTTAGAAATAATACGAAACACTTTTCTAAGGAATTAATTGGCCTGTTGATCCGAAACTTCTGTGAAATCATTCTCCCATAGCGTAGATTTAAACATATTAAAACCATGATCCCCCGGGATAGGGTGTGGTCACAAGAGGATATTGAATTTTTAAACAGAAATAAATTGTTCCAAATAATACAAAACATATTTCTAAGGAATTAATTGACCTATTGATCCGAAACTTCTGTGAAATAATTCTATCATAGTATAAGTTCAAACGTATTAAAACCATGATCCCCCGGGAATGGGTGTGGTCACAATAGAAATTGAATTTTGAAACAGAAATAAATTGTTAGAAATAATACAAAACACTTTTCTAAAGAATTAGTTGACCTGTTGATCCGAAACTTCTGTGAAATTGTTCTTCCATAGCGTAGATTTAACTATATTAAAACCATGATCCCCCGGGAATGGGTGTGGTCACAATAGAAATTGAATTTTTAAACAGAAATAAATTGTTAGAAATAATACCAAACACTTTTCTAAGGAATTAATTGACCTGTTAATCCAAACTTCTGTGAAATCATTCTTCCATAGCGTAGATTTAAACATATTAAAACCATGATCCCCCGGGATAGGGTATGGTCACAACAGGAGATTGAATTTTTAAACAGAAATAAATTGTTAGAAATAATACAAAACACTTTTCTAAGGAATTAATTGACCTGTTGATCCGAAACTTCTGTGAAATCATTCTTACATAGCGTAAATTTAAAAATATTAAAACCATGATCCCCCGGAATAGGGTGTGGTCACAACATGATATTAAATTTTTAAACAGAAATAAACAGTTAGAAATAATACAAAACACTTTTCTAATGAATTAATTGACCTGTTGATCCGAAAGATCTGTGAAATCATTTTTACATAGCGTAGATTTAAACATATTAAAACCATGATCCCCCGGGATAGGGTATGGTCACAATAGGAGATTGAATTTTGAAACAGAAATAAATTGTTAGAAATAATACAAAACACTTTTCTTAGGAATTAGTTGACCTATTGATCCAAAACGTCTGTGAAATCATTCCGTCATAGTGTAGATTCAAACGTATTAAAACCATGATCCCCCGAGAATGGGTGTGGTCAAAATAGGAGATTGAATTTTTAAGCAGAAATAAATAGTTTGAAATAATGGAATATACTGTTCTCAAAATCTAATTGACCTGTTGATCTGAAACATCTGTGAAATCATAATTCAATAGTGTAGATTTAAACATATTAAAACCATGATCCCCCGGGATAGGGTGTGGTCACAACAGGAGATTGAATTTTTAAACAGAAATAAATTGTTAGAAATAATACAAAACACTTTTCTAAGGAATTAATTGACCTGTTGATCCGAAACTTCAGCGAAATCATTCCTCCATAGTGTAGATTCAAACATATTAAAACCATGATCCCCCGGGATAGGGTGTGGTCACAATAGGAGATTGAATTTTTAAACAGAAGTAAATTGTTAGAAATAATACAAAACGTTGTTCTAAGGAATTAATTGACCTGTTGATCTGAAAATTCTGTAAAATCATCCTTACATAGCGTAGATTTAAACATATTAAAACCATGATCCCCCGGGATAGGGTGTGGTCACAATAGGATTTTGAATTTTTAAACAGAAATAAATTGTTAGAAATAATACAAAACACTTTTCTAAGGAATTAGT
The DNA here is from genome assembly GCA_033439105.1 of Magallana nippona. Lineage (NCBI taxonomy): Eukaryota > Metazoa > Mollusca > Bivalvia > Ostreida > Ostreidae > Magallana > Magallana nippona. The sequence goes on from CM065926.1 coordinate 32,200,553, forward strand.
TGACCTATTGATCCGAAACTTCTCTGAAATCATTCTATCATAGTATAGATTCAAACGTATTAAAACCATGATCTCCCGGGAATTGGTGTGGTCAAATAAGGAGATTGAATTTTTAAACAGAAATAAATAGTTTGAAATAATGGAAAATACTGTTCTCAAAAACTAATTGACCTGTTGATCTGAAACTTCTGTGAAATCATAATTCAATAGTGTAGATTCAAACATATTAAAACCATGATCCCCCGGGATAGGGTGTGGTCACAACAGGAGATTGAATTTTTAAAATGAAATAAATTGTTAGAAATAATACAAAACGTTTTTCTAAGGAATTAATTGACCTGTTGATCCGAAACTTCTGTGAAATCATTCTTACATAGCGTAGATTTAAAAATATTAAAACCATGATCCCCCGGAATAGGGTGTGGTCACAACATGATATTAAGTTAGAAATAATACAAAACACTTTTCTAATGAATTAATTTACCTGTTGATCCGAAAGATCTGTGAAATCATTTTTACATAGCGTAGATTTAAACATATTAAAACCATGATCCCCCGGGATAGGGTATGGTCACAATAGGAGATTGAATTTTGAAACAGAAATAAATTGTTAGAAATAATACAAAACACTTTTCTTAGGAATTAGTTGACCTATTGATCCGAAACTTCTGTGAAATTATTGTTCTATAGTTTAGATTCAAACATATTAAAACCATGATCCCTCGGGATTGGGTGTGGTCAAAATAGGAGATTGAATTTTTAAACAGAAATAAACAGTTAGAAATAATGGAAAACACTTTTCTCGGAAACTAATTGACCTGTTTATGCAAAACTTCAGTGTAATCATTCTTCCATTGTGTAGATTCAAACATATTAAAACCATGATCCCCCGGTACAGGGTGTGGTCACAATTAGAGATTGAATTTTTAAACAGAAGTCAATCGATAGAAATAATACAACACGTTTTTCTAAGGAATTAATTGACCTGTTGATCAGAAACTTCTGTGAAATCATTCTTCCATAGCGTAGATTTAAACATATTAAAACCATGATCCCCCGGGATAGGGTGTGTTCACAATAGGAGATTGAATTTTTAAACAGAAATAAGAGAAATAATACAAAACACTTTTCTAAGGAATTAATTGACGTATTGATTCGAAATTTCTGTGAAATCATTCTTCCATAGCGTAGATTTAAACATATTAAAACCATGATCCCCCGGGATAGGGTGTGGTCACAATAGGAGATTGAATTTTTGAACAGAAATAAACAGTTAGAAATAATACAAAACACTTTTCTTAGGAATTAATTGACCTGTTGATCCGAAACATCTGTGGAATCATTCTACCATAGCGTAGATTTAAACATATTAAAACCATAATCCCCCCGGATAGGATGTGGTCACAATTGGATATTGAATTTTTAAATAGAAATAAATTGTTAGAAATAATACAAAACACTTTTCTAAGGAATTCATTCACCTGTTGATCCGAAACTTCTGTGGAATCATTCTACCATAGGGTAGATTTTAACATATTAAAACCATGATCCCCCGGGATAGGGTGTGGTCACAATAGGATATTGAATTTAAAATCAGAAATAAATTGTTAGAAATAATACAAAACACTTTTCTGAGGAATTAATTGACCTATTGATCCGAAACATCTGTGAAATCATTCTATCATAGTATAGATTCAAACATATTAAAACCATGATCCCCCGGGATAGGGTGTGGTCACAATAGGATATTGAATTTTGAAACAGAAATAAATTGTTAGAAATAATACAAAACACTTTTCTAAAGAATTAGTTGACCTGTTGATCCGAAACTTCTGTGAAATCGTTCTTCCATAGCGTAGATTGAAACATATTAAAACCATGATCCCCCGGGATAGGGTGTGGTTACAATAGGATATTGAATTTTTAAACAGAAAAAAAGAGTTAGAAATGATACAAAAAACTTTTCTCAGAAACTAATTGACCTGTTGATCCGAAACTTCTGAAAAATCATTCATTTATGGTATAGATACAAACATATTTAAACCATGATCCCCCGGAATAGGGTGTTGTCAAAATAGCATATTGAATTTTTAAGCAGAAATAGATAGTTACAAATGATACAAAACACTTTTTTCAGAAACGAATCGACCTGTTGATCCGAAACATCAGTGTAATCATTCCTCCATAGTGTAGATTCAAACATATTAAAACCATGATACCCCGGGATAGGGTGTGGTCACAATAGGAGATTGAATTTTTAAACAGAAATAAATTGTTAGAAATCATACAAAACACTTTTCGAGGAAAATAATTGACCTGTTCATCCGAAACTTCTGTGAAATCATTCTTCCATAGCGTAGATTTTAACATATTAAAACCATAATCCCCTGGGATAGGGTGTGGTCACAATAGGATATTGAATTTTTCAACAGAAATAAATTGTTAGAAATAATACGAAACACTTTTCTAAGGAATTAATTGGCCTGTTGATCCGAAACTTCTGTGAAATCATTCTCCCATAGCGTAGATTTAAACATATTAAAACCATGATCCCCCGGGATAGGGTGTGGTCACAAGAGGATATTGAATTTTTAAACAGAAATAAATTGTTCCAAATAATACAAAACATATTTCTAAGGAATTAATTGACCTATTGATCCGAAACTTCTGTGAAATAATTCTATCATAGTATAAGTTCAAACGTATTAAAACCATGATCCCCCGGGAATGGGTGTGGTCACAATAGAAATTGAATTTTGAAACAGAAATAAATTGTTAGAAATAATACAAAACACTTTTCTAAAGAATTAGTTGACCTGTTGATCCGAAACTTCTGTGAAATTGTTCTTCCATAGCGTAGATTTAACTATATTAAAACCATGATCCCCCGGGAATGGGTGTGGTCACAATAGAAATTGAATTTTTAAACAGAAATAAATTGTTAGAAATAATACCAAACACTTTTCTAAGGAATTAATTGACCTGTTAATCCAAACTTCTGTGAAATCATTCTTCCATAGCGTTGATTCAAACATATTAAAACCATGATACCCCGGGATAGGGTGTAGTCACAATAGGAGAATGAATTTTTAAACAGAAGTTAATTGTTAGAAATAATACAAAACGTTTTTCTAAGGAATTAATTGACCTGTTGATCCGAAACTTCTGTGAAATCATTCTTACATAGCGTAGATTTAAAAATATTAAAACCATGATCCCCCGGAATAGGGTGTGGTCACAACATGATATTAAATTTTATAACAGAAATAAACAGTTAGAAATAATACAAAACACTTTTCTAATGAATTAATTTACCTGTTGATCCGAAACTTCTGTGAAATCATTCTTACATAGCGTAGATTTAAACATATTAAAACCATGATCCCCCGGGATAGGGTGTGGTCACAACAGGAGATTGAATTTTTAAACAGAAATAAATTGTTAGAAATAATACCAAACACTTTTCTAAGGAATTAGTTGACCTATTGATCCAAAACTTCTGTGAAATCATTCCGTCATAGTGTAGATTCAAACGTATTAAAACCATGATCCCCCGAGAATGGGTGTGGTCAAAATAGGAGGTTGAATTTTTAAACAGAAATAAATAGTTTGAAATAATGGAAAATACTGTTCTCAAAAACTAATTGACCTGTTGATCCGAAACTTCTGTGAAATCATAATTCAATAGTGTAGATTCAAACATATTAAAACCATGATCCCCCGGGATAGGGTGTGGTCACAACAGGAGATTGAATTTTTAAAATGAAATAAATTGTTAGAAATAATACAAAACACTTTTCTAAGGAATTAATTGACCTGTTGATCCGAAACTTCTGTAAAATCATCCTTACATAGCGTAGATTTAAACATATTAAAACCATGATCCCCCGGGATAGGGTGTGGTCACAATAGGATATTGAATTTTTAGACAAAAATAAATAGTTACAAATAATACAAAACACTTTTTACAGAAACTAATCGACCTGTTGATCCGAAACTTCAGCGAAATCATTCCTCCATAGTGTAGATTCAAACATATTAAAACCATGATCCCCCGGGATAGGGTGTGGTCACAATAGGAGATTGAATTTTTAAACAGAAGTAAATTGTTAGAAATAATACAAAACGTTGTTCTAAGGAATTAATTGACCTGTTGATCCGAAACTTCTGTAAAATCATTCTTACATAGCGTAGATTTAAACATATTAAAACCATGATCCCCCGGGATAGGGTGTGGTCACAATAGGATTTTGAATTTTTAAACAGAAATAAATTGTTAGAAGTAATACAAAATACTTTTCTAAGGAATTAGTTGACCTATTGATCCGAAACTTCTGTGAAATCATTCTATCATAGTATAGATTCAAACGTATTAAAACCATGATCCCCCGGGAATTGGTGTGGTCAAATTAGGAGATTGAATTTTTAAACAGAAATAAATAGTTTGAAATAATGGAAAATACTGTTCTCAAAAACTAATTGACCTGTTGATCTGAAACTTCTGTGAAATCATAATTCAATAGTGTAGATTCAAACATATTAAAACCATGATCCCCCGGGATAGGGTGTGGTCACAACAGGAGATTGAATTTTTAAACAGAAATAAATTGTTAGAAATAATACAAAACACTTTTCTTAGGAATTAGTTGACCTATTGATCCAAAACGTCTGTGAAATCATTCCGTCATAGTGTAGATTCAAACGTATTAAAACCATGATCCCTCGAGAATGGGTGTGGTCAAAATAGGAGATTGAATTTTTAAACAGAAATAAATAGTTTGAAATAATGGAATATACTGTTCTCAAAATCTAATTGACCTGTTGATCTGAAACTTCTGTGAAATCATTCTTCCATAGTGTAGATTTAAACATATTAAAACCATGATCCCCCGGGATAGGGTGTGGTCACAATAGGATATTGAATTTTTAGACAAAAATAAATAGTTACAAATAATACAAAACACTTTTTTCAGAAACTAATCGACCTGTTGATCCGAAACTTCAGCGTAATCATTCCTCCATAGTGTAGATTCAAACATATTAAAACCATGATCCCCCGGGATAGGGTGTGGTCACAATAGGAGATTGAATTTTTAAACAGAAGTAAATTGTTAGAAATAATACAAAACGTAGTTCTAAGGAATTAATTGACCTGTTGATCCGAAACTTCTGTAAAATCATTCTTACATAGCGTAGATTTAAACATATTAAAACCATGATCCCCCGGGATAGGGTGTGGTCACAATAGGATTTTGAATTTTTAAACAGAAATTGTTAGAAGTAATACAAAACACTTTTCTAAGGAATTAGTTGACCTGTTGATCCGAAACTTCTGTGAAATCATTCTATCATAGTATAGATTCAAACGTATTAAAACCATGATCCCCCGGGAATGGGTGTGGTCAAATTATGAGATTGAATTTTTAAACAGAAATAAATAGTTTGAAATCATGGAAAATACTGTTCTCAAAAACTAATTGACCTGTTGATCTGAAACTTCTGTGAAATCATTATTCCATAGTCTAGATTCAAACATATTCAAACCATGATCCCCTTGGATTGGGTGTGGTCAAAAGTAGAGATTGAATATTTAAACAGAAATAAATTGTTAGAAATAATAGAAAACACTTTTCTCAAAAAGTAATTGACCTGTAGATCCGAAACTTCTTAAAATTCATTCTTTTATGGTATAGACACAATCATATTAAAACCATGATCCCCCGGGATTGGGTGTGGTTACAATAGCAGATTGATTTCTTAAACAGAAATAAACAGTTAGAAATAATACAAAACACTTTTCTTAGAAACTAATCGACCTGTTGATCCGAAACTTCTGTGAAATTATTGTTCTATAGTTTAGATTCAAACATATTAAAACCATGATCCCTCGGGATTGGGTGTGGTCAAAATAGGAGATTGAATTTTTAAACAGAAATAAACAGTTAGAAATAATGGAAAACACTTTTCTCGGAAACTAATTGACCTGTTTATGCAAAACTTCAGTGTAATCATTCTTCCATAGTGTAGATTCAAACATATTAAAACCATGATCCCCCGGTACAGGGTGTGGTCACAATTAGAGATTGAATTTTTAAACAGAAGTCAATCGATAGAAATAATACAACACGTTTTTCTAAGGAATTAATTGACCTGTTGATCAGAAACTTCTGTGAAATCATTCTTCCATAGCGTAGATTTAAACATATTAAAACCATGATCCCCCGGGATAGGGTGTGTTCACAATAGGAGATTGAATTTTTAAACAGAAATAAGAGAAATAATACAAAACACTTTTCTAAGGAATTAATTGACGTATTGATTCGAAATTTCTGTGAAATCATTCTTCCATAGCGTAGATTTAAACATATTAAAACCATGATCCCCCGGGATAGGGTGTGGTCACAATAGGAGATTGAATTTTTAAACAGAAATAAACAGTTAGAAATAATACAAAACACTTTTCTTAGGAATTAATTGACCTGTTGATCCGAAACATCTGTGGAATCATTCTACCATAGCGTAGATTTAAACATATTAAAACCATAATCCCCCCGGATAGGATGTGGTCACAATTGGATATTGAATTTTTAAACAGAAGTAAATTGTTAGAAATAATACAAAACGTAGTTCTAAGGAATTAATTGACCTGTTGATCCGAAACTTCTGTAAAATCATTCTTACATAGCGTAGATTTAAACATATTAAAACCATGATCACCCGGGATAGGGTGTGGTCACAATAGGATTTTGAATTTTTAAACAGAAATTGTTAGAAGTAATACAAAACACTTTTCTAAGGAATTAGTTGACCTGTTGTTCCGAAACTTCTGTGAAATCATTCTATCATAGTATAGATTCAAACGTATTAAAACCATGATCCCCCGGGATAGGGTGTGGTCAAATTATGAGATTGAATTTTTAAACAGAAATAAATAGTTTGAAATCATGGAAAATACTGTTCTCAAAAACTAATTGACCTGTTGATCTGAAACTTCTGTGAAATCATTATTCCATAGTCTAGATTCAAACATATTCAAACCATGATCCCCCTGGATTGGGTGTGGTCAAAAGTAGAGATTGAATATTTAAACAGAAATAAATTGTTAGAAATAATAGAAAACACTTTTCTCAAAAAGTAATTGACCTGTAGATCCGAAACTTCTTAAAATTCATTCTTTTATGGTATAGATACAATCATATTAAAACCATGATCCCCCGGGATTGGGTGTGGTTACAATAGCAGATTGATTTCTTAAACAGAAATAAACAGTTAGAAATAATACAAAACACTTTTCTTAGAAACTAATCGACCTGTTGATCCGAAACTTCTGTGAAATTATTGTTCTATAGTTTAGATTCAAACATATTAAAACCATGATCCCTCGGGATTGGGTGTGGTCAAAATAGGAGATTGAATTTTTAAACAGAAATAAACAGTTAGAAATAATGGAAAACACTTTTCTCGGAAACTAATTGACCTGTTTATGCGAAACTTCAGTGTAATCATTCTTCCATAGTGTAGATTCAAACATATTAAAACCATGATCCCCCGGTACAGGGTGTGGTCACAATTAGAGATTGAATTTTTAAACAGAAGTCAATCGATAGAAATAGTACAACACGTTTTTCTAAGGAATTAATTGACCTGTTGATCAGAAACTTCTGTGAAATCATTCTTCCATAGCGTAGATTTAAACATATTAAAACCATGATCCCCCGGGATAGGGTGTGTTCACAATAGGAGATTGAATTTTTAAACAGAAATAAGAGAAATAATACAAAACACTTTTCTAAGGAATTAATTGACGTATTGATTCGAAATTTCTGTGAAATCATTCTTCCATAGCGTAGATTTAAACATATTAAAACCATGATCCCCCGGGATAGGGTGTGGTCACAATAGGAGATTGAATTTTTAAACAGAAATAAATTGTTAGAAATAATACAAAACACTTTTCTTAGGAATTAATTGACCTGTTGATCCGAAACATCTGTGGAATCATTCTACCATAGCGTAGATTTAAACATATTAAAACCATAATCCCCCCGGATAGGATGTGGTCACAATTGGATATTGAATTTTTAAATAGAAATAAATTGTTAGAAATAATACAAAACACTTTTTTAAGGAATTCATTCACCTGTTGATCCGAAACTTCTGTGGAATCATTCTACCATAGGGTAGATTTTAACATATTAAAACCATGATCCCCCGGGATAGGGTGTGGTCACAATAGGATATTGAATTTAAAATCAGAAATAAATTGTTAGAAATAATACAAAACACTTTTCTGAGGAATTAATTGACCTATTGATCCGAAACATCTGTGAAATCATTCTATCATAGTATAGATTCAAACATATTAAAACCATGATCCCCCGGGATAGGGTGTGGTCACAATAGGATATTGAATTTTGAAACAGAAATAAATTGTTAGAAATAATACAAAACACTTTTCTAAAGAATTAGTTGACCTGTTGATCCGAAACTTCTGTGAAATCGTTCTTCCATAGCGTAGATTGAAACATATTAAAACCATGATCCCCCGGGATAGGGTGTGGTTACAATAGGATATTGAATTTTTAAACAGAAAAACAGAGTTAGAAATGATACAAAAAACTTTTCTCAGAAACTAATTGACCTGTTGATCCGAAACTTCTGAAAAATCATTCATTTATGGTATAGATACAAACATATTAAAACCATGATCCCCCGGAATAGGGTGTGGTCAAAATAGCATATTGAATTTTTAAGCAGAAATAGATAGTTACAAATGATACAAAACACTTTTTTCAGAAACGAATCGACCTGTTGATCCGAAACATCAGTGTAATCATTCCTCCATAGTGTAGATTCAAACATATTAAAACCATGATACCCCGGGATAGGGTGTGGTCACAATAGGAGATTGACTTTTTAAACAGAAATAAATTGTTAGAAATCATACAAAACACTTTTCGAGGAAAATAATTGACCTGTTCATCCGAAACTTCTGTGAAATCATTCTTCCATAGCGTAGATTTTAACATATTAAAACCATAATCCCCTGGGATAGGGTGTGGTCACAATAGGATATTGAATTTTTCAACAGAAATAAATTGTTAGAAATAATACGAAACACTTTTCTAAGGAATTAATTGGCCTGTTGATCCGAAACTTCTGTGAAATCATTCTCCCATAGCGTAGATTTAAACATATTAAAACCATGATCCCCCGGGATAGGGTGTGGTCACAAGAGGATATTGAATTTTTAAACAGAAATAAATTGTTCCAAATAATACAAAACATATTTCTAAGGAATTAATTGACCTATTGATCCGAAACTTCTGTGAAATAATTCTATCATAGTATAAGTTCAAACGTATTAAAACCATGATCCCCCGGGAATGGGTGTGGTCACAATAGAAATTGAATTTTGAAACAGAAATAAATTGTTAGAAATAATACAAAACACTTTTCTAAAGAATTAGTTGACCTGTTGATCCGAAACTTCTGTGAAATTGTTCTTCCATAGAGTAGATTTAACTATATTAAAACCATGATCCCCCGGGAATGGGTGTGGTCACAATAGAAATTGAATTTTTAAACAGAAATAAATTGTTAGAAATAATACCAAACACTTTTCTAAGGAATTAATTGACCTGTTAATCCAAACTTCTGTGAAATCATTCTTCCATAGCGTTGATTCAAACATATTAAAACCATGATCCCCCGGGATAGGGTGTAGTCACAATAGGAGATTGAATTTTTAAACAGAAGTTAATTGTTAGAAATAATACAAAACGTTTTTCTAAGGAATTAATTGACCTGTTGATCCGAAACTTCTGTGAAATCATTCTTACATAGCGTAGATTTAAAAATATTAAAACCATGATCCCCCGGAATAGGGTGTGGTCACAACATGATATTAAATTTTGAAACAGAAATAAACAGTTAGAAATAATACAAAACACTTTTCTAATGAATTAATTTACCTGTTGATCCGAAAGATCTGTGAAATCATTCTTCCATAGCGTAGATTTAAACATATTAAAACCATGATCCCCCGGGATAGGGTATGGTCACAACAGGAGATTGAATTTTGAAACAGAAATAAATTGTTAGAAATAATACAAAACACTTTTCTAAGGAATTAATTGACCTGTTGATCCGAAACTTCTGTGAAATCATTCTTACATAGCGTAAATTTAAAAATATTAAAACCATGATCCCCCGGAATAGGGTGTGGTCACAACATGATATTAAATTTTTAAACAGAAATAAACAGTTAGAAATAATACAAAACACTTTTCTAATGAATTAATTGACCTGTTGATCCGAAAGATCTGTGAAATCATTTTTACATAGCGTAGATTTAAACATATTAAAACCATGATCCCCCGGGATAGGGTATGGTCATAATAGGAGATTGAATTTTTAAACAGAAATAAATTGTTAGAAATAATACAAAACACTTTTCTTAGGAATTAGTTGACCTATTGATCCAAAACGTCTGTGAAATCATTCCGTCATAGTGTAGATTCAAACGTATTAAAACCATGATCCCCCGAGAATGGGTGTGGTCAAAATAGGAGATTGAATTTTTAAACAGAAATAAATAGTTTGAAATAATGGAATATACTGTTCTCAAAATCTAATTGACCTGTTGATCTGAAACATCTGTGAAATCATAATTCAATAGTGTAGATTTAAACATATTAAAACCATGATCCCCCGGGATAGGGTGTGGTCACAACAGGAGATTGAATTTTTAAACAGAAATAAATTGTTAGAAATAATACAAAACACTTTTCTAAGGAATTAATTGACCTGTTGATCCGAAACTTCAGCGAAATCATTCCTCCATAGTGTAGATTCAAACATATTAAAACCATGATCCCCCGGGATAGGGTGTGGTCACAATAGGAGATTGAATTTTTAAACAGAAGTAAATTGTTAGAAATAATACAAAACGTTGTTCTAAGGAATTAATTGACCTGTTGATCTGAAAATTCTGTAAAATCATCCTTACATAGCGTAGATTTAAACATATTAAAACCATGATCCCCCGGGATAGGGTGTGGTCACAATAGGATTTTGAATTTTTAAACAGAAATAAATTGTTAGAAATAATACAAAACACTTTTCTAAGGAATTAGTTGACCTATTGATCCGAAACTTCTCTGAAATCATTCTATCATAGTATAGATTCAAACGTATTAAAACCATGATCTCCCGGGAATTGGTGTGGTCAAATAAGGAGATTGAATTTTTAAACAGAAATAAATAGTTTGAAATAATGGAAAATACTGTTCTCAAAAACTAATTGACCTGTTGATCTGAAACTTCTGTGAAATCATAATTCAATAGTGTAGATTCAAACATATTAAAACCATGATCCCCCGGGATAGGGTGTGGTCACAACAGGAGATTGAATTTTTAAAATGAAATAAATTGTTAGAAATAATACAAAACGTTTTTCTAAGGAATTAATTGACCTGTTGATCCGAAACTTCTGTGAAATCATTCTTACATAGCGTAGATTTAAACATATTAAAACCATGATCCCCCGGAATAGGGTGTGGTCACAACATGATATTAAATTTTATAACAGAAATAAACAGTTAGAAATAATACAAAACACTTTTCTAATGAATTAATTTACCTGTTGATCCGAAAGATCTGTGAAATCATTCTTCCACAGCGTAGATTTAAACATATTAAAACCATGATCCCCCGGGATAGGGTATGGTCACAATAGGAGATTGAATTTTTAAACAGAAATAAATTGTTAGAAATAATACAAAACACTTTTCTAAGGAATTAGTTGACCTATTGATCCAAAACTTCTGTGAAATCATTCCGTCATAGTGTAGATTCAAACGTATTAAAACCATGATCCCCCGAGAATGGGTGTGGTCAAAATAGGAGGTTGAATTTTTAAACAGAAATAAATAGTTTGAAATAATGGAAAATACTGTTCTCAAAAACTAATTGACCTGTTGATCCGAAACTTCTGTGAAATCATAATTCAATAGTGTAGATTCAAACATATTAAAACCATGATCCCCCGGGATAGGGTGTGGTCACAACAGGAGATTGAATTTTTAAAATGAAATAAATTGTTAGAAATAATACAAAACACTTTTCTAAGGAATTAATTGACCTGTTGATCCGAAACTTCTGTAAAATCATCCTTACATAGCGTAGATTTAAACATATTAAAACCATGATCCCCCGGGATAGGGTGTGGTCACAATAGGATATTGAATTTTTAGACAAAAATAAATAGTTACAAATAATACAAAACACTTTTTACAGAAACTAATCCACCTGTTGATCCGAAACTTCAGCGAAATCATTCCTCCATAGTGTAGATTCAAACATATTAAAACCATGATCCCCCGGGATAGGGTGTGGTCACAATAGGAGATTGAATTTTTAAACAGAAGTAAATTGTTAGAAATAATACAAAACGTTGTTCTAAGGAATTAATTGACCTGTTGATCCGAAACTTCTGTAAAATCATTCTTACATAGCGTAGATTTAAACATATTTAAACCATGATCCCCCGGGATAGGGTGTGGTCACAATAGGATTTTGAATTTTTAAACAGAAATAAATTGTTAGAAGTAATACAAAACACTTTTCTAAGGAATTAGTTGACCTATTGATCCGAAACTTCTGTGGAATCATTCTACCATAGCGTAGATTTAAACATATTAAAACCATAATCCCCCGGGATAGGATGTGGTCACAATTGGATATTGAATTTTAAATAGAAATAAATTGTTAGAAATAATACAAAACACTTTTCTAAGGAATTCATTGACCTGTTGATCCGAAACTTCTGTGGAATCATTCTACCATAGGGTAGATTTTAACATATTAAAACCATGATCCCCCGGGATAGGGTGTGGTCTCAATAGGATATTGAATTTAAAATCAGAAATAAATTGTTAGAAATAATACAAAACACTTTTCTGAGGAATTAATTGACCTATTGATCCGAAACATCTGTGAAATCATTCTATCATAGTATAGATTCAAACATATTAAAACCATGATCCCCCGGGATAGGGTGTGGTCACAATAGGATATTGAATTTTGAAACAGAAATAAATTGTTAGAAATAATACAAAACACTTTTCTAAAGAATTAGTTGACCTGTTGATCCGAAACTTCTGTGAAATCGTTCTTCCATAGCGTAGATTGAAACATATTAAAACCATGATCCCCCGGGATAGGGTGTGGTTACAATAGGATATTGAATTTTTAAACAGAAAAAAAGAGTTAGAAATGATACAAAAAACTTTTCTCAGAAACAAATTGACCTGTTGATCCGAAACTTCTGAAAAATCATTCATTTATGGTATAGATACAAACATATTAAAACCATGATCCCCCGGAATAGGGTGTGGTCAAAATAGCATATTGAATTTTTAAGCAGAAATAGATAGTTACAAATGATACAAAACACTTTTTTCAGAAACGAATCGACCTGTTGATCCGAAACATCAGTGTAATCATTCCTCCATAGTGTAGATTCAAACATATTAAAACCATGATACCCCGGGATAGGGTGTGGTCACAATAGGAGATTGAATTTTTAAACAGAAATAAATTGTTAGAAATCATACAAAACACTTTTCGAGGAAAATAATTGACCTGTTCATCCGAAACTTCTGTGAAATCATTCTTCCATAGCGTAGATTTTAACATATTAAAACCATAATCCCCTGGGATAGGGTGTGGTCACAATAGGATATTGAATTTTTCAACAGAAATAAATTGTTAGAAATAATACGAAACACTTTTCTAAGGAATTAATTGGCCTGTTGATCCGAAACTTCTGTGAAATCATTCTCCCATAGCGTAGATTTAAACATATTAAAACCATGATCCCCCGGGATAGGTTGTGGTCACAAGAGGATATTGAATTTTTAAACAGAAATAAATTGTTCCAAATAATACAAAACATATTTCTAAGGAATTAATTGACCTATTGATCCGAAACTTCTGTGAAATAATTCTATCATAGTATAAGTTCAAACGTATTAAAACCATGATCCCCCGGGAATGGGTGTGGTCACAATAGAAATTGAATTTTTAAACAGAAATAAATTGTTAGAAATAATACAAAACACTTTTCTAAAGAATTAGTTGACCTGTTGATCCGAAACTTCTGTGAAATTGTTCTTCCATAGCGTAGATTTAACTATATTAAAACCATGATCCCCCGGGAATGGGTGTGGTCACAATAGAAATTGAATTTTTAAACAGAAATAAATTGTTAGAAATAATACCAAACACTTTTCTAAGGAATTAATTGACCTGTTAATCCAAACTTCTGTGAAATCATTCTTCCATAGCGTTGATTCAAACATATTAAAACCATGATCCCCCGGGATAGGGTGTAGTCACAATAGGAGATTGAATTTTTAAACAGAAGTTAATTGTTAGAAATAATACAAAACGTTTTTCTAAGGAATTAATTGACCTGTTGATCCGAAACTTCTGTGAAATCATTCTTACATAGCGTAGATTTAAAAATATTAAAACCATGATCCCCCGGAATAGGGTGTGGTCACAACATGATATTAAATTTTGAAACAGAAATAAACAGTTAGAAATAATACAAAACACTTTTCTAATGAATTAATTTACCTGTTGATCCGAAAGATCTGTGAAATCATTCTTCCATAGCGTAGATTTAAACATATTAAAACCATGATCCCCCGGGATAGGGTATGGTCACAACAGGAGATTGAATTTTGAAACAGAAATAAATTGTTAGAAATAATACAAAACACTTTTCTAAGGAATTAATTGACCTGTTGATCCGAAACTTCTGTGAAATCATTCTTACATAGCGTAAATTTAAAAATATTAAAACCATGATCCCCCGGAATAGGGTGTGGTCACAACATGATATTAAATTTTTATACAGAAATAAACAGTTAGAAATAATACAAAACACTTTTCTAATGAATTAATTGACCTGTTGATCCGAAAGATCTGTGAAATCATTTTTACATAGCGTAGATTTAAACATATTAAAACCATGATCCCCCGGGATAGGGTATGGTCACAATAGGAGATTGAATTTTTAAACAGAAATAAATTGTTAGAAATAATACAAAACACTTTTCTTAGGAATTAGTTGACCTATTGATCCAAAACGTCTGTGAAATCATTCCGTCATAGTGTAGATTCAAACGTATTAAAACCATGATCCCCCGAGAATGGGTGTGGTCAAAATAGGAGATTGAATTTTTAAACAGAAATAAATAGTTTGAAATAATGGAATATACTGTTCTCAAAATCTAATTGACCTGTTGATCTGAAACTTCTGTGAAATCATAATTCAATAGTGTAGATTTAAACATATTAAAACCATGATCCCCCGGGATAGGGTGTGGTCACAACAGGAGATTTAATTTTTAAACAGAAATAAATTGTTAGAAATAATACAAAACACTTTTCTAAGGAATGAATTGACCTGTTGATCCGAAACTTCAGCGAAATCATTCCTCCATAGTGTAGATTCAAACATATTAAAACCATGATACCCCGGGATAGGGTGTGGTCACAACAGGAGATTGAATTTTTAAACAGAAATAAATTGTTAGAAATAATACAAAACACTTTTCTAAGGAATTAGTTGACCTATTGATCCGAAACTTCTCTGAAATCATTCTATCATAGTATAGATTCAAACGTATTAAAACCATGATCTCCCGGGAATTGGTGTGGTCAAATAAGGAGATTGAATTTTTAAACAGAAATAAATAGTTTGAAATAATGGAAAATACTGTTCTCAAAAACTAATTGACCTGTTGATCTGAAACTTCTGTGAAATCATAATTCAATAGTGTAGATTCAAACATATTAAAACCATGATCCCCCGGGATAGGGTGTGGTCACAACAGGAGATTGAATTTTTAAAATGAAATAAATTGTTAGAAATAATACAAAACGTTTTTCTAAGGAATTAATTGACCTGTTGATCCGAAACTTCTGTGAAATCATTCTTACATAGCGTAGATTTAAACATATTAAAACCATGATCCCCCGGAATAGGGTGTGGTCACAACATGATATTAAATTTTATAACAGAAATAAACAGTTAGAAATAATACAAAACACTTTTCTAATGAATTAATTTACCTGTTGATCCGAAAGATCTGTGAAATCATTCTTCCACAGCGTAGATTTAAACATATTAAAACCATGATCCCCCGGGATAGGGTATGGTCACAATAGGAGATTGAATTTTTAAACAGAAATAAATTGTTAGAAATAATACAAAACACTTTTCTAAGGAATTAGTTGACCTATTGATCCAAAACTTCTGTGAAATCATTCCGTCATAGTGTAGATTCAAACGTATTAAAACCATGATCCCCCGAGAATGGGTGTGGTCAAAATAGGAGGTTGAATTTTTAAACAGAAATAAATAGTTTGAAATAATGGAAAATACTGTTCTCAAAAACTAATTGACCTGTTGATCCGAAACTTCTGTGAAATCATAATTCAATAGTGTAGATTCAAACATATTAAAACCATGATCCCCCGGGAATTGGTGTGGTCAAATTAGGAGATTGAATTTTTAAACAGAAATAAATAGTTTGAAATAATGGAAAATACTGTTCTCAAAAACTAATTAACCTGTTGATCTGAAACTTCTGTGAAATCATAATTCAATAGTATAGATTCAAACATATTAAAACCATGATCCCCCGGGATAGGGTGTGGTCACAACAGGAGATTGAATTTTTAAACAGAAATAAATTGTTAGAAATAATACAAAACACTTTTCTAAGGAATTAATTGACCTGTTGATCCGAAACTTCAGCGAAATCATTCCTCCATAGTGTAGATTCAAACATATTAAAACCATGATCCCCCGGGATAGGGTGTGGTCACAATAGGAGATTGAATTTTTAAACAGAAGTAAATTGTTAGAAATAATACAAAACGTTGTTCTAAGGAATTAATTGACCTGTTGATCTGAAACTTCTGTGAAATCATTCTTCCAGAGTGTAGATTTAAACATATTAAAACCATGATCCCCCGGAATAGGGTGTGGTCACAATAGGATATTGAATTTTTAGACAAAAATAAATAGTTACAAATAATACAAAACACTTTTTTCAGAAACTAATCGACCTGTTGATCCGAAACTTCAGTGAAATCATTCCTCCATAATGTAGATTCACACATATTAAAACCATGATCCCCCGGGATAGGGTGTGGTCACAATAGGAGATTGAATTTTTAAACAGAAAGAAATTGTTAGAAATAATACAAAACACTTTTGTAAAGAATTAGTTGAACTGTTGATCCGAAACTTCTGTGAAATCATTCTATCATAGTATAGATTCAAACGTATTAAAACCATGATCCCCCGGGATTGGGCGTCGTTACAATAGCAGATTGAATTTTTAAACAGAAATAAATTGTTAGAAATAATACAAAACACTTTTTTGCAGAAACTAATTGACCTGTTGATCCGAAAATTCTGACAAATCATTCTTTTATGGTATAGATACAAACATATTAAAACCATAATCCCTCGGGATTGGGTGTGGTCAAAATAGGAGATTGAATTGTTTAACAGAAATAAACAGATACAAATAATACAAAACACTTTTTTCAGAACCTAATCAACCTGTTGATCCGAAACTTCAGTGTAATAAGTCTTCCATGGTGTAGATTCAAACATATTAAAACAATGATCCCCCGCGATTGGGTATGGTCACAATAGGAGATTGAATTTTTAAACAGAAATAAATTGTTAGAAATAATACAAAACACTTTTCTAAGGAATTAATTGACCTGTTGATCCGAAACTTCAGCGAAATCATTCCTCCATAGTGTAGATTCAAACATATGAAAACCATGATCCCCCGTGATAGGGTGTGGTCACAATAGGAGATTGAATTTTTAAACAGAAGTAAATTGTTAGAAATAATACAAAACGTTGTTCTAAGGAATTAATTGACCTGTTGATCTGAAAATTCTGTAAAATCATCCTTACATAGCGTAGATTTAAACATATTAAAACCATGATCCCCCGGGATAGGGTGTGGTCACAATAGGATTTTGAATTTTTAAACAGAAATAAATTGTTAGAAATAATACAAAACACTTTTCTAAGGAATTAGTTGACCTATTGATCCGAAACTTCTCTGAAATCATTCTATCATAGTATAGATTCAAACGTATTAAAACCATGATCTCCCGGGAATTGGTGTGGTCAAATAAGGAGATTGAATTTTTAAACAGAAATAAATAGTTTGAAATAATGGAAAATACTGTTCTCAAAAACTAATTGACCTGTTGATCTGAAACTTCTGTGAAATCATAATTCAATAGTGTAGATTCAAACATATTAAAACCATGATCCCCCGGGATAGGGTGTGGTCACAACAGGAGATTGAATTTTTAAACAGAAATAAATTGTTAGAAATAATACAAAACGTTTTTCTAAGGAATTAATTGACCTGTTGATCCGAAACTTCTGTGAAATCATTCTTACATAGCGTAGATTTAAACATATTAAAACCATGATCCCCCGGAATAGGGTGTTGTCACAACATGATATTAAATTTTATAACAGAAATAAACAGTTAGAAATAATACAAAACACTTTTCTAATGAATTAATTTACCTGTTGATCCGAAAGATCTGTGAAATCATTCTTCCACAGCGTAGATTTAAACATATTAAAACCATGATCCCCCGGGATAGGGTATGGTCACAATAGGAGATTGAATTTTTAAACAGAAATAAATTGTTAGAAATAATACAAAACACTTTTCTAAGGAATTAGTTGACCTATTGATCCAAAACTTCTGTGAAATCATTCCGTCATAGTGTAGATTCAAACGTATTAAAACCATGATCCCCCGAGAATGGGTGTGGTCAAAATAGGAGGTTGAATTTTTAAACAGAAATAAATAGTTTGAAATAATGGAAAATACTGTTCTCAAAAACTAATTGACCTGTTGATCCGAAACTTCTGTGAAATCATAATTCAATAGTGTAGATTCAAACATATTAAAACCATGATCCCCCGGGATAGGGTGTGGTCACAACAGGAGATTGAATTTTTAAAATGAAATAAATTGTTAGAAATAATACAAAACACTTTTCTAAGGAATTAATTGACCTGTTGATCCGAAACTTCTGTAAAATCATCCTTACATAGCGTAGATTTAAACATATTAAAACCATGATCCCCCGGGATAGGGTGTGGTCACAATAGGATATTGAATTTTTAGACAAAAATAAATAGTTACAAATAATACAAAACACTTTTTACAGAAACTAATCGACCTGTTGATCCGAAACTTCAGCGAAATCATTCCTCCATAGTGTAGATTCAAACATATTAAAACCATGATCCCCCGGGATAGGGTGTGGTCACAATAGGAGATTGAATTTTTAAACAGAAGTAAATTGTTAGAAATAATACAAAACGTTGTTCTAAGGAATTAATTGACCTGTTGATCCGAAACTTCTGTAAAATCATTCTTACATAGCGTAGATTTAAACTTATTTAAACCATGATCCCCCAGGATAGGGTGTGGTCACAATAGGAGTTTGAATTTTTAAACAGAAATAAATTGTTAGAAGTAATACAAAACACTTTTCTAAGGAATTAGTTGACCTATTGATCCGAAACTTCTGTGAAATCATTCTATCATAGTATAGATTCAAACGTATTAAAACCATGATCCCCCGGGAATTGGTGTGGTCAAATTAGGAGATTGAATTTTTAAACAGAAATAAATAGTTTGAAATAATGGAAAATACTGTTCTCAAAAACTAATTGACCTGTTGATCTGAAACTTCTGTGAAATCATAATTCAATAGTGTAGATTCAAACATATTAAAACCATGATCCCCCGGGATAGGGTGTGGTCACAACAGGAGATTGAATTTTTAAACAGAAATAAATTGTTAGAAATAATACAAAACACTTTTCTAAGGAATTAATTGACCTGTTGATCTGAAACTTCTGTGAAATCATTCTTCCATAGTGTAGATTTAAACATATTAAAACCATGATCCCCCGGGATAGGGTGTGGTCACAATAGGATATTGAATTTTTAGACAAAAATAAATAGTTACAAATAATACAAAACACTTTTTTCAGAAACTAATCGACCTGTTGATCCGAAACTTCAGCGTAATCATTCCTCCATAGCGTAGATTTAAACATATTAAAACCATGATCCCCCGGGATAGGGTGTGGTCACAATAGGAGATTGAATTTTTAAACAGAAATAAACAGTTAGAAATAATACAAAACGTAGTTCTAAGGAATTAATTGACCTGTTGATCCGAAACTTCTGTAAAATCATTCTTACATAGCGTAGATTTAAACATATTAAAACCATGATCCCCCGGGATAGGGTGTGGTCACAATTGGATATTGAATTTTTAAATAGAAATAAATTGTTAGAAATAATACAAAACACTTTTCTAAGGAATTCATTGACCTGTTGATCCGAAACTTCTGTGGAATCATTCTACCATAGGGTAGATTTTAACATATTAAAACCATGATCCCCCGGGATAGGGTGTGGTCACAATAGGATATTGAATTTAAAATCAGAAATAAATTGTTAGAAATAATACAAAACACTTTTCTGAGGAATTAATTGACCTATTGATCCGAAACATCTGTGAAATCATTCTATCATAGTATAGATTCAAACATATTAAAACCATGATCCCCCGGGATAGGGTGTGGTCACAATAGGATATTGAATTTTGAAACAGAAATAAATTGTTAGAAATAATACAAAACACTTTTCTAAAGAATTAGTTGACCTGTTGATCCGAAACTTCTGTGAAATCGTTCTTCCATAGCGTAGATTGAAACATATTAAAACCATGATCCCCCGGGATAGGGTATGGTCACAATAGGAGATTGAATTTTTAAACAGAAATAAATTGTTAGAAATAATACAAAACACTTTTCTAAGGAATTAGTTGACCTATTGATCCAAAACTTCTGTGAAATCATTCCGTCATAGTGTAGATTCAAACGTATTAAAACCATGATCCCCCGAGAATGGGTGTGGTCAAAATAGGAGGTTGAATTTTTAAACAGAAATAAATAGTTTGAAATAATGGAAAATACTGTTCTCAAAAACTAATTGACCTGTTGATCCGAAACTTCTGTGAAATCATAATTCAATAGTGTAGATTCAAACATATTAAAACCATGATCCCCCGGGATAGGGTGTGGTCACAACAGGAGATTGAATTTTTAAAATGAAATAAATTGTTAGAAATAATACAAAACACTTTTCTAAGGAATTAATTGACCTGTTGATCCGAAACTTCTGTAAAATCATCCTTACATAGCGTAGATTTAAACATATTAAAACCATGATCCCCCGGGATAGGGTGTGGTCACAATAGGATATTGAATTTTTAGACAAAAATAAATAGTTACAAATAATACAAAACACTTTTTACAGAAACTAATCCACCTGTTGGTCCGAAACTTCAGCGAAATCATTCCTCCATAGTGTAGATTCAAACATATTAAAACCATGATCCCCCGGGATAGGGTGTGGTCACAATAGGAGATTGAATTTTTAAACAGAAGTAAATTGTTAGAAATAATACAAAACGTTGTTCTAAGGAATTAATTGACCTGTTGATCCGAAACTTCTGTAAAATCATTCTTACATAGCGTAGATTTAAACATATTTAAACCATGATCCCCCGGGATAGGGTGTGGTCACAATAGGATTTTGAATTTTTAAACAGAAATAAATTGTTAGAAGTAATACAAAACACTTTTCTAAGGAATTAGTTGACCTATTGATCCGAAACTTCTGTGGAATCATTCTACCATAGCGTAGATTTAAACATATTAAAACCATAATCCCCCGGGATAGGATGTGGTCACAATTGGATATTGAATTTTAAATAGAAATAAATTGTTAGAAATAATACAAAACACTTTTCTAAGGAATTCATTGACCTGTTGATCCGAAACTTCTGTGGAATCATTCTACCATAGGGTAGATTTTAACATATTAAAACCATGATCCCCCGGGATAGGGTGTGGTCACAATAGGATATTGAATTTAAAATCAGAAATAAATTGTTAGAAATAATACAAAACACTTTTCTGAGGAATTAATTGACCTATTGATCCGAAACATCTGTGAAATCATTCTATCATAGTATAGATTCAAACATATTAAAACCATGATCCCCCGGGATAGGGTGTGGTCACAATAGGATATTGAATTTTGAAACAGAAATAAATTGTTAGAAATAATACAAAACACTTTTCTAAAGAATTAGTTGACCTGTTGATCCGAAACTTCTGTGAAATCGTTCTTCCATAGCGTAGATTGAAACATATTAAAACCATGATCCCCCGGGATAGGGTGTGGTTACAATAGGATATTGAATTTTTAAACAGAAAAAAAGAGTTAGAAATGATACAAAAAACTTTTCTCAGAAACAAATTGACCTGTTGATCCGAAACTTCTGAAAAATCATTCATTTATGGTATAGATACAAACATATTAAAACCATGATCCCCCGGAATAGGGTGTGGTCAAAATAGCATATTGAATTTTTAAGCAGAAATAGATAGTTACAAATGATACAAAACACTTTTTTCAGAAACGAATCGACCTGTTGATCCGAAACATCAGTGTAATCATTCCTCCATAGTGTAGATTCAAACATATTAAAACCATGATACCCCGGGATAGGGTGTGGTCACAATAGGAGATTGAATTTTTAAACAGAAATAAATTGTTAGAAATCATACAAAACACTTTTCGAGGAAAATAATTGACCTGTTCATCCGAAACTTCTGTGAAATCATTCTTCCATAGCGTAGATTTTAACATATTAAAACCATAATCCCCTGGGATAGGGTGTGGTCACAATAGGATATTGAATTTTTCAACAGAAATAAATTGTTAGAAATAATACGAAACACTTTTCTAAGGAATTAATTGGCCTGTTGATCCGAAACTTCTGTGAAATCATTCTCCCATAGCGTAGATTTAAACATATTAAAACCATGATCCCCCGGGATAGGTTGTGGTCACAAGAGGATATTGAATTTTTAAACAGAAATAAATTGTTCCAAATAATACAAAACATATTTCTAAGGAATTAATTGACCTATTGATCCGAAACTTCTGTGAAATAATTCTATCATAGTATAAGTTCAAACGTATTAAAACCATGATCCCCCGGGAATGGGTGTGGTCACAATAGAAATTGAATTTTTAAACAGAAATAAATTGTTAGAAATAATACAAAACACTTTTCTAAAGAATTAGTTGACCTGTTGATCCGAAACTTCTGTGAAATTGTTCTTCCATAGCGTAGATTTAACTATATTAAAACCATGATCCCCCGGGAATGGGTGTGGTCACAATAGAAATTGAATTTTTAAACAGAAATAAATTGTTAGAAATAATACCAAACACTTTTCTAAGGAATTAATTGACCTGTTAATCCAAACTTCTGTGAAATCATTCTTCCATAGCGTTGATTCAAACATATTAAAACCATGATCCCCCGGGATAGGGTGTAGTCACAATAGGAGATTGAATTTTTAAACAGAAGTTAATTGTTAGAAATAATACAAAACGTTTTTCTAAGGAATTAATTGACCTGTTGATCCGAAACTTCTGTGAAATCATTCTTACATAGCGTAGATTTAAAAATATTAAAACCATGATCCCCCGGAATAGGGTGTGGTCACAACATGATATTAAATTTTGAAACAGAAATAAACAGTTAGAAATAATACAAAACACTTTTCTAATGAATTAATTTACCTGTTGATCCGAAAGATCTGTGAAATCATTCTTCCATAGCGTAGATTTAAACATATTAAAACCATGATCCCCCGGGATAGGGTATGGTCACAACAGGAGATTGAATTTTGAAACAGAAATAAATTGTTAGAAATAATACAAAACACTTTTCTAAGGAATTAATTGACCTGCTGATCCGAAACTTCTGTGAAATCATTCTTACATAGCGTAAATTTAAAAATATTAAAACCATGATCCCCCGGAATAGGGTGTGGTCACAACATGATATTAAATTTTTAAACAGAAATAAACAGTTAGAAATAATACAAAACACTTTTCTAATGAATTAATTGACCTGTTGATCCGAAAGATCTGTGAAATCATTTTTACATAGCGTAGATTTAAACATATTAAAACCATGATCCCCCGGGATAGGGTGTGTTCACAATAGGAGATTGAATTTTTAAACAGAAATAAGAGAAATAATACAAAACACTTTTCTAATGAATTAATTGACCTGTTGATCCGAAAGATCTGTGAAATCATTCTTCCATAGCGTAGATTTTAACATATTAAAACCATGATCCCCCGGGATAGGGTGTGGTCACAATAGGATATTGAATTTAAAATCAGAAATAAATTGTTAGAAATAATACAAAACACTTTTCTGAGGAATTAATTGACCTATTGATCCGAAACATCTGTGAAATCATTCTATCATAGTATAGATTCAAACATATTAAAACCATGATCCCCCGGGATAGGGTGTGGTCACAATAGGATATTGAATTTTGAAACAGAAATAAATTGTTAGAAATAATACAAAACACTTTTCTAAAGAATTAGTTGACCTGTTGATCCGAAACTTCTGTGAAATCGTTCTTCCATAGCGTAGATTGAAACATATTAAAACCATGATCCCCCGGGATAGGGTGTGGTTACAATAGGATATTGAATTTTTAAACAGAAAAAAAGAGTTAGAAATGATACAAAAAACTTTTCTCAGAAACAAATTGACCTGTTGATCCGAAACTTCTGAAAAATCATTCATTTATGGTATAGATACAAACATATTAAAACCATGATCCCCCGGAATAGGGTGTGGTCAAAATAGCATATTGAATTTTTAAGCAGAAATAGATAGTTACAAATGATACAAAACACTTTTTTCAGAAACGAATCGACCTGTTGATCCGAAACATCAGTGTAATCATTCCTCCATAGTGTAGATTCAAACATATTAAAACCATGATACCCCGGGATAGGGTGTGGTCACAATAGGAGATTGAATTTTTAAACAGAAATAAATTGTTAGAAATCATACAAAACACTTTTCGAGGAAAATAATTGACCTGTTCATCCGAAACTTCTGTGAAATCATTCTTCCATAGCGTAGATTTTAACATATTAAAACCATAATCCCCTGGGATAGGGTGTGGTCACAATAGGATATTGAATTTTTCAACAGAAATAAATTGTTAGAAATAATACGAAACACTTTTCTAAGGAATTAATTGGCCTGTTGATCCGAAACTTCTGTGAAATCATTCTCCCATAGCGTAGATTTAAACATATTAAAACCATGATCCCCCGGGATAGGTTGTGGTCACAAGAGGATATTGAATTTTTAAACAGAAATAAATTGTTCCAAATAATACAAAACATATTTCTAAGGAATTAATTGACCTATTGATCCGAAACTTCTGTGAAATAATTCTATCATAGTATAAGTTCAAACGTATTAAAACCATGATCCCCCGGGAATGGGTGTGGTCACAATAGAAATTGAATTTTTAAACAGAAATAAATTGTTAGAAATAATACAAAACACTTTTCTAAAGAATTAGTTGACCTGTTGATCCGAAACTTCTGTGAAATTGTTCTTCCATAGCGTAGATTTAACTATATTAAAACCATGATCCCCCGGGAATGGGTGTGGTCACAATAGAAATTGAATTTTTAAACAGAAATAAATTGTTAGAAATAATACCAAACACTTTTCTAAGGAATTAATTGACCTGTTAATCCAAACTTCTGTGAAATCATTCTTCCATAGCGTTGATTCAAACATATTAAAACCATGATCCCCCGGGATAGGGTGTAGTCACAATAGGAGATTGAATTTTTAAACAGAAGTTAATTGTTAGAAATAATACAAAACGTTTTTCTAAGGAATTAATTGACCTGTTGATCCGAAACTTCTGTGAAATCATTCTTACATAGCGTAGATTTAAAAATATTAAAACCATGATCCCCCGGAATAGGGTGTGGTCACAACATGATATTAAATTTTGAAACAGAAATAAACAGTTAGAAATAATACAAAACACTTTTCTAATGAATTAATTTACCTGTTGATCCGAAAGATCTGTGAAATCATTCTTCCATAGCGTAGATTTAAACATATTAAAACCATGATCCCCCGGGATAGGGTATGGTCACAACAGGAGATTGAATTTTGAAACAGAAATAAATTGTTAGAAATAATACAAAACACTTTTCTAAGGAATTAATTGACCTGTTGATCCGAAACTTCTGTGAAATCATTCTTACATAGCGTAAATTTAAAAATATTAAAACCATGATCCCCCGGAATAGGGTGTGGTCACAACATGATATTAAATTTTTAAACAGAAATAAACAGTTAGAAATAATACAAAACACTTTTCTAATGAATTAATTGACCTGTTGATCCGAAAGATCTGTGAAATCATTTTTACATAGCGTAGATTTAAACATATTAAAACCATGATCCCCCGGGATAGGGTATGGTCACAATAGGAGATTGAATTTTTAAACAGAAATAAATTGTTAGAAATAATACAAAACACTTTTCTTAGGAATTAGTTGACCTATTGATCCAAAACGTCTGTGAAATCATTCCGTCATAGTGTAGATTCAAACGTATTAAAACCATGATCCCCCGAGAATGGGTGTGGTCAAAATAGGAGATTGAATTTTTAAACAGAAATAAATAGTTTGAAATAATGGAATATACTGTTCTCAAAATCTAATTGACCTGTTGATCTGAAACTTCTGTGAAATCATAATTCAATAGTGTAGATTTAAACATATTAAAACCATGATCCCCCGGGATAGGGTGTGGTCACAACAGGAGATTGAATTTTTAAACAGAAATAAATTGTTAGAAATAATACAAAACACTTTTCTAAGGAATGAATTGACCTGTTGATCCGAAACTTCAGCGAAATCATTCCTCCATAGTGTAGATTCAAACATATTAAAACCATGATACCCCGGGATAGGGTGTGGTCACAATAGGAGATTGAATTTTTAAACAGAAGTAAATTGTTAGAAATAATACAAAACGTTGTTCTAAGGAATTAATTGACCTGTTGATCTGAAAATTCTGTAAAATCATCCTTACATAGCGTAGATTTAAACATATTAAAACCATGATCCCCCGGGATAGGGTGTGGTCACAATAGGATTTTGAATTTTTAAACAGAAATAAATTGTTAGAAATAATACAAAACACTTTTCTAAGGAATTAGTTGACCTATTGATCCGAAACTTCTCTGAAATCATTCTATCATAGTATAGATTCAAACGTATTAAAACCATGATCTCCCGGGAATTGGTGTGGTCAAATAAGGAGATTGAATTTTTAAACAGAAATAAATAGTTTGAAATAATGGAAAATACTGTTCTCAAAAACCAATTGACCTGTTGATCTGAAACTTCTGTGAAATCATAATTCAATAGTGTAGATTCAAACATATTAAAACCATGATCCCCCGGGATAGGGTGTGGTCACAACAGGAGATTGAATTTTTAAAATGAAATAAATTGTTAGAAATAATACAAAACGTTTTTCTAAGGAATTAATTGACCTGTTGATCCGAAACTTCTGTGAAATCATTCTTACATAGCGTAGATTTAAACATATTAAAACCATGATCCCCCGGAATAGGGTGTGGTCACAACATGATATTAAATTTTATAACAGAAATAAACAGTTAGAAATAATACAAAACACTTTTCTAATGAATTAATTTACCTGTTGATCCGAAAGATCTGTGAAATCATTCTTCCACAGCGTAGATTTAAACATATTAAAACCATGATCCCCCGGGATAGGGTATGGTCACAATAGGAGATTGAATTTTTAAACAGAAATAAATTGTTAGAAATAATACAAAACACTTTTCTAAGGAATTAGTTGACCTATTGATCCAAAACTTCTGTGAAATCATTCCGTCATAGTGTAGATTCAAACGTATTAAAACCATGATCCCCCGAGAATGGGTGTGGTCAAAATAGGAGGTTGAATTTTTAAACAGAAATAAATAGTTTGAAATAATGGAAAATACTGTTCTCAAAAACTAATTGACCTGTTGATCCGAAACTTCTGTGAAATCATAATTCAATAGTGTAGATTCAAACATATTAAAACCATGATCCCCCGGGAATTGGTGTTGTCAAATTAGGAGATTGAATTTTTAAACAGAAATAAATAGTTTGAAATAATGGAAAATACTGTTCTCAAAAACTAATTAACCTGTTGATCTGAAACTTCTGTGAAATCATAATTCAATAGTATAGATTCAAACATATTAAAACCATGATCCCCCGGGATAGGGTGTGGTCACAACAGGAGATTGAATTTTTAAACAGAAATAAATTGTTAGAAATAATACAAAACACTTTTCTAAGGAATTAATTGACCTGTTGATCCGAAACTTCAGCGAAATCATTCCTCCATAGTGTAGATTCAAACATATTAAAACCATGATCCCCCGGGATAGGGTGTGGTCACAATAGGAGATTGAATTTTTAAACAGAAGTAAATTGTTAGAAATAATACAAAACGTTGTTCTAAGGAATTAATTGACCTGTTGATCTGAAACTTCTGTGAAATCATTCTTCCAGAGTGTAGATTTAAACATATTAAAACCATGATCCCCCGGAATAGGGTGTGGTCACAATAGGATATTGAATTTTTAGACAAAAATAAATAGTTACAAATAATACAAAACACTTTTTTCAGAAACTAATCGACCTGTTGATCCGAAACTTCAGTGAAATCATTCCTCCATAGTGTAGATTCACACATATTAAAACCATGATCCCCCGGGATAGGGTGTGGTCACAATAGGAGATTGAATTTTTAAACAGAAAGAAATTGTTAGAAATAATACAAAACACTTTTGTAAAGAATTAGTTGAACTGTTGATCCGAAACTTCTGTGA
This sequence comes from Magallana nippona, assembly GCA_033439105.1. NCBI lineage: Eukaryota > Metazoa > Mollusca > Bivalvia > Ostreida > Ostreidae > Magallana > Magallana nippona. The sequence continues at coordinate 32,229,573 of CM065926.1, forward strand.
AATCATTCTATCATAGTATAGATTCAAACGTATTAAAACCATGATCCCCCGGGATTGGGCGTCGTTACAATAGCAGATTGAATTTTTAAACAGAAATAAATTGTTAGAAATAATACAAAACACTTTTTTGCAGAAACTAATTGACCTGTTGATCCGAAAATTCTGACAAATCATTCTTTTATGGTATAGATACAAACATATTAAAACCATAATCCCTCGGGATTGGGTGTGGTCAAAATAGGAGATTGAATTGTTTAACAGAAATAAACAGATACAAATAATACAAAACACTTTTTTCAGAACCTAATCAACCTGTTGATCCGAAACTTCAGTGTAATAAGTCTTCCATGGTGTAGATTCAAACATATTAAAACAATGATCCCCCGCGATTGGGTATGGTCACAATAGGAGATTGAATTTTTAAACAGAAATAAATTGTTAGAAATAATACAAAACACTTTTCTAAGGAATTAATTGACCTGTTGATCCGAAACTTCAGCGAAATCATTCCTCCATAGTGTAGATTCAAACATATGAAAACCATGATCCCCCGTGATAGGGTGTGGTCACAATAGGAGATTGAATTTTTAAACAGAAGTAAATTGTTAGAAATAATACAAAACGTTGTTCTAAGGAATTAATTGACCTGTTGATCTGAAAATTCTGTAAAATCATCCTTACATAGCGTAGATTTAAACATATTAAAACCATGATCCCCCGGGATAGGGTGTGGTCACAATAGGATTTTGAATTTTTAAACAGAAATAAATTGTTAGAAATAATACAAAACACTTTTCTAAGGAATTAGTTGACCTATTGATCCGAAACTTCTCTGAAATCATTCTATCATAGTATAGATTCAAACGTATTAAAACCATGATCTCCCGGGAATTGGTGTGGTCAAATAAGGAGATTGAATTTTTAAACAGAAATAAATAGTTTGAAATAATGGAAAATACTGTTCTCAAAAACTAATTGACCTGTTGATCTGAAACTTCTGTGAAATCATAATTCAATAGTGTAGATTCAAACATATTAAAACCATGATCCCCCGGGATAGGGTGTGGTCACAATAGGAGATTGAATTTTTAAACAGAAATAAATTGTTAGAAATAATACAAAACGTTCTTCTAAGGAATTAATTGACCTGTTGATCCGAAACTTCTGTGAAATCATTCTTACATAGCGTAGATTTAAACATATTAAAACCATGATCCCCCGGAATAGGGTGTTGTCACAACATGATATTAAATTTTATAACAGAAATAAACAGTTAGAAATAATACAAAACACTTTTCTAATGAATTAATTTACCTGTTGATCCGAAAGATCTGTGAAATCATTCTTCCACAGCGTAGATTTAAACATATTAAAACCATGATCCCCCGGGATAGGGTATGGTCACAATAGGAGATTGAATTTTTAAACAGAAATAAATTGTTAGAAATAATACAAAACACTTTTCTAAGGAATTAGTTGACCTATTGATCCAAAACTTCTGTGAAATCATTCCGTCATAGTGTAGATTCAAACGTATTAAAACCATGATCCCCCGAGAATGGGTGTGGTCAAAATAGGAGGTTGAATTTTTAAACAGAAATAAATAGTTTGAAATAATGGAAAATACTGTTCTCAAAAACTAATTGACCTGTTGATCCGAAACTTCTGTGAAATCATAATTCAATAGTGTAGATTCAAACATATTAAAACCATGATCCCCCGGGATAGGGTGTGGTCACAACAGGAGATTGAATTTTTAAAATGAAATAAATTGTTAGAAATAATACAAAACACTTTTCTAAGGAATTAATTGACCTGTTGATCCGAATCTTCTGTAAAATCATCCTTACATAGCGTAGATTTAAACATATTAAAACCATGATCCCCCGGGATAGGGTGTGGTCACAATAGGATATTGAATTTTTAGACAAAAATAAATAGTTACAAATAATACAAAACACTTTTTACAGAAACTAATCGACCTGTTGATCCGAAACTTCAGCGAAATCATTCCTCCATAGTGTAGATTCAAACATATTAAAACCATGATCCCCCGGGATAGGGTGTGGTCACAATAGGAGATTGAATTTTTAAACAGAAGTAAATTGTTAGAAATAATACAAAACGTTGTTCTAAGGAATTAATTGACCTGTTGATCCGAAACTTCTGTAAAATCATTCTTACATAGCGTAGATTTAAACTTATTTAAACCATGATCCCCCAGGATAGGGTGTGGTCACAATAGGAGTTTGAATTTTTAAACAGAAATAAATTGTTAGAAGTAATACAAAACACTTTTCTAAGGAATTAGTTGACCTATTGATCCGAAACTTCTGTGAAATCATTCTATCATAGTATAGATTCAAACGTATTAAAACCATGATCCCCCGGGAATTGGTGTGGTCAAATTAGGAGATTGAATTTTTAAACAGAAATAAATAGTTTGAAATAATGGAAAATACTGTTCTCAAAAACTAATTGACCTGTTGATCTGAAACTTCTGTGAAATCATAATTCAATAGTGTAGATTCAAACATATTAAAACCATGATCCCCCGGGATAGGGTGTGGTCACAACAGGAGATTGAATTTTTAAACAGAAATAAATTGTTAGAAATAATACAAAACACTTTTCTAAGGAATTAATTGACCTGTTGATCTGAAACTTCTGTGAAATCATTCTTCCATAGTGTAGATTTAAACATATTAAAACCATGATCCCCCGGGATAGGGTGTGGTCACAATAGGATATTGAATTTTTAGACAAAAATAAATAGTTACAAATAATACAAAACACTTTTTTCAGAAACTAATCGACCTGTTGATCCGAAACTTCAGCGTAATCATTCCTCCATAGCGTAGATTTAAACATATTAAAACCATGATCCCCCGGGATAGGGTGTGGTCACAATAGGAGATTGAATTTTTAAACAGAAATAAACAGTTAGAAATAATACAAAACGTAGTTCTAAGGAATTAATTGACCTGTTGATCCGAAACTTCTGTAAAATCATTCTTACATAGCGTAGATTTAAACATATTAAAACCATGATCCCCCGGGATAGGGTGTGGTCACAATTGGATATTGAATTTTTAAATAGAAATAAATTGTTAGAAATAATACAAAACACTTTTCTAAGGAATTCATTGACCTGTTGATCCGAAACTTCTGTGGAATCATTCTACCATAGGGTAGATTTTAACATATTAAAACCATGATCCCCCGGGATAGGGTGTGGTCACAATAGGATATTGAATTTAAAATCAGAAATAAATTGTTAGAAATAATACAAAACACTTTTCTGAGGAATTAATTGACCTATTGATCCGAAACATCTGTGAAATCATTCTATCATAGTATAGATTCAAACATATTAAAACCATGATCCCCCGGGATAGGGTGTGGTCACAATAGGATATTGAATTTTGAAACAGAAATAAATTGTTAGAAATAATACAAAACACTTTTCTAAAGAATTAGTTGACCTGTTGATCCGAAACTTCTGTGAAATCGTTCTTCCATAGCGTAGATTGAAACATATTAAAACCATGATCCCCCGGGATAGGGTGTGGTTACAATAGGATATTGAATTTTTAAACAGAAAAAAAGAGTTAGAAATGATACAAAAAACTTTTCTCAGAAACTAATTGACCTGTTGATCCGAAACTTCTGAAAAATCATTCATTTATGGTATAGATACAAACATATTAAAACCATGATCCCCCGGAATAGGGTGTGGTCAAAATAGCATATTGAATTTTTAAGCAGAAATAGATAGTTACAAATGATACAAAACACTTTTTTCAGAAACGAATCGACCTGTTGATCCGAAACATCAGTGTAATCATTCCTCCATAGTGTAGATTCAAACATATTAAAACCATGATACCCCGGGATAGGGTGTGGTCACAATAGGAGATTGAATTTTTAAACAGAAATAAATTGTTAGAAATCATACAAAACACTTTTCGAGGAAAATAATTGACCTGTTCATCCGAAACTTCTGTGAAATCATTCTTCCATAGCGTAGATTTTAACATATTAAAACCATAATCCCCTGGGATAGGGTGTGGTCACAATAGGATATTGAATTTTTCAACAGAAATAAATTGTTAGAAATAATACGAAACACTTTTCTAAGGAATTAATTGGCCTGTTGATCCGAAACTTCTGTGAAATCATTCTCCCATAGCGTAGATTTAAACATATTAAAACCATGATCCCCCGGGATAGGGTGTGGTCACAAGAGGATATTGAATTTTTAAACAGAAATAAATTGTTCCAAATAATACAAAACATATTTCTAAGGAATTAATTGACCTATTGATCCGAAACTTCTGTGAAATAATTCTATCATAGTATAAGTTCAAACGTATTAAAACCATGATCCCCCGGGAATGGGTGTGGTCACAATAGAAATTGAATTTTTAAACAGAAATAAATTGTTAGAAATAATAAAAAACACTTTTCTAAAGAATTAGTTGACCTGTTGATCCGAAACTTCTGTGAAATTGTTCTTCCATAGCGTAGATTTAACTATATTAAAACCATGATCCCCCGAGATTGGGTGTGGTTACAATAGGAGAATGAATTTTTAAACATAAAACAAGAGTTAGAAATAATGGAGAACACTTTTCTCAGAACTAATTGATCTGTTGATCCGAAACTTCTGTGAAATAATTCTATCATAGTATAGATTCAAACGTATTAAAACCATGATCCCCCTGGATTGGGTGTGGTCAAAATTAGAGATTGAATATTTAAACAGACATAAATTGTTAGAAATAATACAAAACCCTTTTCTCAGAAACTAATTGACCTGTTGATCCGAAACTTCTGAAAAATCATTCTTTTCTGGTATAGATACAAACATATTAAAACCATGATCCCCCGGGATTGGGTGTGGTCACAATAGCAGATTGAATTTTTAAACAGAAATAAACAGTTAGAAATAATACAAAACACGTTTCTCAGAAACTGATTGACCTGTTGATCCGAAACTTCTGAAAAATCATTCTTTTATGGTATAGATACAAACATATTAAAACCATGATCCCTCGGGATTGGGTGTGGTCAAAATAGGAGGTTGAATTTTGAAACAGAAATAAATAGTTACAAATGATACAAAACACTTTTTTCAGAACATAATCGACCTGTTGATCCGAAACTTCAGTGTAATCATTCTTCAATAATGTAGATTCAAACATATTAAAACCATGATCCCCCGGGATAGGGTGTGGTCACAATAGGAGATTGAATTTTTAAACAGAAATAAACAGCTAGAAATAATGGAAAACACTTTTCTCGGAAACTTATTGACATGTTGATCCGAAAATTCTGTGAAATAATTCTATCATAGTATATATTCAAACGTATTAAAACCATGATCCCCCTGGATAGGGTGTGGTCAAAATTAGAGATTGAATATTTAAACAGACATAAATTGTTAGAAATAATACAAAACACTTTTCTCAGAAACTAATTGACCTGTTGATCCGAAACTTCTGAAAAATCATTCTTTTCTGGTATAGATACAAACATATTAAAACCATGATCCCCCGGGATTGGGTGTGGTAACAATAGCAGATTGAATTTTAAAACAGAAATAAACAGTTAGAAATAATACAAAACAATTTTCTAAGGAATTAGTTGACCTTTTGATCCGAAACTTCTGTGAAATCATTCTATCATAGTTAGATTCAAACGTATTAAAACCATGATCCCCCGGCAATGGGTGTGGTCAAAATAGGAGATTGAATTTTTAAACAGAAATAAATAGTTTGAAAATATGGAAAATACTGTTCCCAAAAACTAATTGACCTGTTGATCTGAAACTTCTGTGAAATCATTATTCCATATTGTAGATTCAAATATATTAAAACCATGATCCCCCTGAATTGGGTGTGGTCAAAATTAGAGATTGAATATTTAAACAGAAATAAATTGTTAGAAATCATAGAAAACACCTTTCTCAAAAAGTAATTGACCTGTTGATCCGAAACTTCTGAAAAATCATTCTTTTATGGTATAGTTACAAACATATTAAAACCATTATCCCCCGGGATTGGGTGTGGTTACAATAGCAGATTGAATTTTTAAACAGATATAAACAGTTAGAAATAATAAAAACACTTTTCTCAGAAACAAATTGACCTGTTGATCCGAAACTTCTGAAAAATCATTCATTTATGGTATAGAAACAAACATATTAAAACCATGATCCCCCGGAATAGGGTGTGGTCACAATAGCATATTGAATTTTTAAGCAGAAATAGATAGTTACAAATGATACAAAACACTTTATTCAGAAACGAATCGACCTGTTGATCCAAAACATCAGTGTAATCATTCCTCCATAGTGTAGATTCAAACATATTAAAACCATGATACCCCGGGATAGGGTGTGGTCACAATAGGAGATTGAATTTTTAAACAGAAATAAATTGTTAGAAATCATACAAAACACTTTTCGAGGAAAATAATTGACCTGTTCATCCGAAACTTCTGTGAAATCATTCTTCCATAGCGTAGATTTTAACATATTAAAACCGTAATCCCCTGGGATAGGGTGTGGTCACAATAGGATATTGAATTTTTCAACAGAAATAAATTGTTAGAAATAATACGAAACACTTTTCTAAGGAATTAATTGGCCTGTTGATCCGAAACTTCTGTGAAATCATTCTACCATAGCGTAGGTTTAAACATATTAAAACCATGATCCCCCGGGATAGGGTGTGTTCACAATAGGATATTGAATTTTTAAACAGAAATAAATTGTTCCAAATAATACAAAACATATTTCTAAGGAATTAATTGACCTATTGATCCGAAACTTCTGTGAAATAATTCTATCATAGTATAAATTCAAACGTATTAAAACCATGATACCCCGGGAATGGGTGTGGTCACAATAGAAATTGAATTTTTAAACAGAAATAAATTGCTAGAAATAATACAAAACACTTTTCTAAAGAATTAGTTGACCTGTTGATCCGAAACTTCTGTGAAATCGTTCTTCCATAGCGTAGATTTAACTATATTAAAACCATGATCCCCCGAGATTGGGTGTGGTTACAATAGGAGAATGAATTTTTAAACATAAAACAAGAGTTAGAAATAATGGAGAACACTTTTCTCAGAAACTAATTGATCTGTTGATCCGAAACTTCTGTGAAATAATTCTATCATAGTGTAGATTCAAACGTATTAAAACCATGATCCCCCTGGATTGGGTGTGGTCAAAATTAGAGATTGAATATTTAAACAGACATAAATTGTTAGAAATAATACAAAACACTTTTCTCAGAAACTAATTGACCTGTTGATCCGAAACTTCTGAAAAATCATTCTTTTCTGGTATAGATACAAACATATTAAAACCATGATCCCCCGGGATTGGGTGTGGTAACAATAGCAGATTGAATTTTTAAACAGAAATAAACAGTTAGAAATAATACAAAACACTTTTCTCAGAAACTGATTGACCTGTTGATCCGAAACTTCTGAAAAATCATTCTTTTATGGTATAGATACAAACATATTAAAACCATGATCCCTCGGGATTGGGTGTGGTCAAAATAGGAGATTGAATTTTGAAACAGAAATAAATAGCTACAAATGATACAAAACACTTTTTTCAGAACATAATCGACCTGTTGATCCGAAACTTCAGTGTAATCATTCTTCAATAATGTAGATTCAAACATATTAAAACCATGATCCCCCGGGATAGGGTGTGGTCACAATAGGAGATTGAATTTTTAAACAGAAATAAACAGCTAGAAATAATGGAAAACACTTTTCTCGGAAACTTATTGAGATGTTGATCCGAAACTTCTGTGAAATAATTCTATCGTAGTATATATTCAAACGTATTAAAACCATGATCCCTCTGGATAGGGTGTGGTCAAAATTAGAGATTGAATATTTAAACAGACATAAATTGTTAGAAATAATACAAAACACTTTTCTCAGAAACTAATTGACCTGTTGATCCGAAACTTCTGAAAAATCATTCTTTTCTGGTATAGATACAAACATATTAAAACCATGATCCCCCGGGATTGGGTGTGGTCACAATAGCAGATTGAATTTTTAAACAGAAATAAACAGTTAGAAATAATACAAAACACTTTTCTCAGAAACTGATTGACCTGTTGATCCGAAACCTCTGAAAAATCATTCTTTTATGGTATAGATACAAACATATTAAAACCATGATCCCTCGGGATTGGGTGTGGTCAAAATAGGAGATTGAATTTTGAAACAGAAATAAATAGCTACAAATAATACAAAACACTTTTTTCAGAACCTAATCGACCTGTTGATCCGAAACTTCAGTGTAATCATTCTTCAATAATGTAGATTCAAACATATTAAAACCATGATCCCCCGGGATAGGGTGTGGTCACAATAGGAGATTGAATTTTTAAACAGAAATAAACAGCTAGAAATAATGGAAAACACTTTTCTCGGAAACTAATTGACCTGTTGTTCCGAAACTTCTGTGAAATCATTCTATCATAGTATAGATTCAAACGTATGAAAACCATGATCTCCCGGGAATGGGTGTGGTCAAAATAGGAGATTGAATTTTTAAACAGAAATAAATTGTTAGAAATAATACAAAACACTTTTCTAAAGAATTAGTTGACCTGTTGATCCGAAACTTCTGTGAAATGGTTCTTCCATAGCGTAGATTCAAACATATTAAAACCATGATCCCTCAGGATTGGGTGTGGTCAAAATGGGAGATTGAATTTTTAAACAGAAATAAACAGTTAGAAATAATGGAAAACACATTTCTCGGAAAGTAATTGACCTGTTGATCCGAAACTTCTGTGAAATCATTCTTTTCTGGTATAGATACAAACATATTAAAACCATGATCCCCCGGGATTGGGTTTGGTAACAATAGCAGATTGAATTTTTAAACAGAAATAAACAGTTAGAAATAATACAAAACACTTTTCTCAGAAACTGATTGACCTGTTGATCCGAAAATTCTGAAAAATCATTCTTTTATGGTATAGATACAAACATATTAAAACCATGATCCCTCGGGATTGGGTGTGGTCAAAATAGGAGATTGAATTTTGAAACTGAAATAAATAGTTACAAATAATACAAAACACTTTTTTCAGAACCTAATCGACCTGTTGATCCGAAACTTCAGTGTAATCATTCTTCAATAATGTAGATTCAAACATATTAAAACCATGATCCCCCGGGATAGGGTGTGGTCACAATAGGAGATTGAATTTTTAAACAGAAATAAACAGTTAGAAATAAGGGAAAACACTTTTCTCGGAAACTAATTGACCTGTTGTTCCGAAACTTCTGTGAAATCATTCTATCATAGTATAGATTCCAACGTATGAAAACCATGATCCCCTGGGAATGGGTGTGGTCAAAATAGGAGATTGAATTTTTAAACAGAAATAAATTGTTAGAAATAATACAAAACACTTTTCTAAAGAATTAGTTGACCTGTTGATCCGAAACTTCTGTGAAATGGTTCTTCCATAGTGTAGATTCAAACATCTTAAAACCATGATCCCTGGGGATTGAGTGTGGTCAAAATAGGAGATTGAATTTTTAAACAGAAATAAACAGTTAGAAATAATGGAAAACACTTTTCTCGGAAACTAATTGACCTGTTGATCCGAAACTTCTGTGAAATCATTCTCTCATAGTATAGATTCAAACGTATGAAAACCATGATCACCCGGGAATGGGTGTGGTCAAAATAGGAGATTGAATTTTTAAACAGAACTAAATAGTAAGAAATAATAGAAAAAACTTTTCTCAGAATGAAATTGACCTGCTGATGCGAATCTTCAGTGAAGTCATTGTATCATAGTAAAGATTCAAATATTATAAAACCACGATCCTCTGGGTTTGGGTGTGGTCACAATAGGAGATTGAATTTTTAAACAGAAAAAAATAGTTTGAAATAATGGAAAACGTTTTTCTCAAAAAGTAATTGACCTGTTGATCTGAAACTTCTGTAAAATCATTATTCCATAGTGTAGAATCAAACATATTAAAACCATGATCCCTCAGGATTGGGTGTGGTCAAATTAAGAGATTGAATTTTAAAACAGAAATAAATTGTTCGAAATAATACAAAACACTTTTCTCAGAATGAAATTGACCTGCAGATCCAAATCTTCAGTGAAGTCATTGTATCATAGTAAAGATTCAAGTATTATAAAACCACGATCCCCCGGGTTTGGGTGTGGTCACAATAGGAGATTGAATTTTTGAACAGAAATAAATAGTTTGAAATAATGGAAAACACTTTTCTCAGAAACTGATTGGCCTGTTGATCACAGACTTCTGTGAAAGCATTCTCCCATAGTGTAGATTCAGACACATTGAAACCATGATCCCTTTGGGTATAGGTGTGGTCACATTAGGAGATTGAATTTCTAAACAGAAAAAAACAGTTAGAAATAATGGAAAACACTTTTCTCAGAAACTAATTGACCTGTTGATCCGAAACTTCAGTGAAATCATTTTTTGCATAGTGTAGATTTAAACATATTAAAACCATGATCCCCAGGGATAGGGTGTGGTCACAATAGGATATTGAATTTTTAAAAAGAAATAAATTGTTAGAAATAACACAAAACACTTTTCTAAGGAATTAATTCACCTGTTAATCCGAAATTTCTGTGAAATCATTCTACCATAGCGTAGATTTAAGCATATTAAAACCATGATCCCCCAGGATTGGGTGTGGTCACCATAGGAGATTGAATTTTTAAACAGCAATAAATTGTTAGAAATAATACAAAACACTTTTCTAAGGAATTAATTGACCTGTTGATCCGAAACTTCTGTGAAATCATTCTATCAAAATATAGATTCAAACGTATGAAAACCATGATCCCTCGGGATTTGGTGTGGTCAAATTAAGAGATTAAATTTTTTAACAGAAATAAATTGTTCGAAATAATACAAAACACTTTTTCCAGAATGAAATTGACCTGCTGATCCGAATCTTCAGTGAAGTCATTGTATCATAGTAAAGATTCAAATATTATAAAACCACGATCCCCCAGGTTTGGGTGTGGTCACAATAGGAGATTGAATTTTTAAACAGAAATAAATAGTTACAATTGATACAAAACACTTTTTTCAGAAACTAATCAACCTGTTGATCCAAAACTTCAGTGTAATCATTCTTTTATGGTATAGTTACAAACATATTAAAACCATGATCCCCCGGGATTGTGTGATGTTACAATAGCAGATTGAATTTTTAAAGAGTAATAAACAGTTAGAAATAATACAAAACACTTTTCTAAGGAATTAGTTGACCTATTGATCCGAAACTTCTGTGAAATCATTCTATCATCATATAGATTCAAATATATTAAAACCATGATCCCCCGGGAATGGGTGTGGTCAAAATAGGAGATTGAATTTTTAAACAGAAATAAATAGTTACAAATAATACAAAACACTTTTTTCAGAAACCAATTGACCTGTTGATCCGAAACTTCAGTGTAATCATTCTTCCATAGTGTAGATTCAGACATATTAAAACCATGATCCCCCAGGATTGGGTGTGGTCATAGGAGATAGAATTTTTAAACAGAAATAAACAGTTAAAAATAATGGAAAACACTGTTCTCAGAATATAATTGAACTGCTGATCCGAAGCTTCTGTGAAATCATCGTATTATAGTGAAGATTCAAACGTTTTAAAACCACGATCCCCCGGGTTTGGGTGTGGTCAAAATAGGAGAATGAATTTGTAAACAGAAATAAATAGATTGAAATCATGGAAAACACTTTTCTAAGAAACTAATTGGCCTGTTGATCTAAAACTTCTGTGAAAGCATTCTATCATAGTATAGATTCAAACATATTGAAACCATGATCCCCTTGGGTATGGGTGTGGTCACATGAGGAGATTGAATTTTTAAACAGAAATAAATAGTCAGAAATGATGGAAAACACTGTTCTAAGAAATTAGTTGACCTATTGATCCGAAACTTTTGTGAAATCATTCTTTCATAGTTTGATGTGAAATCATTTTTTCATACTATAGATTGAAACATATTAAAACTATGATCCCCCGAGATTGGGTGTGGTCAAAATAGGAGACTGAATTTTTAAACAGAAATACATTGTTAGAAATAATACAAAACACTTTTCTAAAAACCTAATTGATTTGTTGATCCGAAACGTCTGTGAAATGATTCTTTTATGGTGTAGATTCTATCATATGGAAACCATGATCCCCCGGGAATTTGTTTGGTCAAAATAGGAGATTGAATTTTCAAACAGAAATAAATTGTTAGAAATAATACAAAACACTTTCCTCAGAAATTAATTGACCTGTTGGACCGAAACTTCTGTGAAATCATTCTTCCATAGCGTAGATTCAAACATATTAAATCCATGATCCCACGGGAATGGGTTTGGTCACAACAGGAGATTGAACTTTTAAACAGAAATAAATTGTTAGAAATAATAGAAATCACTTTTCTCAGAAAATAATTGACCTGTTGATCCGAATCTTCTGAAAAAATCATTCTTTTATTGTATAGATACAAACATATTAAAACCATGATCCCCCGGGATTGGGTGTGGTTACAATAGCAGATTGAATATTTAAACAGAAATAAACAGTTAGAAATAATACAAAACACTTTTCTCAGAAACTAATTGACCTGTTGATCCGAAACTTCTGTTAAATTATTCTTCCATAGTGTAGATTCAAACATATTAAAACCATGATCCCCCGGGTTTGGGTGTGGTCACAATAGGAGAAACAGAAATAAATAGTTTCAAATAATGGAAAACACTGTTCACAGAAACTAATTGGCCTGTTGATCTAAAACTTCTGTGAAAGCATTCTATCATAGTATAGATTCAAACATATTGAAACCATGATCCCCATGGGTATGGGTGTGGTCACATTAGGAGAGTGAATTTTTAAACAGAAATATATAGTCAGAAATGATGGAATACACTGTTATAAGAAATAAGTTGACCTACTGATCCGAAACTTCTGTGAAATCATTCTTTCATAGTTTGATGTGAAATCATTCTTTCATAGTATAGATTGAAACATATTAAAACTATGATGCCCCGAGATTGGGTGTGGTCAAAATAGGAGATTGAATTTTTAAACAGAAATAAATTGTTAGAAATAATACAAAACACTTTTCTAGGAAACTAATTGATCTGTTGATCCGAAGTTCTGTGAAATCATTCTTCCATAGTATAGATTCAAACACAGTAAAACCATAATCCCCCGGGATTGGGTGTGGTCACAATCGCAGACTGAATTTTTAAAAAGAAATAAATAGTTAGAAATAATACAAAACACTTTTCTCAGAAACTAATTGACCTGTTGATCCGAAACTTCTGTGAAATCATTCTTCTATAGTTTGGATTCAAACATATTAAAACCATGATCCCCCGGGATTGGGTGTGGTCACTAGAGCAGACAGAATTTTTAAACGAAAGAAATAGTTAGAAAAAAATTGAAACAATGTTCTCAGTAACTAATTGACCTGTTGATCCGAAATTTCTGTGAAATCGTTCTTTTATAGTATAGATTGAAACATATTAAAACCATGATCCCCCAGGATTTGGTGTGGTCACAATAGGAGAATTTTTCAACAGAAATAAATAGTTAGAAATAATGTAAAAAACTGTTCTAAGAAACCATTTGTCCTGTTAACTCGAAACCTCTGTGTTATCATCTTTTTATAGTATAGATTTATACCTGTAAAAATCATATTCCCAAAAGATTGTTTGTGGTCACAATAAGATATTCCAATTTACACTGAAATAAAAAGTGAGAAATGATGCAAAACACTGTTCTCAGAAACTGATCGACCTATTAATCCGAAACTTGTGTGTAATTATCCTTTCGTAGTATAAATTCAATCGTGTAAAAATCATGATCCCCGGGGATTTGGTGTGGTCACAATAAGATATTCAAATTTACACAGACATGAAAAGTGAGAAATGATGCAAAACACTGTTCTCAGAAACAGATTGACTTGTTAATCCGAAACTTCTGTGAAATCATACTTTTGTAGTGTAAAAAAAAATGATCCGCGGGGAATGGGTGTTGTCACAATATCAGATTGATTTTTCAAACAGAAATAAATTTTAAAGATGTCCTTTTTAAGTTTAAAAATCTGGAATTTGAACCTCGAAAATATAGCCAATATCTGAAAAATATAAGTGTATATAAACGAAATCACTTCATAGAGGCTCTTTTTCTTGACCGGGTATCTTGATAGCTGCTTTCTTCTTCATCATTTTTAGCCTCTTCTCTGCTGTAACACCTGATGTGCTCCCCCCTGAAGCCTGCTTACTGGACCCTGATCCCTTTGACTTGGGGACCTCGAATGATGAGTTGGATGAATTGGGGGACGACCTGGACTTTGAGGACTCTCCTCCTGCTGCCTTTGCCTTAAAATCTTCTGCCTTTGCAGGATCTATTGTTGATTTGGACTGTCCGGATTTTGAACTCTTTGATTTTGATGCTTTTTATATTCTATTTTGATACATCAGGCCAATAAAGCGTACTTACTTAAAACAATTTGTGCAAAAATATTGATGTGATATGGTTTATGCTCTATTGTGTATATCAAGTTCTAATTTCCAATAGTTCTAATAATATATAATAATATATAAATTTTCTTATGTATATGTATTGCTAGAATGTTTATCTATCATTTGAAGCTAAGCTTTTCATGATTGAGCCCATTTATTGCCGAGTATAGGACCTTAAAGGCGCATGGTCACGATTTTGATCAAATTCTGTTTTCTTTTTTTATTATTTACAATGCTTTAGGAATGCATTTCTAATGATCAAATGAAATTTGAGAGTCAGTCGTAGAGATATATAAGCAAGATTCAGGGCTAACAATTCTTTGTCATGTAAACAAGGCTGGTGCCTTGTTTTTGTTTACAAAGGTTCAATATATCAGTAAAAATCTTTTAAGCTGATTTGTCTATCTTTTTATTAACTATATGCATGAATAAACAGTTCCTAGCGTTTTACACATTCATTTTAGGGGCGCGTCTTTTAACCACAATGAACCACAATGAACCACAATAGACCGTAATGAACCACAATGAACCACAATGATACCACAATGAACCACAATGAACTGATTTTAAGTGAATACATTCATTATATATTTGGTATAACTACCTAAAAGTGTCATATATACAATTTACAGGTAATTGAAGATATACATGTGTACTAATTTGCATTCACATTGTTGGCAAATTCAAAGTTGCCATTCTATACTTATAGATAAATATAAACTGTATTATTTATAATTTGATTTGCTACGAAACATGATTTAATGACGATTCTGCTTGTTATCTTGAATAAAATAACTGATTTTTTTAAATGTCACGAGACCGTGTGATATACAAAATGATTTAAAACCAGAGTCGAAACTGAGTTTGACTTGACGAATTTTAGCAATTTAAAGTCAATTTTTGTTCTTCTTTTAAAGAGGGAATGACAGACGAGCTATGATTTCTTTTTTTAATCGCGGAAAAGTCCATTAAAATGAGATTAAAGATGTGATTAGAGGTCGTTGGATAAAAATTATATTCTATCACAAATATCATGAGAGATCTTGCATCTATTTCTATGTAGTTTTGGTTATCGTTAATCTAACATGGAATATCGTTTTCTATGATCGTCTGATTATTGAACTAATTTTCTAACTTGAGTTATAGAAATTATAGCGACATGTGCAGAATTCTTATTTATAGATAAACGCACTTGCATTAGTTGTTAATGGCTCAGGAAAAGCAGACGTTCTTAAATTGGAACGTCTTAGCATTTCTACATTTCTACATTGACCAGCGCACCACGTATATCCACATAAAATTATAACGTTTTCGAAAAAATATGGTGCTGTTCCGCAAATATTTTAACTATTTCGCAAATACCATAGCATGAAAATTCCGCAAATATTATAATTCCTAAACTACAATTAAAATAGTGGTAAACGTGTAAAAACCCGAATATGGATAAAATATCACCCCGTTTCTAATTATTTTTGCTAAAGTATATTACGATCTTCGCTGTTGGTACATATGATCAGCTCAATTATTTCATGAATGATAGAGGTTTTGAATAAAAACGTGTCTCTTCAGTTTGAAAAAAAAAATCTACTCTCTATAATGTGATGCTATTCTTCACACAAAAAATTGCACTAGTCCAGCACCTCTCTGTAAACATTATTCCATCAACCCGTTTATACATGAAATCCTTGAATACAGATTCGTATCTTTGAAAATGCAGCTTTAAGTCTTGATATTTAGGTTAATATATTTTTAGAATTAAAGTTTGATTATTATCGATAAATAGGTACATTTCGATTGTGACCAATTGACATTATTTTCCGGTTCTTGATGCATGTATTTGAGAATTTAGAGGAGGTGGTGTTGTTTGGGATGGGGAGGGGGAAAGTGTATTGGATGGGGGCTATAGTTGACAAAGGGGCAAGCTATCTGAAATTCCTCCTGTACTCGCCCAACAATTTCACCGAAAAGCAATTAACCCTCTCCCAAGCCGTGTATTTAACGATATATGGTGCGATGTGTATTCTCGGGAGGAAGGGGTGGGTGGGATGGTGACAAAGAACGCAGTGGATGACAAAATTCAATATAGTTACATGTATCTGACTATCCAACAAACTATTGATTGTTTCTTTATATAGTGATAACGAGTATTTGTTTGATGCGAGAAAAAGTGGGGGGGGGGGGGGGGGAGGCAGGCCCCAAATACCCCCCCCCCTCCCACCCATGCTAAGTGCCTGAAGTTCACCTTATTATACCATAAAATAATGGATGGTACAATCTTTAGTTATCAAACAAATGTAGATGACACTTTTTTTAAAATTTCGTACAATGCTGTTATTCCCTTTTCTGATTAAGAGTCTATGACATTGGAACTACTGAGAGTTGATCCTCTCTGTTTGGTTTTTATTCGATAAATTAGAATGATCGTTTATTAGTAACGTTGTACTGCCCATCTTAAGCATACAAATTTAATCCAAAGATGACAAAAATTGTAAAATTATCTTGTTTAACCAGTTAATCAAACATTTTCAAATGTCATGTAAAGTGACAGATTTCTTTAAAAATTAAACAATACGACAACTTAGCTAATTATATTTAGCTTTAATTAAATAATAATATTTACCTGATATATTTATATTTACCTTATACATGTATATAGATATTTTCTTTAATTCATGCTTTACATATTTATAATAAACCACCATCTAAGCGTTACATGTACTGAAATAATTGTATTCTGAATGAATGAAATATGATGTGTGTACTTAGCTGAACATAAACATAATTGAAAATGCATTAATTCTGTAACATAACATGCCGTCAGAAATTTTTTGAAATATATCATGGTCATACGCGACGTTCCTCAGTTTTAGATAATTTTCCTTTATATAACATTTCTTCTTTATTTGCATTTAAACTTGTTAATGCCAAAAAATTCAGAGTGCAAATTAGCAGGCCATTTTTTGGAGTTAGATATTTTGATTTTGTCTTTTAATAGCATGCAAAATGCAATTGAATGCTTATTGATAATGTAGTAGTATACATTTTCAACTGAAACTATATATTCATATAAAAAATATCAAATAACATGAAAATGTAAATTTGGAATTACAGAAATGGAATTCTTCACATTGCGGAGATAGGAAAAAGTTGAAAATAATGGATGCTAGGTCGCGCCTGCCCTTAAATTAAACTTTAATTAAATTTTATACCTTTTGAATAACATTTATCACCTTAATAAAATTCATTGTGGTTCATTGTGGTATCATTGTGGTTCATTGCGGTTCATTGTGGTTCATTGCTATTCATTGTGGTTAAAAGACGCGCCGCATTTTAGGTCTAAAATTGGAATTTTCACATCAGCATTCAAAATGTAAACAACAGTTTTGTTTACATAGCAAAGAATTGTAAGCTCTGTAACTCGCTTATAACTCAACGAATGACACTCAAATTTTGGTTGCCTATTAAAGATGCCTTACTGAAGCATTGTAAACAAAATAATTTTTGACCAAAATCGTGACCATGCCCCTTTAAGCTGTATTATTGAGTTTAAATATATATCTATTTAAAATCGCCGCTTCCAGCTGGAGACGTCGAGCTGTCGTTGGGCCAAGATGTCTGTCTACCTTTTGGCCGGCATGTACAATACCAAAATCGTTAAAAAAAGCCAAAAAAGAAAAATTTCGGACTTCTTCATGTTAAGGTTTTGTGGTTATGGAACTCCACACAAACTGCAGGGAGTTCCGTAATCACAAAAAAGATGTAACTCTCTCTCTCTCTCTCTCTCTCTCTCTCTCTCTCTCTCTCTCTCTCTCTCTCCATATATTTGAATAAAGTCATTCCGAACATAAGAATATAAGAATACTTTCAAATGTTAGTATGCATAAGAAAAATATTTGTTGTTCGACCTGCAGTACTCTATTTTTAATGCAGTTGCACTGTTTCAGCCGCATGCGTTGTTGTGGCGGCGGCATGTCTTTGATGCCGGCGAAGCGACCGGCCGACTGAGTCTAACGAGCTGCTGACGTAAACATTGACTCTCACCAAGTGGGAAAATCGACGGTATTTTGAAACGAGCTCTACTAGATGGGTTTCATGTGCACATAATTGTGTTTTTGATAAGCAGAAAAGGATTTATTAACATGCATTTTGTGGTGATCAGCTAAAGGAATTCATATTGTGCTCTAATTGGATTATCATTATGATGTTGACCAATATAGGTATGTACATGTATAATATAGATACAGATACAGATCATTTATTTCTAATTCAGAGTCCAGAACAGACAAGTACATGACATATTATTATAATAACAACAAGAGAAAGACATGACAGTGAATAGTGTAAGAATTATTAACACTATCATTTATAAATTTGCCCTCAATAACTGCCGTCTGCTAAACTGACGGCAGTTATTGACACGACGACGTCAAAAATAAATCATTTAATGCTATAATATTTACATTCCGTTTTTGATGAAATCAATTATTTTATTAAAATAAATCGGTATAAATTGCAGATCACGGAGGGAGTAAATTAGTAACAGCAAGAACGGTTTAAACTGGTTATCACATAAACTGTTGAGATGAGCATGAAAATATAATCCATGAAAAATAACTCTTGGAATTTTGCTTTTACAATAAAATCAATTTTATTAATGCATAAGTATAGAACATACTGTTTTAACAACATGTATAAAATATTTTTTTAACCTGATAACATAGAAATCAATGTTTGGGAACTACTTATGTAAATTACATGTAAATTTATAAGCAGTGATTAGGTTGTTGCATTTAGAGGCAATTAAAGATCACAGAATTCAACAAGCGTGCACTTTGATTTTCGCTTGTGACGTTACAGTTTGCAGCGTTCAACGTTTGTGACGTCATAATAAAACTCGTCATTTTAACCTTTGAGTACCCTGTGTATATTAAATGTGTTATAACTGCCGTAGCTTTCAACACACTTTACAAGCAAAAAATATATGGAATGTAAATATATTTACTTAATCGTTTAGAGGTTAATTGTTGTTCAACCTCATTTAATAAGAAACCTTATTCAATATTACATACATCTACTTGTCATGATAAAAGCATCCCATCACTTAGAAATACCCTTACATGTATACCCACCCCCTATCTTTTGATTTTCATAAAAAGTATTACTTTGAAATATTTTACCTAATATTATGAAACTTGTGTCAATTTCCTTGAGTCAATTCTCATATATATTTGAAAACAATCATCACTGATGCAAAGAATTGCTCTTTTTTGGTAAATTGGATGCTTCGCGTCGGGCAAATGGTGTTAAGTATCTGGTACATGACCCCATGCAAGGAGTTGTGTTTAACCCCCTCCCTCTCTGAAATAGGAAATGATAAAATATTTTGATAACTGTTGAGATCCTCACCCCTAAACCATATTCATTCTTGCTACTTGTGCCATTGTGCATCTAATGGTATATAGGTTATGCCCCCTTTGAGACACCCTGACTTTCCAGCTGAACTGGAAATGATCAAGTATATTGTATATTCATATGTAGATCAAGTTTGACCCATGTGGGTAATTCCTACTCTGATGATGACCCTAGTGCTTTGTTTGGGAAACTTTATAAATGCCCCGATTACATATAACATCATGTTTATTTTAAAGATTAAAAAGCAATTTTTAAAATCTTGATGCACTGTATAATGCATCTAGAGAAAAATACCAATCAAGAAATGATTTTGCTACAGTAAGTTTAATTGAATACAAGTTATTGATCCCTATCACTATTGGAGAAAATAAATCCTCTGATCATATCTCAATAGATCATTTGACAGTTATATAAAGTGTAAATGTTATCTTCTTTTTTTCTTTGGAAAATTTCTTTTTTAACAGTTTAAAGAAATTTTTTAGACCACAAATCATATTTCAATAGAACATTTGACAATTATGAAAAGTGTAAATGAAAGGTTTTTTTTTAAGGTGGTATGGGACATCTTTCAATATTAAATAATGTAGGTTAAAGTACATTATGATTAAAATACTTTTGCTGGTTTAGAATTTTCAGATTTTACAATATTTAATCAAAAAACATGTTTAAAAATTTTTTGGGAAAGGTAAAAATTTTAAAAATCTCCAGCAGGATTCGAACTCGTGACTTACAGATTCATAGTGAACCCTCTAACCCACTGCGCTACGCTGTTAGGTGACAATTTTGGGAAAGAAACTATTTATAAAATTACACTTGATTTTATTACGGGCTGCCAGAAGGCGGTCCATTTTTTGATATACATTTAGATATTTTAACTGTGTTTCTGTGGGATAGTTTTTTTTATAGAATTAATATTAATATGCTTATTTTTATGAATTAAAAGTAAATTTGCACGTAGAAATATGTTTTAATTGCCTTTTAAAAATATTACATATTTTTTGTTTTACTCGTAAATGTAAAGTAGGTCATAGACTGGCGTGTTAGGCGCGTTTTTATCGAGACTATAATCTATTTGGAAACTTTCGGAGTTTTTCATTCTTTTCAAAACAATGTATCGGGATCAGTATACGGGACATACTAAAGACCTGAAATACTTAAGACCTGAATGAATTGAAATTTTATATAAATGATATATTTGAATTTCTATGTTCTGCGTCAAATAAAATGACTTTGTGTGTGTATTTATTATATTTCCACGTGAAATGTGGTAGAAAAATATCATGAAATGAAATATTAATTTTTTACGCAAAAATATGAAAGACCTGAAAATTTGAATTGACCTGAAAATGAGCTGACCTGATTTATTTTTAATTCTTTTGAAAACCTCAAGCAATAAATAACCATGATTATCTTCATGTAGATAAGATTTATAATTCCATTTAGAAAAAAAATTACCCAGCTTATTTTTTACCTTTAAAATTGTGCAATTTCTATCGGATGAGCATGATCTTACATGTACCTTATTATGTGGTCCCTTGAAATCATATAAACTAATGCATTAAGTTTTAATTCAATACAATGCAACAAAAAAAAATCAAAATGGTTTGAAATACATAATCTCCAAAAGAATAATGATGAGTTGAACTTTGTATTAGAATAATGTACAAATCAATGTGTTCTCCATTACTTCATACTAAGGCAATGATCATACAATTACCGTTAGAAATGCTTACAGTAATGAACTCGGTTCTTAATAATCATAGTAAAATGTTAAACTTCGGGACGTGTTGCTGAAAATATATTAAAATTTTCATAAAAATTAGTACAACAAACTCGTTATTAGCTCACCTGAGCTGAAAGCTCAAGTGAGCTTTTCTGATCACTTTTTGTCCGGCGTCTGTCTGTCCGTCCGTTTGTCTGTCTGTCCGTAAACTTTTCACATTTTTGACTTCTTCTCCAGAACCATTAGGCTGATTTCAACCAAATTTGGCACAAAGCATCCTTAGGTAAAGGGGATACAAGTTTGTAAAAATGAAGGGCCATGCCTTCTTTCAAGGAGAGATAATTAAAATTCATTGAAAATTTGTTGGTATTTTTCAAAAATCTTCTTCTCAAAAACCAATTGACCAGAAAACCTGAAACTTGTGTGGAAGCATCCTAAGGTAGTGTAGATTAAAGTTTGTTCAAATCATGATCCCCGGGGGTAGGGTGGAGCCACAATGGGGGGGGGGGGGGTCAAATTTTTACATAGGAATATAAAGAGTAAATCTTTAAGCATCTTCTTCTCTGAAACTGATCAGCCAGAAAAGCTGTAACTTGTGTGGAAGCATCCTCAGGTAGTGTAGATTGAAGTTTGTTCAAATCATGATCCCCAGGGTTAGGGTGGGGCCACAATGGGGGCATCAAATTTTCACATTTCAATATATAGAGAAAAATCTTTAAAAAAATCTTCTGCTCAGAAACAAATTGGGCAGAAAAGCTACAACTTGTGTGGAAGCATCCTCAGGAAGGGAAGATTCAAATTGTTAAAATCATGACCCCTGGGGGTAGGGTTGGGCTACAATTGGAGGGGGGTGTCAAATTTTTACATAGGAATATATAGGGAAAAATCTTCTAAAACACAAATTGTCTAGAAAAGCTCCAACTTTAGTCAGTTCAGTCTTCAAATAGCCTAGATTAAATTTTGTAAAAATCATATTCTTTAGGAGTAGGGTTGGGCCACAGGTGGGGGGGGGGGGGGTTCCAATTTTGTAAAGGAAAACATTTAAATTGTTCACAAAAACTCAATTTTTTTTTATATATGGTTTTACTTATGTGCAGGCATTTTGACATATTGTTGATTCTTTAAAATTGTTTACACTCTGGCCCCTGGACAATTCTTGGACCTCACAGGGGGTTCAAAGTTTGATGTAGGTTTATAATCCATATATAAACAGTTGTTTAAGTCTGATCATCTTCTCGAGAACTGCAGTGCTCAATATGTGATATGACTGTAAAATCATCCTGTTACAAAGGGGCTCAATGATAAACATAAGAATATGCAGGGGAATTCTTTTTTTTTTTTTTATACAGGATGTATTATACGACATTGTTCAGATATTTTGTATATGACTCCATTAAGCTGATTTTATTATGTCTGTTGTTGCTCAGGTGAGTGATGTTGCCCATGGGCCTCTTGTTTTCTTCTTTGTGTGTGTTTTTTATGTAAACAACCAATTATGATTTATATTTTTTGATGATATATTTTTTGCAGCCCATTTGATATTGGTAAATAATAAATAAACAACATGGAGGTGTCCCATATCACCTTAAAGGAGGTTGATTGGGTGGTCATATAACAAATTAACCATCAGATCTGTTTTAAATTTTGACCTATGATACTTTTGGCTTTAAATTAACTATTAGTAAAGAAAAAATCCAAATATATTAGTTTAAAAATTTTGATCATTTTCCGGTATCTTTTTACCGAGGTCTTCTTTTTAAGGAGATTAAAATAGCCCTTGTCACGTTTTCGACCCAAGCACAAATATCGCTTATAGTAGAAGTAACTTAGAAATGGCTATCAAAGGGCACCTGCTCCAAAAACTTTAACCAGCTCCAAAAACCTTCACCTCCTTCAGCATCTGAAATTCATGGCCCAGATTCAGCATCCAAGTCTTTCAAGTCCATAATTAGATCCAGATGCATCATCCATGCAAATTTTGTGAAGATAGGACAAGTAATGACCTGCAACAAAAACTTTAAGCAGGTCCGGACGCTGACGCTGATCCAACGCCGACACCGGGGGTATAGCATAAGCTCCCCCCGACTTCCTCTCCCGAACTTTCATTAGAAAGTGAAGGTATGATAATAACTTAGATAATATGCTGGAGGATGAAGCTGATGAACATGAAGTACAGGTGCATCTCTGGGTTGCTGAGATAAGAGACACAGCTTTACCCATCCAGGCTGCTCCTCATGGTAGTTGAAATAACTCTGGATGAAGCCTGGCCAGTGGTGCAGCAAACGATTTACACACTTCTCCAAGCTGAGACATCTGGTGTGCAGTGTTTCAGAATCTTAGTTGGCTTGGTGTCCATGAATTCCAGAAACTCCTTGTATTTTTCTTTCCTGTTTGAACTGTGATGGAAATGGAAGAACACTTCAACCAGGAGGTCTTCAACAGGTAGGGCCAGGGTCTTCACTCCAGCAACAGAACAAAGATTTGCCAAATGACACACACAACCAAATTCAAACACAGAAGGAGTCTTCTCCGTAATCCTAGTGACCTCTGAGTTGTTCTTGCCAGTCATTAATACACTGCAGTTATCGAACATGAAGGAGAAGAGGTTGGGTCATGGGATGTTGTTGTTGATGAACACCTGTTGTGTTTGCTGCAGTGCTGATGTTGCTAATGGGCATGGCAAGTAAGCTGGTTCGCGATCTGTCGGTGAAATATTGCAGTCGTATTATGGCTGAGGACTTGTCGCAATTTCCATCTTGGCTCTCGGCATTGGCTAGGGAGAAGGGGTGGGACTACAAATGTTCCATGACTTCTTGATGTAGGGATGGTGCAAGGTAACGCTTGACAAACTGTTGTCTAAGTGCGACAACAGGCAAACTTGGAGGCGATTTAGCTGTCAAGGAACATGACCTTGCAGAGTCTGGTGAAACAGTATTATCACAAAGACAATGAAAAATGTAAATATATGACGTTCATCTCCTCTCTCTCAAAATAGCCAATCATTATGTAGCTTTCCGAAAATAGTAGATATACATGTACTTTCAAAGAATGATTCCTTAATTATCCCTCAATTAAATAAATAAATACATGTATAATGTATAAGCCATACATCTAAAACTGGTTAACAGAGTTCTCTCCTCTTCATTCATGGTTATTATGATTCCTGTATCATTATTGAGAGGGAAAGAGGGCGATAGAGATTTTTATATTTTTCAGCTTCTTAGAGAGAGAGAGAGAGAGAGAGAGAGAGAGAGAGAGAGATTAAAAGGATATTTCTCTGCTTCATTAAGATATTTAACCCAATTTACTGATTTAAATTAATGCTCTTGAGTTTTCCTTATTAAAGTCAGTGTGTAAAATTAAATGGAACTTCTTACCAGAACTCACAGTACCATTAGTTGAAATAAAAACCTCCACAAAAATTTGATTGCAAAAAGATTTTGTAAGAACAATTTGTCAAACAAATGTTTGTGGGGGCAACCTACAAATAAACCAAGCAAAGCATGGCAAAAATTTAAACATTGCAATGTTAAAACCATTGAGAACAATGAATTTTAGCTCAAAACTGAATAATGTCTACAAATTATATAAAAATTAATGTAACAATTCCTTAAAGCTGAAAATACTATCTTATTTCTAGAATAGAATAGAATTTCTAGGAAAACATTATCTTACTCAATTCTTCCGATTGCTGTACTCCATCGTTGGCCCCCCTTTCTCTTTACATCATTGAGCTCTCGCTGTCTTCTTCAGATGTTGCAACCACTGGGCAGCACCAAAGCTCCTCCGTATGGTAGAAATTGCAAAAAAAAATGAAAATTTATATTAGTCAGAAGACTTTTTTCATAGAAGTAGTAAGGATAAAGATAGCTGGTTCTTCTCTGACTACTCAATCCATCTCCTGCCACTGATGATGCTAACCATGTGTTCTTCTTTCCTGCATTCTATCCCACCGACACTACTGCATTGAATATCTCTATATAGAAGATTCCAAAAGACTCCCTGACACGGTAATGCCATGGAATCTAATGGAATCTCCAGGGAATTCAAGCTGTAGCTTGGGTAACAGACCAGCGTTTCTGGAGGTAAAAGATGGCGGCAGTGAAAGAAGAGAAGACAGAGTGTCACAAGGAAAGGGAAGAGATTGAGGAAGGAGGCGATGAGTGCAGAAATGGAATGAGGTGGGGTTAGGCTGAAGGTGGTTAGGAAGGGAAAAGCAAGGACCCACCAGCTGAACTACAATGAGGGACAAGAGAAATGATTACCATATCAACTTCTCCAGGACCAACGCTAAAGTTTTCCTCTATTGGCTGTATGTGTTTTCTAAGAAGCAGGCTTCATATTTTAGCAGGAAATCATGCATGCCAAATTCACAAATATGAGCTAAACATAGTTTCATGAAATGTTCACAGACTGAAAACTTAAAGTTAAAACTATTAGCTAAAACTTTTGACAACTATATGAAGTATATGTCTATATGAAACTATATATATCGCAAACCTCACTTGAAGGTATACACTACAGCTGTTAGAGCATTGCATTAAGTGACAACACTTTCCAATCGATGTGTATTACAATTGTGATTTGCAACAAAGATTCTGATTGGCACATTTTTATAGGCTTACCTATTTATCAAATGTTGATAACATTATGCCGAACACGTGGAGACAAACATCAGAGAAAGAAAACTATAATAAAGTTGTACTTGCAAGTTAAAAATTACAGAGTTATTGGAGAACAAACAGGGTGATGTGAATGTACATGTGTAAATGAGAGAACTCTCAGCCAACCATCTGCCCCCTCCCCAATTACTTTTAAGCTATGACGTCTTTCTACTTTTCTGTAACTGCATCATAAGAGTGATAAGAATGGTGCGATGGTTGGCCAACCATCTCCCCCCCCCCCCCCCCCCCCCAATTACTTTAAAGCGATGCTGTCCTTTATGAAAGGTGCAATGGTTGGCGAGGAGTTCTCTCATTTACACATGTACGTTCACATCACCCTGTTTGCTCTCCAATAACTCTGTAATTTTTAACTTGCAAGCACAACTTTATTATAGTTTTCTTTCTCTGATGTTTGTCTCCACGTGTTCGGCATAATGTTGTCAACATTTGATAAATAGGTAAGTCTATAAAAATGCACCAATCAGAATCTTTGTTGCAAACCACAATTGTAATACACATCGATTAGAGAGTGCTGTCACTCAATGCAATGCTATAGCAGCTGTAGTGTATACTTTCAAGTGAGATTTGCGATAACGATAAATTTATGTAAACGCAATGAGTTAGTTTCATGATTTTCAATTTGACATAAGAAAAATAAAAGAGGAATTAATAAAAAGGAAATAATAAAAAAACATATCCATTGTTTTCTGTGGGAAGTATAGTGTAACATAGATTATTTACATGTATTGAATACCATATAGTTTACAGATAATGGGATGTAGATATTGACTACATCATTATACATGTTTATGGTAAACTCTAGTTTTCAGTCCATAAATTGTTTATACTCTGTTGATAAACATAACTTTTTAACTATGAAACTGTGTTTAGCTCATTTTTGTGAATTTGATGCAGACAGCATAGCACTTATTCATAATTTGATAGGGACATGTATAAATTGTGTGCTCCTGGTGAGCAATACAGCCCCTTGTGCTTCCTATAACGTATGAGTCATAAAAACACTATTAAAATAAATTGATAAAACGCTATAATAAATGGTTCCATAGTTAAAATGTTGATTATAAGTCCTTCCCGACTCCTGTAAGTCGATCATTACAGAAGTCTGAAACATCTTCATGATAGCTCTTGCATGAATATTAAAATTTTCACTCCATTATTTAAACTAGCTTGTTCATAAATCAAACTGGTCACTGCCATCATCATATAACACTAATTATTTTTTAATTGGAAATCCTCTGAGACAAGAATGAAGCAAACTAAAATAAAGATATCATTGATATTATTACTTGCTTTTTTATGCATGCCTCCATATTTTCATAATTTCAAAATTATATTGCCCAACCGCGAACCTGCTTGATTAAATTTTTCTCTGAAAGCACTTTGACACGTTTGTAATTCTACAGATAAGCAGAATTATTTAACAGCTTTAAATATGATATTTAACCTGAAAAATTTGGGGGTGTAGTTTGTTAATAGAACATTGATACAAACTAAGAACATGAAGCAGTGGCTGCCTGAATTAAGAAAGGGGCCGGAATCGGGTTCAAATTCTTACACGGACCCGTTTAGAGATACATTCCTCTCATCAACAGGGAGGTAGTTGTTTGCAAAATTATATTACAAGACAACTTATATCAAAAATATGTAGTATAATTATGATAAATCCATTTTGGCTGGAGAGTTGGCATACTGAGAGATACATTGATTATTTTATGTAATCGAGGTAACAATTTGATTATCTTAGAAGGCTTTAATTTGTTTAGCTTGTTTATGCCATAAACATATTTTTGCCATACCTACATAAGTTCAGTATATATAACCATTATACAGAACTCATTTCCATTTAGCAATATATTTATACTATGATAGCCACTGCACAGATTAACTTATTTGGTATTTACATCATGATTCACCATTTTATGGAACGGATCTATCAGATCTAAGTACATCATAACCATATTAATTATACAGATCTGATAAACATTTAGCAATTACATGTATTTTTATCTTAACCAATACCTAGAATTGATTGACATTTTGCATATTTGCACTATCATTATTTATATAATATATAAAACCTAGCTATTACAGTTGTTTAATTCCCTTTCAAAGCATTAAATTTGCATTTGTAAACAAGTAATTATAGTGACATGTGCATATTTCTGTACGATTGTGTCGTATAATACAAATTTTAATTTAATTAATATTAGGCACCCGGCTAATTTGACCTATAGGTCACCTTTGATTAAATTAGCAATTATAGTTCATCACGGATTAACCAAGCTTGTGTATAAATTATATTGGGGTTGTGATACATGTTCAAATATAATGTTATATCATTAAGGCAAATATCAACAACTTAATAAATTATCTATAAAGATATTTTCTACACATTCGATATGCATTTTAAAATGAATTTTGATATTACTGTCTAAATTTACAGCTCGTTAGTTATATAACGGAGAGTCAAACACGGTGTTAAGTTCATTTGTATGAACTGAATATGATAAGCCATACATTACGAGTTAGATTATTAAAATAAATTAAGATCAAGGTAAGAAATATGTATAATGACAAGTGACATTGCTCTGACCATTTTCCCTTGCTTTCATGGTATATATATGAATGAAGTTTGGTGACGTATATCTTGGGTCAATTTACTTTGAAATTAAGGTATTCGAAATGCAAAACAAGGATTAATATATTGCTAAATCAATTTTCTCTAGATTTAAGGTTAAAAAAGACAAATCAAGGAGCATAATTTAACTGTCGGTCAAAATGAAGGTCATTGTAAAAACAACATGACACAGTTGGAGTGTTCACATCAATACATGAATTCCTCTTTGTTTGTCCCTCGCTTCTTTCCCAGATCATAACTTTCTGAGGAGGAAATATTAAAGACCTGAATTTAAAATTAAGGGGGAAATATCAATGTATAAGGATATAATTCAAGTAAATATAGTAGTATATGATATCATTGCAGTCTAACAGACTATATATGAATTTTTCGCTGGATCATGGCTTCATCATAGAAACAAGATGACTACAGTACTGTAAGGCTACCATACAGGCAACATATACATCATGTAACAACAGAACTATCAGGTCAGTCGGCCTGCCGTCCAATTATTTCTGTTTCCTTCAATTTATAAATTGAATGAATTCTTATTTAAGATTATGAAGGGGACATAAAATAAGACGCATCACAAGTATTGGATCAAGCATACCTGATTCCTTTATTTACCACCCATGAATCATGTAAATGTTGAATACTGGACTAAAAGAATCTGTCAAGCACTATAATACAAGTACAATTCACAAGAAATTGTTAACAGACAGATTGGATGATTCCATCCATATAGCTGTCAAGAACCATCAATACAACAGTCTAACCATTATGCAACTGTGGTCATTTTACCTGTATCAAAGTATGGAGGGGGGAAGTTACTCAAGCTTTTGTGTCTTCACACTTTTTTGTCAACCATTAATTTCTTAAACTTATAACTACACTCTCCACTTTAAAAAAAAAAACTGGGAGAGTATGAAAAATTGATCTGGTCCCAGCATCATGAAGCTGTTTTACACTTAAGCCATAAGATGATATGCACATTTTGAGCGTCAATTTTGTTTTAATTTAATTATTGATTAGCAATTAGTGTTTAGCAATTGACAGAAATTTGACTACCATACGTCTTTAATCTTTCATGATCGTTGGGACCTTAAGCCGGCATTGAAATTAGTTCAAAGTTTAGGCATCTTCTGACACTAGAAGCCTCTATGAAAGTTGTTCATAAATATTATAAATATCAAGAAAGAAATTGAAGAAAGTCTGCACACAGAGATAAAGAAAGATAAAGAAAGAAAATATATTTAACTTCTGTGGATTAGAGAAACTGTGTGCAGAGAGAAAGAGAGAAATATTTTTTTCTTAACTCCGACTACACTTTCTTTACCATATGTGTCAATCAGTTTTTCTAATACAATGTTTTAAATGGTTGGTTTTTTTTTTTTCCTTTTTTCCTTTTTTTTTTTCTTTTTTTTTTTTTTTTTTCCTATTTTTTTTTTTTCCTTTTTTTTTTCTTTTCTATTTTTTTTTTTTCCTTTTTTTTTTTTTTTTTTTTTTTTTTTTTTTTTTTTTCTTTTCTATTTTTTTTTTTTTCCTTTTTTTTTTTCTTTTTTTTTTTTTTTTTTTTTTTTTTTTTTTCTTTTCTTTTTTTTTTTTTAATGTTGAAAAGAAAATTCCAGGTTTAGACCTAGCTACAATGACTGTGAAAGAGAGAAAGAGAGAAATATTTTTTTCTTAGCTCTGACTACACTCTCTTTATCAACCATCTTTTATCCTTAACCCTTTCACATTCATGCAGGTCAAATTTGACCGGTTAGCCATTTCCAATAAAATGTTAAATACATGTGAAAAAGCAAAATAAATATGATGCACAAACACTTGACATCTATAAAAATATATTCATATATATATATATATATATATATATATATATATATATATATATATATACCCGGTAATAGTTTTCCACATTTCATATTAGTAAATTCCTAATATATCATTTCCCCCTGAAAATGAATGAAAATTCCCCAATGTGAAAGAGTTAATTAACAGCCAGTCTCTCCAACTTTTGGGAGGAAAAAAATACTAAGGCTGTTTAAATAAGAGTAATTGCTGCATAATGCTTGCAAAAATGAAAAAAAAATTGACTTACTGCCATACCATATGTGTCAATCAGTCTTTCTAATACAATGTTGTAAATGGTTGTTTTTTTTCTTTTCCTTTTTTTTTTTTCTTTTCTATTTTTTTTTTTTTCCTTTTTTTTTTTTCTTTTTTTTTAATGTTGAAAAGAAAATTCCAGGTTTAGATCTAGCTTCAATGACTGTGATAAATGAATCTCATTGAAAATTCATTTGTAGGAGAGGGAGGTGTCCGGACATTGATATCCCTCCCTCTCGATCCGTAAACGAAAAATCAATATTGTTAGGCTTATATGATGATATTCAATAGGATGATATTGTGCTTCGTGCAATAGTCCAAGGGGAGCTTGGCAGAAAAGCAAATTTAAGGAGACAAATAATGACTTGGACCTAAATTGAAGAAAGATGTAATTATTTTTGCAGAATAAACATAAATAAATGAGGCTAAAAGATCTTGATTGATGATCGACTAAATATTTTAGATTTATAGGCGTTATATAGAATGTAGAGATTAACCATCAAAGGAATTAATGTACAGCCGATCTGTCTATAGATGTATTTTTAGAATTGATGTATATAATCATCAATTATGAATACATATGTATCATTTTTCCAATCCACAAGCACTAGAAATAAATCCAAGGCATGGGTTCCATATATGGCTATTGTGCCATTTGATAACAAGTCAAATTATTGACTTTTATTTAAGATGGCAATTATGCCATTTGATAACCAGTTAAATTATTTACTTTTTTTGGGACAAAGAAAAGAGGTTTGCAGCTGGTTCAATTGCTTGTCAGGGACGCCCTTTTCTGACATACTTACGTGCTTAGAAAAGAGGTTTGCAGCTGTTTCAATTGCTTGCTAGGGACACTCTTTTCCGTCATACTTACCCGCTACATGCCCTTTAAATTGCCTTTTTTAAGTAGTGCTTTAAAATGATGATTCAGAAGTAAAACAGAACTGTACATATTTTCTGCTAATTATTTACTTTGATTTTTTTTTTCATAATTTAATAATATATCATTACATCCTTAAAACAAGCTGTTCAGTTTTTTGTTTTTTTTTTTAATTTAATACAAGTCGATCATCAATCATTAATAATCTTTATGCTAGTCCATTTATTTTTGTTTACATATCTACATCACATATTGATATATTCATATGATATGTTGGGGGGGGGGGAGGGTTGAAGAAGAAAATGAGAGATAGAAAAAGATAGTCTAGATTAAAAGAGAGAGAGAGAAGGAGAGAGGGAAAGAGTATTATCACTATGAAGAATACTATGTAAGTAATAGGTTCCATTTAATCCAGCGGGCTTTCATCTTATCCTTTTCACCATTTTATAAGAAATATAATTATGCGTAGCAAAGAAGAGTTTCAAAATAGCCATAAACAACACTATTCTTAGAATAAAGGATTTCTTTGTAACATATGAAGATCCATCTCATTCTCTAAATAATACTCAAAGCCTAGCAAAAAAAGACTACCAATTTCCACTCTGACCTGACAGTACCAAGTGTTTACCAGGACAGCCAATGGACAGCTTCCAGACTGCCATGCCTGTATGGGGGCCTAACGCATTACTGTCAGACGAGTGGACCCTGGCCTCAGGAATATAAGTATTTCAAAAACATAATTAAAAAAGACATGATGATTTGAATACATATTTAAAAAAACTAGAAAAATAGGTATGGCAACTGTCAATATTATGACATAGGTAAAAAATCTTGACAAAAAAGTGTGACTGTGACAAACAAAACTGAGAGCTAATTTTGAGAAAACAGCGTAAAGCCTGGAAATTAATTAGAGGACAAATAAATGCAGATTGGCAAACATATAGGATGATTCAAATATATGTGTCAGATACATTAGCCTTTTATATCATTGTGACCAAAGTACATGTATTATAGTAGGCAGACAGATAGAATGATTCCAATATATGGGATAAATATTTAAGCCTTTTATAGTTTGTGATCACAGTACATGTATTATACATGTAATAGGCAGACAGACGGAATGATTCCAATATATGGAATAATTACATAAGCCTTTTATAGTTTGTGACCAACAGTATATGTATTATAGTAACCAGACAGATAGGATGATTCAAATATATGTGATATATCATGTGACCACAGTACATGTATTATAATAATCAGACAGGATGGTTCCAATAATTGCTTTGCGTCAGGCACTATTTTGTCCCTTGGGGGGCTAATATAAACAATGTTGTCCTCAATCTCAGTCCATATTTGTCTAATATTTGTCTTATATGTGACCACAGTATTATATGATATTTGTGTAACAAACATTATAAGGGCAATTTTTCTTTTTGAGAAGTAATATAAAGTCACGCAGTCACAAGGGTGTGAAATGAGAGTAAACTACATAGCGAGACCAACAAGATATTTGAAATTCTATATATAGCCTGATATTTTATATTTATTTTTAAAGATCGATTCAATTTCATGAACAAAGAAATAGGA
The DNA here is from genome assembly GCA_033439105.1 of Magallana nippona. NCBI lineage: Eukaryota > Metazoa > Mollusca > Bivalvia > Ostreida > Ostreidae > Magallana > Magallana nippona. The sequence goes on from CM065926.1 coordinate 32,263,184, forward strand.
CATGCAACCACATTAAGACCCAGAAAGATGATCGAAAATAGAATAGGGAACAAACAAATGGACATGCAGACACAGACAAAAATTCCCATACAGCATGTCAAACTTTAAAGAAATGTTCACATTAACGAGAACACTTCAAATGCGCCACATATTGGAAATTTGACTTTTTCTTTGACATTGACCTGATGGATCATGTGAAGATGTAATTATTATGATGTAATTATGTAACAGAAGATGTAATTAATATTATGATATTAAGAATAGAGATGGGTATAGATATGTGTGTGTATATATATATATATATATATATATATATATATATATATATATAGGTGAACCTATTGAGATGCCTTTTGCTCTGGAGAGCATAGAAAATTAGATTCATTTTTTATTACGTTGTCCTTTGTATAATGATTACATATAGTGCCTTTTTGAAAATACTGGATTAATTTTAATCAATTACCATAGAATGGTCAGATGCAGATGCACTGTACATAATACTTATTTCAAATTATCCTTGACAGGTTGCAAAATACTTATATATATTCATCTTTTATGCACAGATTAGTCATTATTGTTAAGGAAATGAACGATTATATAATATCATTAACTGTTAAATCAAAATAAGGGATGTATGAGGGCTGTTTGTGGACAACCACATTTTTGTCATTTAAAAAGGGCTTATATTTAATTATACAAATATATTGTATACCAAAATATTTAATTCCGAATCTAACTAGAGTGCTTTTGAACGTTTTCCCTAAGATTAAACTAAACTTTGACTGTATCAAAGGGTTGCGGAAAGTATGAACGACCCAGCGTAAAATTTGTCCAAACTTTGTAATTGAGGTTTTAGATATGAATATTTACAGTTTTTATGAAATGTGTCAAAACATCATAATTTTTGATTGTGAAGTAGTTAGTATTGTGTACGTCATTTTCATACGTCATTTGAAGCCAATTTTTTAAATGAGCAGAGGATTTTTAAAAGATATTACGGCAAGAACATGTCTTTATAAACACAAGAAAAAAATAACATCAGACTTGTATGTATTATACTTATATATAATACATGTAACTATATGTATATTTACATATATATTTACATGTATATCAACACTGTGCCTTTTTTCTTTTATTCATTTATAAAGTGGCATATAGGCCTGACGTGCCTGGTGTTAAATTTATACTTATTGTTGTTGATAGGACGTATGTATATACACACGTACGTCACATACTATAAATAAATAGACTACTACTACTATAATCTTACTTTAATTCAAAATGTTGATCATATTTGAGCAGAATGGGAAAATGTTAGAAGTTTAAGAAATACTCAAGACTTAAGTCCACTCATTGTTAGAAATAGATCTGCATAGTGGGTTATCATTAATTTAAATTTTTTCAACAATTTTTTTCTTAAAATTTATATTCACTTGTTAATGCTATTAGCATTAGTTTTCGAGTTGTTGTGTTATTTTTTTATCAGGAAAATTATTGAATGACATATTTAAAATCATGATTTTTAAATAAAGGCCTGTTCAATACCAATTATGACAACTCTCAAACTCTAAATGTATAGTATAATAGCATAAATATACTACACATTTTAAATATAAGCCGTCTTGCAATTTAATCTGCAAACAAGTTCATACTTGCTAATGAGAAGAATGCATCTCTAAACAACTCTATGTAAGATTCTGAACTCAATTTTGGCAACTTTTTTTAAATCCAGTCAGTGACAGCTATACATTAGCTTGCCTCTGTAAAAATGGGAATGAAGAGATATAATTCCTATTCAGTAAAACTAGGCCACAACTTAATTACAGGAGTTTTTAAAATGGTTTTAAAAGAAAGGTTAAAAGCTTGTTGTAAATAATTTTTTTTTAAAAGCTGTATTAAAAATATACATGTTTGTATATACAAATAAAATACATTATAAGACAATATTAGCACTTAGTGTAGCTTTGTTGTCTGCATATGCTCTTACTAGTGTCCTTTACAAAAATTTACATTATTGGGAATCAAAATTTGTACATGACAATTGTCATGTACAAATTTTGATTCCCAATAATCTAAATTTGTATATGACACTAGAATACTTAGTTAGCTCTTAAAGCCTGCTTCTTAGTGTACACACACAGTGTTTGGAGGAAACAGTAGCATTGGTCTTGGAGAAGCTTCCCTTGCCCCTCAATGTAGTTCAGCCGGATGGTCCCAACTTTCCCCTTCCTAACCACTAACAGCCTAACCTCACCTCATTCCATTCCTGCACTCTTTGCTTCCTTCCTTCCCTTCCCTTCCTTGTGACATTCCATCTTCCCTTCCTTCGTTGCTGCCTTCTTCCACCTCCAAAAAAGCCAATCTGCTACCCAGTGAGAACAAATGGAGGAAGAAAGAGCACATGGTCAGCTTCATCAGTAACAGAAGATGAACTGAGTAGCCAGGGAATGGGAGAGGGTGAGGGGGAGAGAGAATATAATATAGAAAAAAACATACTGACCAAATATAGCTGGAATCCAACGTTGAGGATGGCGATGTTGAACTGCGTCAACTTCAACCCATGGCTGCTGGTCTTCTTCTTGGACTTCATCCTGTCGGCTTCATATTCAGATGCTCCAGCTGCTGCCACCAGAGGAGTATTAAATATTCACCGGTAAATAGAAATTGAGAATAGATTAGAACACTAATTTAAGACATGTTTAAGAGACAAAATTCAAAACACCACGATCCCCATTTAGTCGCCTCTTACGAACAAGCAAGGGGGTGCTGAGGACTTATTCTTTGATACCCACCCCAGTCCTCAGGGGTGGGGTAGCTGGAATCCAACGTTGAGGATGGCGATGTTGATCTGCGTCGACTTCAACCCATGGCTGCTGGTCTTCTTCTTGGACTTCATCCTGTCGGCTTCATATTCAGATGCTCCAGCTGCTGCCACCAGAGGAGTATTAGATATTCACCGGTAAATAGAAATTGAGAATAGATTAGAACACTAATTTAAGACATGTTTAAGAGACAAAATTCAAAACACCATGATCCCCATTTAGTCGCCTCTTACGAACAAGCAAGGGGGTGCTGAGGACTTATTCTTTGATACCCACCCCAGTCCTCAGGGGTGGGGTAGCTGGAATCCAACGTTGAGGATGGCGATGTTGATCTGCGTCGACTTCAACCCATGGCTGCTGGTCTTCTTCTTGGACTTCATCCTGTCGGCTTCATATTCAGATGCTCCAGCTGCTGCCACCAGAGGAGTATTAGATATTCACCGGTAAATAGAAATTGAGAATAGATTAGAACACTAATTTAAGACATGTTTAAGAGACAAAATTCAAAACACCATGATCCCCATTTAGTCGCCTCTTACGAACAAGCAAGGGGGTGCTGAGGACTTATTCTTTGATACCCACCCCAGTCCTCAGGGGTGGGGTAGCTGGAATCCAACGTTGAGGATGGCGATGTTGAACTGCGTCGACTTCAACCCATGGCTGCTGGTCTTCTTCTTGGACTTCATCCTGTCGGCTTCATATTCAGATGCTCCAGCTGCTGCCACCAGAGGAGTATTAAATATTCACCGGTAAATAGAAATTGAGAATAGATTAGAACACTAATTTAAGACATGTTTAAGAGACAAAATTCAAAACACCACGATCCCCATTTAGTCGCCTCTTACGAACAAGCAAGGGGGTGCTGAGGACTTATTCTTTGATACCCACCCCAGTCCTCAGGGGTGGGGTAGCTGGAATCCAACGTTGAGGATGGCGATGTTGATCTGCGTCGACTTCAACCCATGGCTGCTGGTCTTCTTCTTGGACTTCATCCTGTCGGCTTCATATTCAGATGCTCCAGCTGCTGCCACCAGAGGAGTATTAGATATTCACCGGTAAATAGAAATTGAGAATAGATTAGAACACTAATTTAAGACATGTTTAAGAGACAAAATTCAAAACACCATGATCCCCATTTAGTCGCCTCTTACGAACAAGCAAGGGGGTGCTGAGGACTTATTCTTTGATACCCACCCCAGTCCTCAGGGGTGGGGTAGCTGGAATCCAACGTTGAGGATGGCGATGTTGAACTGCGTCGACTTCAACCCATGGCTGCTGGTCTTCTTCTTGGACTTCATCCTGTCGGCTTCATATTCAGATGCTCCAGCTGCTGCCACCAGAGGAGTATTAAATATTCACCGGTAAATAGAAATTGAGAATAGATTAGAACACTAATTTAAGACATGTTTAAGAGACAAAATTCAAAACACCATGATCCCCATTTAGTCGCCTCTTACGAACAAGCAAGGGGGTGCTGAGGACTTATTCTTTGATACCCACCCCAGTCCTCAGGGGTGGGGTAGCTGGAATCCAACGTTGAGGATGGCGATGTTGATCTGCGTCGACCTCAACCTATGGCTGCTGCCTTTATTAGCTCCCCTTAGACTTCATCCTGACGGCTTCATATTCAAATGCTGCACAACAGCAGCAGCATTTGAATATTTACCGAGAAGTAGAAATTGAGAATAGGTTAAAACATGAAATTTAAACCAAGTCAACATGGGGTGATTACTACTAGCCCTAACCTAAATTCTACTTCACTAAACAGAGGCCAGTGAATAGAATTCCCTAAACAAGATGGGGCAGGGCGGGGCGGGCGGGGCAGGGCGGGGCGGGGCGGGGGGGGGGGGGGGGAGGTGGAGGGGAAAAAGAAATGTTGTAAAGAAAAAACATACTGACCAAAAATATCTTGAATCCAACATTGAGGATGGCGATGTTGATCCGTGTCAACTTCAACCCATAGCTGCTGCTCTTCTTGGCTCTTCCTAGACTTCATCTCGACGGTTTCGTATTCAAATGCTTCACATCCGCTGCCACGGGGCAGCATAGTATATTTACCGAAAAAGGAAAAAATATATAGAAAAAATATACTGACCAAAAATAGCTGGAGTCCAACATTGAGGATGGCTGCAATATTGTTTCAGGCTAGATAACTTTCTGTAATAAATGAAGACAGGATCATTTTACATGTACAGCTGATGTTACAATGATTTTTTGCACCTTACAGCAAGTTAGGTAAAATGACGTAACTGTGTCTTGTGACATGTGTCCATTGAGTATTGCAGCAAATGAGTAAACTATACCCAGACAATGCTTTGAAAACATGTATTTTCCTTAAACAATGAAAGTGCGACATCTTAGCTTGAGCTGGAAAAGAGAAAGCTACGTAGTGTAAGACTAAAAATGTAGCTTCAAGAATACATGTAACTCTAGTTCACAGTGAAAAACATGTATCAAATGAAAACAAGAGATGCATGTTTGTGAAACACTTATGCCCCTCTCCCTTGGACATACATTATAGGTTGCACAAGCCTTTATTATGGGCAGTATACAATATGTGGTATACATGGAAATGAAATTGACATTATGAACTTTAAAAAAATAGGGGTCATCTACAGGTACTGGTACTATCTGAGATGCATCAACCTATCAAGTATGACATGTCTAAGCTAAAAATTTGTAGAATTATAGGTTGCACAAATCTTCTACATCACATCTTTGATAAAATCATGTTTTTCATGATATATCGATAATTAATTTGTTCAACCTATCCAGAGATAAAGAACGGAAAGCAAATAATTGAAATTGTTCTACGTCCAAGGGGCATAACTCTGTCAAATATTGTTGGATTGTAACCCAAATAAAAGTTGACCTAGATATTTTAATGATTAATCTGCATACCAAATTTTATTTCATTATTTGCAACCTATGTGAAGAAAATGAAAGGAAACTGCAAATAATTGGAATTTTTCTAAGTCCAAGGGGCATAGAACTCTGTCAACAGCTGCTCAATCATACCCAAACATTGTTTGACCTAGCTATTCTTATGATAAATCTGCATACCAGATTTCAATTCAGTATGTGGAACCTCTGCAAAGAAAATGAACAGAAACTGCAAATAATTGGAATTGAAGTCCAAGGGGCAATAGTCTGTCAAAAATTGGTCAACGTACCCAAAATCGAACTTGACCTAGACATTCTTAAGATATATCTGAATACCGAATTTCATTTCAGTATGTGCAACCTCTGTGAAGAAAATGAACAGAAACTATTGGTGGACCAACCGACCAACAAACTGACGTACAGCAGCAAAGCAATATGCCCTACCTTCTTCCAAGGCAAGTGTAATAATTGTGAAATTACAGCAAAGATGATGTATCTTACAGACAGACACAGACTCAGGCGACAAAAAATCCCAGGTGGAGCTCTCCTCAGCAATACCAAAAACCAGTCATACAAATTAGACACAATATATACATGTATCTTTGTCAAAAATAAACAGCAAAATTTCACAAAAACACTCTAGATATTGTAGTGGTAATTCCATATTATGAATAGTTTGCAATAAACCTGATATATTTCTGTAGTCAGTAAATAAGAAACCTAATCATTGTTTTGTTTTCCCGAGGCTTTGCCTTGCCATTTATGAGACTGATCAACCGGATATATTTCATTGGTCAGTCAGTAACAAACCCAGTATGTAATAATTTACCTACATGTACCTATATGATATGAGTTTAGTCAGCTACTGCTATGAAATTTTGCTTTTGATTTAAAACAGACAAAAAGTGGCAAGGAAGTGACAACTTATATTTATACTATGAAGTTCATGAAGAGGCCCAGGGGCCATATTGCTCACCTGAGCAACAAATTAAATACCAAAGTGGCATAACTTTGATCCAAACTGCTTTATAAATCAAAAGGATGGCTGTGCTTAACACCGTATTTTGGGTCCTTTTTCGGTCACTATTGTTACATTTATTCCTCTCTCAATTTTACTGCAACTCATTTTTTATATAGTTTGGTCAATTTACAATAGAAATTTGTTGTCACAATGATTTTAAACTGCGCTGCAATGAAATAATCCGTTGTTTTCTTACGCTAACTTCTCTGCAAATATCTTGAATTTAGACTTGTCTGCCCTTGATTGAAGATAAGACACATAAATATGTATGGAGGGTTGATCTAATATTGTAACGAGTGTTCTAAAATTAGAATAGCAGTACTATAATTGAACATTCTCTCTCTCTCCTCTCTCTCTCTCTCTCTCTCTCTGTATGTTGCCATTTTTAAAAGGTTTCAAAACAAGATATATATATCATATAATATCGACCAGTATACATAGCCTTTGATGATCATAAACTAGAGCCTGATGTCAACAATTTACATGTTAGAAAAGAATTCACAAGTACATGTAGATTATTAATAATCAGTAATGCACAGAACCGATAATCTCTTAAAGATATCTCAGGGAAATGAAAAAACCATCAATCGATTGGAATGAATTGAAATGGACAAATAATATCGCCTAGCAGAATGCATGCTACCTGTCACGTGAGGGGGGTCTTGTATTCACAAAGTTACTTGGGGTTAGAAATCACGTGGTGAATTATAATATTCATCAGGTCAAAGTACACTGTTTACAACAGAGAAGCCGAACGCAGGAAGAAACAGTTTTTTGTCTGTTTAAGCATGAGCGCATGTTTGTCTATTGATCTCTTTTTAACATAAGCTTATATATATAAATATACAAATTAAAAGGAGAACAATAAACAAACATGTGCTGACTATGTATTAAGTCTGTAAAAAGAAGGGCCATCCTCATTATCCTATGGAGATTCAAGAAAATGTAATGACCCCTACCTATGAAAACGACTTCGTTCTTTGTAAATATATGAACTTTATATTAACATACGGTAATTACATAAAATTGCAGTTAAGACATATGTCTATTCTTAACATTTATTTTGTCGCAATTTTTAAATGTCCTTAAGTGCAGTCATCCTTTGACAGTATTTTGTACAATTTTGCAGATTTTATTAATTTTTTTTAGCACATTTTTAACATTGAGTCCCTAATAAAGAATGAAGATTTTAATGATTTTCCTCAATATATTCCTTGTGACCCAACTCTACACCTAGGGATCATGATTTGAACAAACTTGAATCAACTTCTCTAGCCAAATAGTATTTGAGAAGATTTTTTTTAAAAATCAAACCTTATATGTTCCTTTGTAAAAAATTGAACAATCTTGAATCTATACTACCACAGGATGATTCTACTTAGGTTTCAACTTTATTGGCCAAATGGTTTTAAGAAGAAGGTTTTTAAAGATTTTCTCTTACAAATTCCCATGAAAAATTTGACCCCCATTGTGGCCCAACCCTATCCCCCCAGGGATCATGGTTTGAACAAACCCAAATCTACATTATCTTAACCCACTTTTCTGACCAAATGATGTTTCAGAGGAAGTTTTTAAAAGATTTTCACTTCCTCTGTTAGAATTTGAACACCCCCCACCCACCATTGTGGTCCCACCCTACTTCCAGGGATCATGATTTGAACAAACTTGAATCTACATTATATGAGGAAGCTTCTTTATAATTTTCAATGTTATTGACCAAATAATATTATAGATTTTTTTAATATGAGGCCTTGACAGTCACCATAGTACCACATAGCCCGTAGATTGACCTGTCAGACGGATATCATTTTTGCATTTTAAGCTTCATTTTGGAGTCTTAACCCTAATCTAAGATTCCACTGACTGTCACTCCTGCCCTCTATTATTTGATGTTTGAAAAACATTTGTTCATAAAAAGAGGAGGGGGGCAAGAGTCAGAGGAATCTCAGATTATTATTACCCCAGCTCTAGTGCCAAAATTTATAATGCATTATCAATATGCATAAAGTTTATTTTTACCACCATACAATGCACAGCAATTAGATTTCCCAAAATACCAGGCTGCAATATGATACCCGAGTGACTCATGTGACTTAGAAAATTTTCATGTTCACTATATGGCCATATTTACCCTAATCAAGGGTCCTGAACTTCTGATCAAGGGGGGACATGAATTTCACAATTTAATAATTAATAGCTGTTCATTTATTTTTTCTCAAATATATATGGGAGTATAAATGAAGATTTTCTAAGATTGAACACATTTTCACTATATGTCCATCATAATTGGTCCCACCCTAAGGCCTGAACCGTGACCCAAGGGCCATGAATATTACAATTTTGATATAGGGCTTCATGGGCCTGATAACCATGCATGCATTTAATTTTTACCAACATGTGTAGGGGTAGAGAAGATTTTTAAAGTATGACCCTTTTTACCTTATTTGGCCCCGAGAGTGGTAATTCATAAATTTCACAATTAAAAATCCTCTTATCCTAGATATGCTTCATACCAACAAGAGGCCCATGGGCCACATCGCTCACCTGATCAACACTATAGACATAATAAAATTAGCTTTATGAAGTCATATCCAAAATATCGGGACAATGAATGAGTGAAATAGATCCTGTATTAAAAGATTTCAAAAATTTTCTCCAGTTTTTCTTATGTAACTGGATGATTTCATAGTTATATCACATATTGAGCATTGCCATTCTCAAAAAGATCTTTAATAACTGTTCATATAAATATAAACCTAAATCAAACTTTTAACCCCTTATGTGGCCCAAGAATTGTCCAGGGCCACAGTCTAAACAAATAAGAATAAAAAAATGTCAATATGCTTGCATATAAATAAGTAATACTATAATATAGATATTATACTATATATTTTTGAGAATGGTCAAATTTATTATTTTCTATGTAAAAATTCACACCCCCCCCCCCCCCCATTGTGGTCTCATCCTTTTTTATTTGATTTTTAAAGATTTTTCTCTTTATATTACACTACCTAAAGATGCTTCCAAACAGGTTACAATGAAAAAATGACAATAACAAACCGACAACCATCTCAAAAATCCATAAAACGAAACACAAATTCAAAGCAGAGCAACACGGAGCTCCAAAAAGATAGAGGCAGGATCAGGTGCCCAGGAGGAGTGAGCAGCTTTTCTGGTTAATTGATTTCCGAAACAGGTTTCAGCTTTTCTGGTTAACTGATTTCCGAAAAGAAGATATTTCTCTATATATTCCAATGTAAAAATTTGACCCCTCATGGTGGCCGTACCCTACCCCCAGATATCATGATTTGAACAAACTTGAATCTACTCTACCTTAGGATGCTTCCACACAAGTTACAGCTTTTCTGGCCAATTGGTTTTTGAAAAGAAGATTTTTAAAGATTTTTCTCTATATATTCCTATGTAAAAATTCGACCCCTCATGGTGGCCCTACCCTACCTGCGGGACACTACCTGAGAATGCTTACACACAAGTTACAAACGCCCCCTCAAGCTAGTATCAGGTTTCAATACACTGCTAAAAAGTATGTCTACGGGGATAAATACTGTGAGAGGTATTCCGAGTGACATCCTAATGGAGAAAACATTTCCCGTTATAGATCTCCGTATGAAATACTTTTTTCCATTCTGTGAATTTTTCAGAGTGAAAAATTAATAATAATTGATGCGTCAAAGAAGATAAATTGGATATTTTCCCTTTCAATGATTGCATTTGTACTATAATCTTTTACAGGTATGTGTATTTTTATTTAAAAATCGTCCAAATGACGTGGCATTACAATAACTTGGGACAGACTTCAACAACAAATTTCGTATTGAATACCAACTAAATTCTCATATTCTCTCTCTCTCTCTCTCTCTCTCTCTCTCTCTCTCTCTCTCTCTCTCTCTCAACAACCATAATCAGAATAATTTTCCCATCTATGGATCTAGAAAGTAAAGTCTATATTATATATATGATGTACGGAGGAGAGGGGGGGGGGGGGCATTTCTGATATACCCAAGGTCCATGGCGTTTCAATGTAACACTGCCCATGGGCCTGGGAAGCACATCTATTTTTTTCTCGTAATATCTTCGCTCACAATATTTTTGATACCATATCATAAATATCATATTCTGTAGCCTCTAACCTTGAAGAGTCCGTGTACGCGGTTTTCCATGGCAGGAGTCCTCATCACGTTGCACAGTACGAACGGTTCAATCAACGACACTAAAAACGCCTGAATAATGCTCACGGACACCCCTTGTCATTTCGATCACGTGGGGTTTCCTTTACCTAAAAGCGGGGGAAATGGTGCCTCATCGTTATTATCCGTTTCTAAAAATCGTTATAGTTGTAGTACTACATAGGCGTCGGAAGCGGTGGTGGGGGTGTGGCTTAGGGGGCTTTAATAATAAGCCCCCCTTATTTTGCAAAGTTAGACAATCAATGCCGTAATCCATTTTTTTTTTTTTTTGTCAAGTTTTCTGATAAGTCTAGCACCCCCCCCCCCCACTTTCAATTTTTAACAAACTGCCCCCCCCCCCCCCCCCACTCCAAGTTTTACGGGCAGCTTAATATTAAATGTAGATATAAAGAGAGGGGCGTAGATGGCGTTTATTGATATCCCCCAGCTGGAGCAATAAAGACGAACGATTTTCATATGAAGTTATAAATCATAATATTATATCTTAACGTGTATACATTGTTTATGGTATGAATTAAGGTGGTATGGGACATTCCATATAATTACGCACTTCCTATCGAAATAAACAATAAAATCAAGCAAAGTTTCATGAATGTTTTCTTTCGGTAAATGTTTATTCTGCCAGTTTAGCGTAATGGGTTAGAGCGTTTATTAATCTGTAAGTCACGAGTTCGAATCCCGGTGGAGCTGTTATAACTTTTACCTTTCCAAAAATTTTCATTACAAATATTGGTCAAATTCATTGGTCAAATATTGTAAAATTTGAAAATTCTAAACCGGTGAAAGTATTTTGATAATTATGTACTTTTATCCACATTAATATCGACAGGTCAATAGTTTAGCTCACTTTTCAATGACATTGTGCGTGCAAATCGGTGGTTTTTTGGGGGGTTTTTTGCGATCATTCTGGGAATCTCACCCACATTCTTTTTTTGTAGGAAATTGTCCAGCCTACAATACATGTATAACTGAGAATGTGCACTGCTGATTTATTGGGCTACTCCATTACCTTAATTCGTGCTCCCTTTGTTTTATGCAAATCGAGAGTAAGACGGTTTTTGGGGTTTTTTTTACAGTACAGTTTTTTATGTGTTAATTCGTCATATATCTTGTCACACACTTTGCTTTTGTTTTACTATTTTACCAGGGGCGGGTCCAAACTTTTTTCTGTTATGTATATAAACAAAAATCATATCATTAGATGCCTCCAAATCTTTAGTTCTACATTTTTTGCACCCGATCATTATCATCTTTTCCTATACTCTGTCCCAAGTTATTTTTGCCGCACACTTTCTCAAATTATTCTATAGTTATAAATACCTCTGGATTCAAACGATATTTGTAAGCATTGTAAACAAAATCAAGTACCCCGGATAATAACGTTAAAAAATTGTGCGAGTTGTCCCGAGTACTTCCGAATGGAGAAAAGATGTAAACATTTCCCATTTTGAATATCCGTAGGGTTTTAGTTTTTGTTCATGTGAAATTCTCCAGGGAAAAGCAGACGATGTATCAATGAAGAAATATTGGATTTTTTTTCCCTTTTATCGATTTGAATTGTACTTCATTGACAGGTATGTTTATTTTAATTAAAAAAACATCCAAAAATGACGGAAGCAATAAATATATAAAGTATATAGTATAATAATTATACTATATACAATAGTATAGACTTGATAGAGTGCTGTTAGAAAAAGAATCCGTGACGGATGGACAACAACTGTTATAGAAGAAGACAACGTTCAGCAAGCCATAATGATAATGGACGAACCCGATTCACCGAAGACGAAATTATAAGTGAATTTATTTTTGTTTAATTTTTTTTTACAAATAACTTAAATGATTTTAGCGCCGAAAACATGATGACAAAATTTATCAGCTCATACATCTTATAAAAATTTATATTCTTACACGACTACAATTATTGTATGACGTCACGATCAAAAACATGACATGGAATCGGAAAAGTATGGGTAAGCGGATTAGTCGATATACAATTTTATTTATCAGGCATATCGAAAATGGATATTATGTGTTTTAAGGCTGATTACATTTGTCAATATAATATTTAAATGGATCCCATCTATACATAAAAAATCCTTATAATTAGGCCTATTGAATTTGGAGGTCAAACTTTACCGAAAGTTGAAAAAATTAATGAGCCGACTCAGTACTATACTGGCGTGTACACGCCGAGATAGTCAGTTCTTATCACAGATAACGTACATATGTCAGAGTTAAAGACTCGATCACTGGTCCAATTAGGCCCAATCCACACTTTTAATACAAAAGTTGTCCCTTGGCAGCCATCTTTGGAGAAACCCCCATATTTTTCTCACAGTAACGTTAGCCTTTGTAGTTTAGAGGTTTGTAACTTTGTCATTTAACATTAAATATCTGTTTCCATTGTGGATTTTGATTGCCCCAGGATGATTGAAGGAAAAAATTCGATTAGATTTTTTTCACAGGAAGCCCAAATATTTGGTGCATATTTAAGAAGGGCAAAGTTGTGTTTTTCTCTTTGACCTTTGGGTTGACCCTGCAAATAAGGAAAAAAACTTTTGCAAATTGTGGTTTGGACTATTCTTATATCTATAAATAATATTTCTCAAAAGAATTGTAAAGAACAACAAAATACATGTACATGTTAGCTAGTAAGCATATTAAGCACTTGTGTGGATCTAGAGGGATGAGGATAGGGACAGGGTTTTCGGACTCCCACCAGTCCTGAGATCAAAGGACTATATTTGGTATGGTCAAATATCTCCCCACAATTTTAACCAATTTTTGAATAGGATCTGATAAAAATCAAATCTTCATAAATCATTATACAGAGGATGCCTATCACTTTAATCTTGATTTAAAATAATTTTAGTTATCATTGCTCATTTGCTGTTTATCTGTGACATCACCTAAATGAGCTAATTCCTGCGATTTTGCAAACAAATGAAAATATTGTCATTTTTTCTTTATATTTTGCAATCGGAACTATAGAGGGCTCACCAGGTCTGCTCAAGTACAATTTTAACATATGTTTTTGTTCATATAATTTTATACATCATATACTAAAAAATTGTACTTGAGCAAGCCTGCGCTCGATGTTTCCCAGTCGAACAACCATCGGAAAACTCCCACATTTTGCTACAAAACATCAATTTATCAAAATAAGACAATCTTCACAACGTCATTTCTACATTATGACATATGTCACTATGGTGATAACCTTTAACAGACTTATTTTATATATGATTTAAACTACCTTCTACCTTATTTTAAAGCTCTTCATAAAACTTTAATTTTGGGGGCGAAAAATGCATAACACTGTACATCGTCCTTTAAAGGGGCATGAGATCATGGTCTCATCATGACGTCACTAGCCTAAAACGAGATTACTTCATTTCGATTTGGGCAACGGGAGTAATGTTCATTAAAATGTTTATTTTATATTGCTATTATAATATAAGAGATTATATTGCTATTATTATATAAGAGATTACTTCATTTCGATTTGGACAACGGGAGTAATGTTCATTAAAATGTTTATTTTATATTGCTATTATTAACAACATGAATTAATTGAACCATCTTCGACAAATATAAATTATTACTTTTATGTAATATTTTTAGACTTTGGAGACTGCGGACCATTACAACCCACAGTATAAACATGTCTGTGTCATAGTCTCATTTTAAGAACCAAATGAGACCACATACCATAACAACCATGTATAACATGCCATGGTCTCATTATACAACTATATACATGAGGCCCAGGGACCATGACGACCTATATAGATGTCATGGTCTCGTGATAACAACCACATGCAAGAGACCGTGGACCATTACATGTACAGCCATATATAAACATATGTAAACATGTCATGATCTCATTAAAACAACTTCATACATGAGACAGCAGACCATTACAACCTATATACATGCCATGGTCTCATTATATCAACTGCATACATGAGACCATGGAACATTCAAGGTCTCATTATAAAAACTACATTTACGCATGTCATGCATCGTTTATTTATAGCAGCCACAATGGCACATAAAAGATACTTTGAACAATCACACCCAACACACATGTCATGGTCTCTTCATAACAACCTAATATTGGACACCATGATCGGATTCGAACCTAAACCATAAGATATAACATCTACCAGTATATCATGCAAGGCAAACATCAACAGGTCTACAAGCCAAATAGGTCCCTGCGCTCAGAGAGCTCTATGTTCCTTGTTGTGTGTGCGGACTAGGTTGTATGATGACAGGCGGTTTGACATGGCCAGTGCTACATTGTGGAACAATTTTCCCCAAAATCTTAGATTAGAGAGAAATTTTATTTGTTTTAAGAAATTGTTGAAAACTCATCTTTTTACCAAGGCTTATCCAGACTATTCTTAGGTATTTACACATTTTAAACTTTATTTTATTGAGTACAGAGCACTGATTTTTACATGTAAACGTAATGTATGTAGTTTTTAATTTAGTGTATTTAGGTATATTCTTCATGTTCTTAGCTCTTATGCCCATAACTTTTATATGTACAGTGCTGTAGAGTAATTCAATATGAATTATATATGGCGCTTTATAAATTTTGTATGATATTGTAATACATGTAATAAGCATTAACAAACCTGGTTGGATGGTAACTTTTTGTTTGTAAAATCCTTCAATAATAAATGTCCAGGATCCAGTGGTTAAACCATGTGATCGATTAATGGTCTGTTTGTCAGTACAGGTTAGTTCATTAAAAAAGTGTACACCTTATTAGAGTCCAGCTCTGCAGGCACTATATTGTGGTCAGTCTGTCTGTCCTTCCATCTGTCCATCCATCCAAGATATATCTTCTCTCCCTTTTGCCCAATCTGTCTCATACTTTACCCACATTTAGTTAATATTTTTTAGGCTTTGAAAACAAGAAAATCATTGGTCATAACAACCTAAATATATGTCATGGTCTCATTATACCAACTACATGCACGAGACTGAGGACCATTACAACTTAATATATACAAAATGTCATGGTCTCCACATGAGACTGCGGACCATTACAACTCATAGTTTATACATGTCATGATCTCATTAAATCAATTAACTTAATTCATACATGAGACTACATGTGTACCATCCTATTGTCTATTATTTGAGCAGGGCCCTTTCAGATGATCAACATTTCAATGATATTTAGTTGTTTGTATCTGTGATGGTCAGACCAGTTTGAATACTGGTGCCAGATAACTCAGTTGATAGAGCACTTGACTAGAGATTCAGGGGGCCCAGGTTAGAATTCCGGTCTGGTCCATCATTATTTCTCCCATCTCGTTACATTTGGTGCTGTGACTAACCTTAGAACTGACAGGTGAACTCCTGCCAGGGGAAGAGCCTGGGGTGATCTTTGAGGGTAAAGTTTCATTTAAGGGGAGGAATGTGACAGTCAGAGCAGATCAAATACCAACCTAGATAAATCAGTTGGTAGAGCACCTGACTAGAGATTCAGGGGGTCCGGGTTCGAATCCCAGTCTGGTCCGTCATTATTTCTCCCATCCCTTTACATTTGTGGTTCTGATGGTTCTGTGGTTCTGATCAAACCCAGGACTCATGCAACTCATTGCATTGGAAACCAGCTATGTTCAATTTTCTGTAAACACACTTAGCCTTGTCACGGCGCATCCAATCTGATATGTAGTTATGAAATATAATTGTTAAATTATATCTATTCGTTAATAAAAAAAAAATTCTTGACAAAGTTTCTGGCACTATATTTTTAGTTGTGGAAGCGAGTAAATAACATGTTAATATAGCTGTTCCATGTGTATTTCATATCCCTGACTAAGAGCATATATGATGGCTTTAAAGCGACGATACTTCAAACATATAAACATCAATATGACGATAAATATAAGGCTTAGCATGGAATGCTTATTTTTGCATGTTCTTGGTCTAATAACACATGGTATTCAATTTGCCGTCACGGATTGGTGTGTTATAGGACCGACAACATCCAAAAATTAGCATTCAGTGCTTAATTGTGGTCTGAAACAGAGATGCTTATACAGGATATATATACTACTGGCAAAGCATGGCAAATTGAAGCTGATAAATTGTGCAATGATAGTAAATTGTTGCAAGGTTACATGATACAAGTGAGCAATATGGTCTGAAATACACAAATAGACATGTGCAGCTGTGATTCATCTTACGACCCTTAAATATGAGTACACAAAACCGTAAACCGTTTGTACTACTGTTCGTGCATTGCATTACGATAATTTGGATCGCATTCGGTCGTGTCTGAAAAGTGTGCATGTCCACTATTTTGAGGAGACTTGACGCAATTTCTAAAATGCATGCAACAAATGTGAAACATCATGCAACGTATGCAAGAGCTAAAACATATTCTGACCGCAAAGTGTTGTATAGTGCGCCAATTGCGAAAGGGTTTTAAGTAAGCTAAAATGATATTTTGAATCATGCAGCATCAGATAGTCCAAGTTACCATTGTTTTGTTCTTTTGTTCAATTCTACATCAGTTTTATTGGAATTCATCAATTGTCTGCTGGTATATTGTAGATGTGGATAAGGATTTTCTGCCATGCTCTACATCAAAAGAAGATGCCATGCTTCATTCTGCAGCATCCAAAGGACCAAGTAAGCATTGTTTTTTGTGAAACTTAAAAAATCTGGTTTACAGATGTGAAATACAGTTTACGTCATTTACTAAACTTTTCTGTCCATAGTTACAGTTTACAATTGATAAACCTTACTAAGTTAGGCCTTGTACCTCCCTGGGCATTTCCTCAGGATTAATCGCTGTGTTATGTATATTTCAGATGTAAAGGATATTTTATACCCTTCCCTACTACTTGTACGACATGACATTCTGTGCTTTGGGTTATACGTAAATAGAGGAGCCATACCTTGCTCTGGATTATCAGATGATTTAAGCAAGTGCATATATATGTATTTTGAAAAATGAAAAGTTTGGTAAATAAAACTGAAAAGGTGGATACTTGAGTCTGGTACCATCTCTCTCTCTATTCCCTTTGTGTTCTTGTAATCAATAGACTATATTTCTGTTTCAATTTTGGGGGGAAAGAAACAATATGATAACAAAAATTTGGTCAGTTAACACCTAACCTCACAAAAAATCAAACGGGAGGATTTCCAGAGAATTAATCATAGAACCAATATTTCAGAACACAAAGATCCTGTTCCACTCTCTGCATTGGAAGATACACAGTATACCTATATTGGAGTCATTTTAGATGAATGAAGAGCCAATCAGGTGAAATGAACTGAACTTCATTTATTTTACAACGATATGTAAGCAAGTTATAACTATTTATATCAATAATTTTTGTTGGCAGGGATGTTAGCGTGAGGGCGTCATTGATGCGGGAGGAAGCTGGAAAGCCTGAAGAAAACCCACGTGTCCAAGTGGATGACTACCATACCCTTTTACACACAGCCACTGTCGATCATGGGGAGCTAACTCGGGTGCACTAGTTGGTTGGCTAAACAGGTGATCCTTGACAATTTTGAGGAATCTTCCCAAACAAGAGTAGACCTGTTGTGTTTGCAATTTTACATGTGTTTAGATAATACAATGTACTAAGAATTAGTATATACACTAAATTATCATGTTGTTTCCTATGAAAGTTCATTGTCCATCTTATTGTTATAGATGTATAATAAATACCTTGGTTTATACACTTTATACAATTAATAGAGTGTAAAAGGCAATATTTTGATATTTTATTAAAGACAATGATAAGCTAATTATCTACCATTAACAAACTTTAGTAGAAGGTTTAAAAGTGGATATAAATGCATAATTTGATCAGCAATATTTTGGTCAAAGTATTTTGTTAAATTTTTTTGAAAATTTCAACTCCTATATACTTATTCTGAAATGACAGTGTCCATATATATTCATTCATATAGAAAGCAATATTAATGTTTGTTTTTTTTACATATTCAAGTAGGTAATTGTATTGCTATTTACATGTACCCTCTAGATTGTAACCCTATACAATTGGTCTGCATTATTTCTTAAAGTGTGAACATACCGGTACATGTACATGTCATTTGCAACATGTATGAACTTGATGCATTATCTATGATGTGTATAATTGTTTTATGATGACATGCTTATACTAATACTTATTGAGTTCAATATAAAGGACTGTATGTAAGGTATCTAATACATGTTCAATGGTAGTGTTCGGGAGAATTTCTGTATAATATGCTGATCATTTATACTATTTATTTGCAAACCCTAATTTTGCCTTTTTCTTAAAAATAATTTTATATAAGCCCTAAAAAGAAAACTACATGTGAAATCAGGCAAGAAGTTCTGTATATACATGTATAGCTTCTTTTCATATATCATACATATATTTTACAAACAAATTCAAAATTTTAATTAACAAGAGTGTTTATGAAAAGTTGTTCTTTAAATTGTCTTCTATGTACTACCAGTAAACACTTTGAAAATCGCAACTTCTGTATAAATCTGGCATACCTACAAAAAAATTCCAGAGTAACTTAGAGAAAAGTATTTCTATTTCACTCTTTTAGAAAATAAGTTTTGATTATTGAATCTTGGAGTTGTAATTTATGTATTTATATTTAATTAAGTCCTCCTTTGTATCTCTTCATATTTTACAATCATCTCGCTTGTTTTACATGCATGAAATGTGCTATAATCTGATCTTTTACATGTACATAGACAACACTAGAAAATGTGAAGCAGCACTATTTCTATCACTGGTGAAATGGGAAATGAAAGTGGACGGTCATCAATTTGCAGCTCACCGATGCAATCCGCAGCCCATCTCTTTTCATCTCCAATGGTGGTCTCTGGAGAAATGGTTGCAGTGCAGTCCTCATGTCCTGGGTAGGTAACTTCCTTTCCCTTGGCTCTAAGATGGGTGTCTTTCTTGCAAAGTTTATTGCCACAAAACACTGCCACAACATTCTACTTCTTAAAGTGTATGTCACTTGTGTGGTAGCTTGGAATGGTGTTTTCCTGATGGCACTGAAGGTGGCATTGTTATACCGAGCATTTCCTTCTGCTCTTATAGGTGTATTGGCAAGTCCACATTTCTCGTTAAGGTCTTGAATGTCCTGCCTTATTTTCTTCATGCTGTTTTTGTTCACATCAGTGATGATTTTGCCTACTTTATTGCAGGTCTGTTGAATGTTGGTGGCTGATGCTGGTTCGATGTTGGCGCCAAGAAGCATACTACGCATACCCTCTGTTGTAAGGCTGGTACCCAAGTGACCTATAGCCATGGCCACATTAAGCTGAGCGCCTCTTCGTCCTCTTCCAGATCAACTAACTTCCTCGTATAGATTTTCGCGGTGACTGGTGTAGTGGCACTTCTTTAATTGAATAGAGAGGATCCATGCCAGGCCTCGCTTTTCCTCCCAATGCTGGTTCCAGTCCAGTGAACCGTCAGAGTCCGGGAATTTCTGTGAGTGCTCTTTAAATGCATGATTCCATAGTTTAGCAGTTTTTAGCTCACCTGAGCTGAAAGCTCAAGTGAGCTTTTCTGATCACTTTTTGTCCGGCGTCCGTCTGTCCGTCTGTCTTTTTACTTTTTACATTTTCGACTTCATCTCCAGAACCACTGGGCCGATTTCAACCAAACTTGGCACAAAGCATCCTTGGGTAAAGGGGATTCAAGTTTGTTAATATGAAGGGCCACACCCTCTTTCAAGGGGAGATAATTAAAAATCATTGAAAATTTGTTGTTATTTTTCAAAAATCTTCTTCTCAAAAACCATTTGGCCAGAAAAGCTGAAACTTGTGTGGAAACGTCCTCAGGTAGTGTAGATTCAAGTTTGTTCAAATCATGATCCCTGGGGGTAGGGTTGGGCCACAATGGGGTGGGGTCGAATTTTTTACATAGGAATATATAGAGTAAATCTTTAAAAATATTCTTCTCTGAAACTGATCAGCCAGGAAAGCTGAAACTTGTGTGGAAGCATCCTCAGGTACTGTAGATTCAAATTTGTTCAAATCATGATCCCCGGGGGTAGGGTGGGGCCACAATGGGGGGTTGAATTTTTTCATAGGAATATATAGATTAAATCTTTAAAAATCTTCTTCTTATAAACCATTTGACCAGGAAAGCTGAAACTTGTTTGGAAGCATCCTCAGGTAGTGTAGATTCAAGTTTGTTCAAATCATGAACCCCGAGTGTAGGGTGGGGCCACAATGGGGGTTTGAATTTTTACATAGGAATATATAGAGTAAATCTTTGAAAATCTTCTTCTTATAAGCCATTTGACCAGAAAAGCTGAAACTTGTGTGGAAGCATCCTCAGGTAGTGTAGATTCAAGTTTGTTCAAATCATGATCCCTATTGGTAGGGTGGGGCCACAATGGGGGGTTGAATTTTTACATAGGAATATATAGAGTAAATCTTTGAAAATCTTCTTGTAAGCCATTTGACCAGAAAAGCTGAAACTTGTGTGGAAGCATCCTCAGGTAGTGTAGATTCAAGTTTGTTCAAATCATGAACCCCGGGTGTAGGGTGGGGCCACAATGGGGGGTTGAATTTTTACATAGGAATATATAGAGTAAATCTTTGAAAATCTTCTTATAAGCCATTTGACCAGAAAAGCTGAAACTTGTGTGGAAGCATCCTCAGGTAGTGTAGATTCAAGTTTGTTCACATCATGATCCCTGGGGATAGGCTGGGGCCACAATGGAGAGTTGAATTTTTACATAGAAATATATAGAGTAAATCTTGAAAAATCTTCTTCTCAAAAACCATTAGGCCAGAAAAGCTGAAACTTGTGTGGAAGCATCCTCAGGTAGTGTAGATTCAAGTTTGTTCAAATCAAGATCCCCATGGGTAGGGTGGGGCCACAATGGGGGGTCAAATGTTTTACATAGGAATATATAGAGTAAATCTTTAAAATATTCTTCTCTGAAACTGATCAGCCAGGAAAGCTGAAACTTGTGTGGAAGCATCCTCAGGTAGTGTAGATTCAAGTTTGTTCAAATCATGATCCCCGTGGGTAGGGTTTGGCCACAATGGGGAGGTTAAATTTTACATAGGAATATATAGAGTCATTCTTTAAAAATCTTCTTCTCTGAAACTGATCAGCCAGAAAAGCTGTAACTTGGGGGCATCAAATTTTCACATTTCAATATATAGAGAAAAATCTTGAAAAATCTTCTTCTCAGAAACAAATTGGGCAGAAAAGCTGGAACTTGTCTGGAAGCATCCTAAGGTAGGGAAAATTCAAATTTTTCAGATTATGATCCCTGTGGGTAGGGTGGGGCCACAATCTGAAGGGGGGGGGGGTGTCAAATTATTACATAGGAATATATAGGGAAAACCTTTCTAAAACACAAATTGTCTAGAAAAGCTTTAGTCAGTTCAGTCTTCAAATAGTCTAGATTAAAATTTGTCAAAATCATATTCTTCAGGAGTAGGGTTGGGCCACATGGGGGGGGGGGGGGGGGGGGGGGGGGGGGGGTCCAATTTTTCAAAGGAAAACATTTAAATTGTTCACAAAAATTCAAATGGTTTTTATATATGGTTTTACTTATATGCAAGCATTTTGACATATTGTTGATTCTTTAAAATTGTTTAGACTCTGGCCCCTGGACAATTCTTGGACCTCAAAAGGGGTTCAAAGTTTGATGTAGGTTTATAGTCCAAATATAAACAGTTGTTTAGGTCTGATCGTCTTCTCGAGAACTGCAATGCTCAATATGTGATTTGACTGTAAAATCATCCTGTTACAAAGGGGCTCAATGATAAACATAAGAATATGCAGGGAAATTTTTTTTTTTATATACAGGATCTATTATACGACATTGTTCAGATATTTTGTATATGACTCTATAAAGCTGATTTTATTATGTCTGTTGTTGCTCAGGTGAGCGATGTGGCCCATGGGCCTCTTGTTTCTTGATGGAGTACTTTGTAAAGTTTGGAATTGGGGTTCGGTGACACTGCTAACTGTGAACATTCCATTCTTCTGTTGCTGTACAATGTCCTGAAACTCTTCTTTACTTAGCCTTCGTATAGGACATAGACACTGGACTGGGCATGAGGTCCCTGTGCTTTTCTGGCCCTTGTTGTGAGGAATACTTCCTTTTTTGTATATAATGTTGATGCAGCCACTTTGGTCCCTTCTTTGGCATGATTGATATTGAACTGTACACTTGTAGACTTTTTCTAAATATGTGATTTTGTGTGTGGTGCAAATTTTTTAGCATTGTAAACTTTCATTCTGTTTATTTATTATAGGGCTGTCATGTCTTCAAAGAGAAACTCCATCTTTTGATAACTGATGGAAAAGCCTCATCACCCCCCATTGCTTAAGAACCCCTTATCTTAATCACTTGCCATTAATCAGTGACCATCGTTATCAGCTCAAAGGTACCTTATTGAAGACTCTTCTGGCACCATTTTTTCCTGTCTCTGACTTTGTCTTATAATTAAAATGAACAATTATTTGCTAATTAATTCTAAATTTTAGTCAACTTCCTGTTTCTTAGTTAATTAATGCCTATTAATTAGAGTTGAATTTTTTTTAAAGCACATACACATAAACTCTAACATTTCAGGCTTCATTTCATCC
The DNA here is from genome assembly GCA_033439105.1 of Magallana nippona. NCBI lineage: Eukaryota > Metazoa > Mollusca > Bivalvia > Ostreida > Ostreidae > Magallana > Magallana nippona. The sequence goes on from CM065926.1 coordinate 32,286,747, forward strand.
AAAATTCTTTTCTCAACAACTCACTGATTAAATTTTATTGAGTTTTGAAATTATGTACTGTAGATGAATTTTAACAGAAATTTACTCCAGAATTCAGCAGTCTGTTAAGAAGAGTTATCTGTCCTACAGTACTTTTTAATCCCTTAGGGTCAAAAGTAGATTACATACCCTAGCATATGAGAGATAGATAACTACTAGACATTTTTTGCAAATTTCATGAACTTTTAGTTGTCTTAAAGGTCTTACGCAAGGAAATAGCCAATCAAATTGAATTTAGCCAATTGTAGTTCCATAATTATATATAGAGACAATTTCTTTTCTTTCTTCCTTTTTTGGCACCTTATTTTAGGCCTGCAGTATTGAATTTGGAATCATTTGCTAAGAAAAATTATTACTTTAGTGGAATTGTCACACTGAATTAAATGGAACTATATATTATTTAGATGTGCATGATGCAACTTTCTGGATGGTGTTGAGTCTGTTTGTCAACATGTGAAACCCCCATGTATTTGGGGATAGGTATGTTAACTATCAATTATCTCTCTTAGAGGCCGCATAAGGCATTATTTTTCTGATATCAAATTTTTCTTGAAGCATATAATTATAATTCCTCTTTCATGAATAATATGCTGAGAATATAGTTAATCAATTAACTTAATTAAAGCTATATAGTAACATATAGTGAAATTAATTCCTTGTGTGAGACCTTAAGAGAAACATGTAAGTAACTTTTATTTCGACTGCATTTTTTCTAATGTCAGCTAGGAGTTGTCTTCCTTGTTAAAGATCAACAATGGCGGATAAACAATGCGGGATGCTGTTTTGTCATCAACGGTGAAATTTGACACCTGTTTACCCGTATTTCTACCAATCATCTCTGTCCTATTTGTTGTGTACACCAGGCAGGTAAGAAAATCAAGATAATTGTTTGAAATAATTTTAATGAGATAAAATGAAGAATAGAACATATTTACATGTACAGAGTCCCTCGTATAAACAAATGTCACATTTTACACATGCACATCATTCACACATCACGTACCATACATTCAGTGCAAATTAAAATATAGCAATCATTAAATGTAATAATTAAAATTAAAAATAAAATACAAACATTTCATATATGTTAACTACATACTACCCCCCCCCCCCCCCCCCCCCCCCCTTCACACTGAACTACTTACTGTTTAATTTTGGATCTGTTAGTGATTTACTATAAGTGTCTTTAGATCTTTTGTCGTAGAGCTGATATGTTTTAGATCTCTAAAATTTTCTTTGAAATTTATATTTTAACAGTTTTTGTTTCATTTTAAAGTAATTTTGCCTATTTTGCTGTTGTTTTAGATGATGGAACACTTTATTTTCTTTTTACAACAGGTGCCCCCTACAGATTCACAAAGTTCCAATGTTGAATTTCCATGACCCCGATCGAGTGAGTGCACAACTTTATGTATTCTTCTTTCAAAATTTCTACTACTTGTAATACATTTTGGATTTGATTTTAAATATGCCCTATTCACAGATTCAGATTTTTGCATACAAGTATGATATTTAATTCTTTCAAGATTATTAGGTCCCAAAGTCAAATTTATACAGTCTTAACAAGCATCTGTCTTCTTCTGTCATGCTTATTCAAAGTCACTAGGCAACACTGAAGAGTTCCATTTGTTGTTTTTCAGTCTGCGACAGGAAAAGGAATGAAGTTGGCAGGACTTTCTGCACTGTCCTTGGTAGCAGCTGATGATGGAACAGACAGCAGTCGACATGGCTCGTTTCATCAAAGGTAAGTCTCCAGAGTATTGTTTGTAACAGTTTTTGTACTCGGTCCTGCATCTTAGCTTCAGGTCCAGGGCAAATCTTCTCTGCATGGATTCCGTCATGGCTTTAGTTCTTCCAGGAAACATGTGACTGCTGAATGGAGCCTTAGCAGTCTGTTTTCTTTGAGAGTCAAAGAAGTGGCGCAGGTCTTTAAGGTTTTCAATGACATGCCCTTGCTTTTCAGATGCCCCAGAAGCAGCAGCACTATCTCCATCACTGGTGAAATGGGAAATGATGAGTGGACGGTCATCACTTTGTAGCTCACTGATGCATTCCGCAGCCCATCTCTTTTCATCTCCAATGGTGGTCTCTGGAGGAATGGTTGCAGTGCAGTCCTCATGTCCTGGGTAAGTAACTTCCTTTCCCTTGGCTCTAAGATGGGTGCCTTTCTTGCAAAGTTTATTGCCACAAAACACTGCCACAACATTCTACTTCTTAAAGTGTATGTCACTTGTGTGGTAGCTTGGAATGGTGTTTTCCTGATGGCACTGAAGGTGGCATTGTTTTACCGAGCATTTCCTTCTGCTCTTATAGGTGTATTGGCAAGTCTGCATTTCTTGTTAAGGTCTTGAATGTCCTGCCTTATTTTCTTCATGCTGTTTTTGTTCACATCAGTGATGATTTTGCCTACTTTATTGCAGGTCTGTTGAATGTTGGTGGCTGATGCTGGTTCGATGTTGGCGCCAAGAAGCATACTACGCATACCCTCTGTTGTAAGGCTGGTGTTTCTATACAAGAACTTACAGAAATAATGTCTCCCAAGACTTTTATTTCACCAGCAGTAAGCATCCTTATTCAGTATTTTCAACTTCGAATCATTAGGCTAGTGTTCGTTTTATAAAACATCAACAACTGTTCCTCGTTCGAGTCAATTCAAACTAACGAGCATTCGCAACTTTGTGTATGTCAACATACTTGATTATTCAAGTCTTCTGATCAGTATTTCCATTTAAGTGATTAAGCCCTAAGAAAAATTATTTAGAGATAAAAAATTATTTCAAGGTTTATTTCAGTGAAATTTTACATTAAAACAGTTACATTTATCTCCGGAATGACGTACACAGGGCGAAAAACCATCTTTAAGCAAGTCCTTAATGATGGCTTAAAGGTGGCTTAAAGGATATACGATCTTTAAGCCACCTTTAAGTCACCTTTAAGCAAGAGCTTATAGGTCCTTAATGTCCAAACTTCTTTAAGCCACCTTTAAGCCATCTTTAAGCCACCTTTAAGCATCTTTAAGTGGCATTTACGCTCCCTTTAAGTTGTCTCTACACCATCTTTAAGTTCCGTTTCAAGGGTCATTTCAACGGAGAAATCTTGGAAATTCTTCATACTTTTGATTGAACATCGTTTGAATCCTGAGGTATTTATAAATATCGAGTAATTAAGCAAAATATGAATCCAGGATATCTTGGAAGAGAGTATAGTGAGAATTTATCGCGATGTTTTATGCAATACGTGATCATCTTACCGTACTCAAATACTTATACAACATTTATACAACATACGTTTGTATTACTTCTCCGATCAGCTGCTAAAGTGCACATGATTCTACCAGCTGCGCATATACCAAAATTGTCTGTACTTGCATGTTTCTTTTCCGGTTTCGGCTCGTGGAATTTCTCAAAGATATAATTATGATAACTAACGTTATGAATTGTGGACGCAATATTTGATTTAATTTAATTCTGTATTCTCAATTATTCACAAACATCTTTATTATTAAAAGAACGTTTTCACAGATGATCAGGGCAACGTGATTTTGACAAACTGCAGGTGATCAGTGCGTTTGGTGTGATACATAAACCAACTACGAGTAAATTTTTAATTCTTATCTTTCAGTTTTCAAGAGCAGAAGATATAAGCTAGCTGTGTCAACCGTAGTTTCTTTTGATTATAGTACTAAAAGACATGGCGTTTTATAATCACTGCATGCATCAAAAGACAGAAGTTAATTGCACGATCGTCACGAGCGCTAGACATGGTATACACAGGACGAGTAAACGAATGTCAATAATTTTCTAACACCCAATCTGGGGCCGCAATTCAGTTGATTGACATGGGTACACTGACCAGGTCAATTTCAAGGCGGTGCTTATTTTCTCGGTCTTTAAGTAAACTTTGATCAAGCTGAACAGATTCATCTTAAATACATAAATTAAATAAAAAAGCTCTTTTGTAGGGGTGGGAGGGGGTGATCCGAGAGATGATATAGTTTCAAAGGAGGGGGGGGGGGTGTTTCAGGCGGTTTTAATTGTCAACACATACCATGCAGAAACAGGTATCTACACCCAAGTTTTGCTTGTGAAAACACATAGTCACTCCATTGAACACAGATCGCTAATATCAACACCACTCCAATGAACACAGATTGCCGTTATAAAATTTCATTTTTTTTGGGGGGGGGGGGGGTCAAAGGTGAGCGCAGTCTCTGTCTCTAAATCTGCGCATGAAATTAAATTCATTAAAAGTATGTTTGTTTCCTATTATAAACTAATCAGTGAAAGAAAGCTCTCTCTCTCTTAATATTTAAATATTTGACTAAATGATACTTAGTCGAAAACCATCAATTGTATGACTGTTGGCACATGATGTTAAATTCATTATTTTCATTGAACCGGATTCAAAATGTAATAATACAAATCTACATCAATTCGTTTTTATTCAGAATTTGTTTTCGTAAAAGAACATGTATTCACACTAACTAGGTACGACAATGGGTTTCTTTCTTCTCTTTTTTTAAGTTTATCCAGTTATTAAACAGAATTTTAAAAAATGAACTAATAATACGTGATTTAATTTAATAATCAGTTTAAGATATGTATTTTTTTCAATTTTAATTATTTCTAGGTCTAATTCTAGATCTGCTAGAAACATGTTAAAGATGAAAAGCCTCTCAACTGCCTTTGTTAAATCAGGCGAGATATTGCTGCTTTGTTTGTCTAGACATATGGTTTATTCGTTTGTGTATATCTAATTAAAGTCTATTGTTTGTCCTACTTGAGAAAACCCCTGGAACTAGCACAGAATATACAAGATATACACAACAGGTGAGTCTTGTGCCCAGGTGCATGTCAGGGTTTCTACAGGTGTTGAAATCTTAGTATATACGTTTATACGATAAGTCCAGTGAATTAAAGTTTTATTTACATTTGTTATTCATTCTCAAAATATTACTTCCTCACCCTGGGTTTTAAAAATATTACGTCTACAAATCAAAGATACATAAAAGGCTAATTAATAACAGTACCGGTAATCATAAATGGGGTTTAATTTAAATATATTTATAAGGGGGGTAATATAATGTCACATACTCGGCCCGGTACATCATATGTACAATTATGTATACATCATTTGCAATTGCCACATGCAGTAAATACGTCACTGGTAATTGGTGATATTGTTTATTATAGAATTCATAGTTGAAAAATCATGTATACAATTAAATATTTAAACATATATCATTTAATTTATTATTCTAGATCTGTTGTAAATGTATAATAATCAATATTATTAAAATTATACATGCTGGAACGGCGCCGTGATAATGAAAACTGGGAAATTACGTAGAACTATTACCCTAATAGTTTCAATGCATTTTTAAAAAAGAGTTTCATCTCTTTCCTTGCATTTTATAGTTATGAATTAGGTGAACGTATATATCTACCCGGTTTAAATTTATTAACTAAGTACAAGTATATAAGCCTAACAGTTTCCAATCTGGTATAATATATTTTTTGTTCACTGAAGACCAAGTACCGTAATTCATTCTATATACATGTATGCAAAGTCAAAATCTTTTCAATTAAAAAGTACACACACACATTACACTGATTCAATAGCCAACGATTTATAGGATGTAAAAACCCTCAGGTAAATATAAGTTGCAGTGGCGCCGTGGAAGTGAGGTGATGTTAGTATACGGAGGGCCCCGGGTACAATGCTTGTCTTGGGCATTTTGAATTTTTTTTATATAATTCTATTTTTTAGAGCAAAAACCGTTTCTAATATCTTTTCTGTCTTGGAATCATTGAAACTTGTGACAGAATATACATTATTTACTTATCTACCGTACATGTTCATGTATAATCAATTTCTCTTGTTAAAATCGCTGCGTTGTCTGTCTAGCCATGCTTTTACTTTGTGTATATCTAATTAAAATCTATTGTTTGTTAAACCTCAGAAAAACCCTGGAATTAACACAGAATATACAGGATATACACAACAGGTGTGTTTTTGTCCAGGTGCACGGCTATGCTTATTTAAGTAAATACTTTGCATATAGGTTGAATATATTTGTCCATTGATCACAGCTGATTAAATTGTCATAAAGTTAATACATTTTGTATACATTTTGTTGGTAAATTAAGCACAATATTGAATAAAGATTTTTTTTAGAAATGGCTTAAAGGTAGCTTAAAGAAGTTTGGACATTAAGGACCAATAAGTTGTCCTTAAAGATGGCTTAAAGATTGTTTAAAGATAGTGTTTAAGCTGCCTTAAAGCACCTTTAAACCATCTTTACGCTTTCTTTAAGCAACCTTTAAGCCACCTAGCAGCACATATAGCTTAAAGGTGGCTTAAAGATCATCTTTAAGCTACCTTTAAGCACCTTTAAGCTATCTTTAAGGAGAACTTAAAGATGGTCATTCATCCTGTGGTACTAAATTGTATTGAGCAAGGTCACAATAACTGCATAACACAACGTTGCATCATCGTTTAATTTTTGAAAAAAAATCCATTTGGGTCATATTAGGGGCTGTCTTAAAAGCTTCATAATATAAATCAAATTGTATGAGATAAATAGAACATCTATAATTGTGTGATTTTATATTTGCTTTATCCAACTCGTTGAAATGGTTATATTGGCTCGGCAAGCCTCGGGAATATATACACCATTTCAACTCGTTGGATAAAGCAAATATAAAATCACTCAATATAGATATCCTCTATATATCTTTATTCTACTACCTAGTCCAGATATTTTGTACATGACTCCATAAATCTGATTTCATTATGGCTATTGTTCCTCGGTTGAGCGATGTGGCCCATGGGCCTCTTGTTTCTCGATGGAGTACTTTGTAAAGTTTGGAATTGGGGTTTGGTGACACGTACTACTTTAATGTAGGAGTCTACTGGCTGCACTTCACTCGGCCCTGGTCGCAAAATCTTCATCTCACTGCTTCTTCGCTCTGCATTGCTAACTGTGAACATTCCATTCTTCTATTACTGTACAATGTCCTGAAACTCTTCTTTACTTAGCCTTCTTATAGGACTGGGCTTGCTAAGAGAAACTCCATCTTTGACGACTGATGGAAAAGCCTCATCACCCCCCATTGCTTAAGAACCCCTTATCTTAATCACTTGCCATTAATCAGTGACCACCGTTATCAAAGCTCCAAGGTATATTATTGAAGACTCTTCTGTCACCATTTTTTCCAGTCTCTGACTTTGTATTAAAATTAAAATGAACAATTATTTACTAATTAATTCTAAAATTTTAGTCAACTTCCTGTTTCTTAGTTAATTAATGCCTATCAATTAGAGTTGAATTTTTTTTAAAGCACATACACATAAACTCTAACATTTCAGGTTTCATTTCATCCAAAATTCTTTTCTCAACAACTCGCTGGTTAAATTTTATTGAGTTTTGAAATTATGTACTGTTAGTAGATGAATTTTAACAGAAATTTACTCCAGAATTCAGCAGTTTGTTAAAAAGAGTTATCTCCTACAGTACTTTTTAATCCCTTAGGGTCAAAAGTAGATTTTCATACCCTAGCATATGAGAGATAGATAACTACTAGACATTTTTTTGTACATTTCATTAAATTTCATGAACTTTTAGTTGTCTTTAAGGTCTTACGCAAGGAAATAGCCAATCAAATTGAATTTAGTCAATTGTAGTTCCATAACTATATATAGAGACAATTTCTTTTCTTTCTTCCTTTTTTTTTGCACCTTATTTTAGGCCTACTGTATTGAATTTGGACTCATTTGCTAGGAAAATTAATAAACATCAACTCGAATGTAAATAATTTCCTGTAGTTTATGCATTATCTTCATTTCTTTTACACTTAATTTTCTTTAACTTATGATAGAAGTTAATATTCGTTGTGGAGACAAAACAGTTTAATTGGTGTATGGATCCTATCATATCGTTTACTCGTAAAAATAAAACAGTGCATGGCTACTGTACATGCCGCTTTTCAATAAAACACAAGCATATTATTGTACAAATTAAAGCAATACGTTCTCTTAATTCTAATTTTAAAAATTAATTTTGATTTTGCGTGTTAAATGATGTAGAATCATTCGTTTGCATGTTTTATCCTTATCGTGAAAATTCAGTACGTTAGTGATCGTCCGTGTATCGTGCATAATCGTTCGTGTATCATGCGTGATCATTCGTATATCAGAATCGTGCATGTCGTTTGTCAACAATAACGTTGCTAACACTGTATATGTTTATATATGCATGTGTAACGAGCGGTTGCCCAATTTATCCTGAATCAATCAACAGGAACCGATTCCAGCTTTAACCATCTATTATAAGTTTCAACAATAATACATTTATGCAGGTTAAAAATAACAGTGCTTACTGTTCAGATCTTTTCCAAGATAATGCAACAAACTCCCTCTTCTGTATATTATAACCAGAATGTGTACACCAAACATTTATTAATAACAACATGTACATGTATATTAATTTACATAGAATTATGCCGATAAAATATATATCGGCCAATGTACATAACGTACTGCATCAGTAATTATATTCAATTACTGAAATAATATATATAATTTATATATATTAAATAAAGAAGTCAACCGCCACACTCGCCCCTTCCCAAGACCTAATGTACTATGTACATTAGTCTTTTAGTCTTAATTACCAATTCAAACATTAAATGTACACACAATAAAGAACTGAACAAGTATCAATGTCACATACACAAGAGTACAATTAAATACGGACATGTAATAAGCAAACAGACATTTTCAAATATAATAGCATACAGCATGTCAATAGATACGAACATGTCCAAGCAGTAAACAATATGAAACTGATTTTAAGTTAATGAAATTAAGCACATCTATAAAGTTATTGGCTCACGTTCACTGTTCCGGGAAAAGTTCCTCTTGCTCAAGTAGTTCAGTAATTTTCATCTTCAGTGCACGGTTTTTCGCTCTCCAATTCGCAGAGGGACAATCCAGGTTGCTGTATTCGTTCCAAGCGCTCCTTGGCTAACAGGCGCACATGAGCGATTCTGTCAATCTGGTTACCCAGTTTTTACAATATACATCTGGAGTGTGTCCTCACTTGAAGGTATGGGCGATATAGCAAAATTGTCGTCACAAAAAGAATAGGTCTGCATAGATTTGGACTGTGGTTTTTTAAATAATCTTCCAAGGAAATTTTCTTCAAGTTGGTCTGTGTTGATACAGTTGTAAGTTCCATCGTAGAGAGGAGAATCTGCCATCAAAGAAGAAGGTTCCAACGGCAAAGAAGACAGCTCCAACGAGGAAGAAGACGGGTCCCACAAGGAAGAAGACTGCTCCAACAAGGTAAAAGACGGCTGTGACGAGGAATAAGACAGCTCCAACAAGGAAGAAGACGGGTCCAACGAGGAAGAAGACTGCTCCAACAAGGAAAGGGACAGCTGTGACAAGGAAGAAGACTGCTCCAACGAGGAAGAAGACTGCTTCAATGAAGAAATAGACGGCTCAGTCGGGGGGGGGGGGGGGGGGGGGGGGGAATGACCACAGTAGGGTTTTGTAGGGTTTGACAAGATATATCTAATTCTAAAATTTGAATGCTCTAACTCAAAACTTTAGCAAGATATTGCGTTTCATTCAAGTTTTAGTAATTTCCTTGTCAAAACCGGAATTACCGGAACCAGAAGTCCAAAACCTTACATACGCTTGTCATTAGGAATTGCTATAAGTCTGTACAATTAATATTTCAATATCTCTTACCGTTTTCAAAAAATCCTTGACGAAACTTTGTTGAGAATAATAATAATAAAAAAGACTAAAAAAGGTCTTTTCGACCGAAGTCAAAAAGCCCTAATAAAGGAAAGCAGTTTTTGGTTTACACTAGACCTGTTTTTTTTTCTTCAACAAAAAGAAAGAGTGCTCTTCGACTTGTATAACAGTCCTACTACTAAAAAAAAAAAAAAAAATAGGGGTTTGAACCAGCGACCCTTAGCTTTGAATACCCAGTACGCAAACCATTTGGCCATGACGACTTTTAAAAGGTGGGTGTCAAAAATCCTGTAGACTGTCAATTGAATAAATGTGATGTGATGCAATACAATACACACCTGCGTGGTTTGGATCCACCGTGTTTACATTGTGAAAAGTGTTAATACAAGATTGAGATGCGTAGTGAATGGATAGGTGTTACGTGACTGGTTGAAATGACATCGTTTTACTTAAAAAAAAATCAGTGCTGCATATAAACAATGTTAGCGTTGGCTAAGAAACACGCCAGGTCAAATTCTTGTCGCAAGCGGCCAATTTAAGATGTTGGAAGGCCACTTGGATTTACTGATGCACATTCTCCTGCTGTTTTGAATTGCACTTGGTCAGACACTGATTCTTTACCATGCATTTGTGGATTACAAGAATGGGAAAGTCTGAAATGAATTAAGGTCAGTCATGTATTTCAGCCTCAGGAAAAAAAAGGAAGAGAGAAAAAAAAAAAAGAGCTGCAGAGAAAATGTAAACAAAATTCAAATAAAATTGGGGTCTAGGAAGGAAGAGTTATCCTTCGTAGACCTTCATAAACTATCGTCACAGGTTGCTGATAAAAGTGCAAACACAGATTTTCATAGTAAATTTAGCATGAATTTATTAGATACAAATGTCGAAGTCTCTCGGGATGATGGTTTGATGCCGCCTGAGTTGATTATTTTCTTCAATCCCTACCATTTCGTTTCAAATTTGGCTGTGGTTTTTGTAAATAATCTTCCAAGGAAATTTTCTTCAATTCGGTCTGCGTTGATACAGTTGTAAGTTCCATCATAGAGAGAAAAGGATCTGCCATCAAAGAAGAAGGTTCCAACGGCAAAGAAGACGGGTCCAATAAGGAAGAAGACGAGTCCAACAAGGAAGAAGACTGCTCCAACGTGGAAAAAGACAGCTGTGACAAGGAAGAAGATGGCTCCAACGAGGAAGAAGACGGCTCCAATGAAGAAATAAACGGCTCAGTCACTGGGGAAGGAATGACCACAGTCCTGGGAGCAACATTCACCATCAAGGGGAATCCAGGCAGGGAAGGAATGCCAGCTGTCTGAGAAGTCTTGGCACGGTGGAAGTTGTACTTCAGATGTCCGGGGTCGATGAAATTGGTGGCCCTCACCATTTGGCTGGTTGCCTTGGCAATGGTCAATCCGAGGATGGAAGGATTCATCTCCTTATGTATTAATTTTAGGTGGCTCTTCATGTCCGATTTCCTCCTGACCAGTTCCTTACATCCTTGCAATTCGTTAGGGCACGTCCACTTCTGTACCTTCCGAACATGACGCTCCTCCCAATGGCGCTGGAATTTCGCCCTCAACGGGAAGGTCCCTTGGAAGTTGCAATCTGCAACAGGGCACCCTATGTTGGCAACATAGCCAAACTCCTTAGTGTCTAAGTTGAGTACGCTCTCTTCGAGGTTGAAGTCATCATCAGCCATGATGTCCAGTACCTCAATACCTGCATGTGGCTCAATGTCCATGAATAAACTCGACATAGTTCCTGACAAAAAAATAATGGACTTAAGTTCATAAACTCGACAAAACCAATAACATATCTCTTCCTGAACAAGACCTTTCTGTAGTATAATGTTCAAGTAAATACCATTCACTTAGTTTCTCACAACAAATAAAGTGGAGCATCACCAAAATCCCTCAATATCAACAACTGCATAAATGTACAGATACAGTCGATACACAACCGGAAGCACTAGCCCATGGTTTTAAATTATTATGTATATATGCATGTATCATGTACAAATCATATCTACCATAACTCACTTCATATGAGTGTAAACACATTATATATTTTTAAAAATTTTGTCAACGAGTTCACACGTCTTATTCATGGATCCCCATGCATTTTCACGGACCTATATAAATGGATATTTATTGCACTCTTAATTCTCTCAATGGAAATTACAACACCAACAACAAAGACTAATTTGTTAACTAAATCACTTTAAATATTGATATTTAACGCATTTTATTATATTTATGGACTGAAAATAACTTTGGGTTTGAGGCGTCTGCCCTTCTACTGAATTGTGGTGATTTGGGTCTGGGTTCAACCCTGTCATCACTTTCCTCCTTAGACTCATTGTTATCATCATTAAAATCCACCCCCTGTCCCTCCTCCGACTCTAATTTGTGATTTAGTGACTTTGAATTGTCAACATGTCTATTTTTAGTTTCCCGTCACTGCATCTTTTTATTTCGTAAGTTATGTATGATAACTTCCGGACAATCTCATAAGGCCCTGTCCATCCTAAACCAAGTTTTTGGTTTGCTTCTGGTTGATACCAGTGTAACACTAACGTTTGTGGTTAGAATGACCTGATCTTTAATTTAGTGTCGTAATAACATTTTTGTTTCTGGAAACTACTCTGTAAATTTTCATATGCGAAGTCAAATGTGTTTTGCATTGCTTCTTATAACCATTTAACATATTTTATGGGACATTCTACAGGGGCGTCATTATGATGAGTCGGCGACCCTGTGATAAGTTCGATAGGGAGTGAAGTCTCCTTTCCAACATTAAAATATTTGGGGTACATTTAGTGCTTTCTTTTACTGAGGCGCGGTAGGCCGTAGTTAATAATGGTAAATGTTCATCCCAATCATCCTTGTAATCATTGACGAACATCGCCAACATTTGTTGGAATGTCCTGTTAAAGCGCTCTATCTGATTGGGGATGAAAGGGCATTGTCCTGGATTTTTCTATTTCAAAAATGTCACACATTCATTTGAAAAGATTTGACTCAAATTCGCGCCCTTGGTCTGTATGAATTCTTAAAGGCGAGCCATATCGGCATATGAATTCACATACTAATTGTCATCGACAGTCTGTGCCATGTGGTCTGGAAGAGGATAGGCCTCTGTCCACTTTGTTAAATAGTCTTGGACCACTATGATATATTGATTGCCCTTGTCAGTTATAGGAAGAGGACCCATAATATCTACTGTGAAGCATTGTAAGGGTCGGTACACTGGTTCGCGTTTCATGCGGCGACTTGCCCAACCCTGGACTGGGTTTTCTATGCTGACACAGATCACAGTAGTAAGGGACAGTTTCGGATAAAGTACCCATCAATATTTTTGTAAAATTGAGAGTTGCTGTACTTGAAGGGTTATGAGTGTTGCTAAAATTCATGGAATGATTTTTGGGAGTTGATTTTAATCGACTCTCCTATGCAGTTACTCTGGCAAACCGGAAGTAAAACGGTGTTTGGACCTATAAGCACAAATCATCACCGCTGACAAAACATAGTACTTGAAAATAATCGATAAATTTGATGTAATGTGTTTTTCAAGGAAATGTATTCATAAATACCTTAAATATAGTCAGATTTTAAATGGTACGAACAATTTAGATATTTTTTCTGTAGTTGTTTGTATTCCTACACCAGAGTTCGATTACAGTGGTAGCATTTGTAAAGGACAGACTATCTAATCTAAAGATAGAACCAGTACCGGCGTAGACTAGACTTTATTATCATTTGTTTGTTAAAATTTGCTTTCATACACTTTTCCAGAAATATTTCGATTATTGATACATAATACATCGTAGCGTTTGATGGTATTGTATTTCACAACGTAATTCATATGGGGTTTTTCGCTTATAGCTCAGAATTCTTGTCCGAGAATTCATACTTGTATTAGAAAAAAATATCTGTGTGTTTATTTAAATAGAGCTAAGAAACTATTTGCGATTCAAAATAACATATCGTTGATATCAAAATAAATAATAATCAATAAAATCAACTCCAGTCAGTACTTCAGTACTTTGATTGATGATTATTATCAGTTAGACTGGGATGTCTCTTGTTGAAATTGGTATGCAATATGTAGGCCCTTAATGTTAAGTACATGGGAATCAGAAGTAAACTTGCGGCTATGACTGTTGTGTTGACTTTGCACAGTGAAATTGCAAGTTACAGACCGGAGGTAAAATAGCGTGAAAAGTAGGTGGATGGGACATAGTAAACTATACACTGTTACATTTCTGACATGTGATGGTGCAACATGCACATGGTATCCTCTACAGGGAATAAGCTGGGGGAGGTCTAAAAAGCTGATAAATCATGAAAAATGGGTGAAATATGAAAGGGTCAAAATCTCAGAAAAACCAGCTTGTAGAAAATTTTACAGGTTCTGACTAGTAATTTTCCTCAGAAATGGTGATTGACCTTATAAGGAGTGAATTTATGGTTTTTGTGCTGAATGGGAACTGAGGAAATTCTAGTTACTGAGTTCCAAAGACACACATCCCCTGGCTACAATGAATTGAATAAAAAAAAACTGTCCCGTGCTGCCTTCAAGACTAGATGGTATTTTCAGATTTCTCATTTAACTGTAATTTTGAGTCGATATTGTACCAAAAGTAGTATATTTTGTGAAAATGGATGATTTTTTTGGTTATAGATGTCATTTCATGATTTATTAGCAATAATATTCAAGTGGAGTAGCTCCCCCTTAATACAATCGCCACCACTAGAGTAAATTGGCTTAGAAATCAGGTAATTCCTATTCTGATGACAATTAATAGGCTATAGGTCAATTACTGAGATAAGAATAGATACTTTAAAACACTTTTAATCAATTGAATCATTAAGTTTATAAATTTGCAGCAATTTTGCTGTCTGGTTTTATGAAATAACATTAAGCAACCTGACTTATGTAACCCAATTTTTTTAAAACAGCATATTTTTCTTTTAAATAAAGCTTACATGAAAACAAATACAGTTATCAAAGTATACAATATGTAAAAAAAATCAAGTTTTTGCTCCTTCCTGTCCAAAAGTGATATTTTAGATGTATTTACATAGTTGAAAAAAAACACCCTCTCTTTCCAATTGTCTCCATTACCATTACATGTAGGATATGTAAATTACATTTGACCTTGAAATAACATCTGCTATGATAATTGCTTTTGAAATGAACAAGAAACAACATATTTTTACCCTTTTATTGTATATATGCATAAAAAATGTAGAAAAACGTGTAAAATTTGAACATTTTTCATGGAATTCTCATCGGTTTCCAGCTACTTAGGTGTGTTAGAATTTCATTTTAATTAAAGGCAGGCATCACAACTGTAGGTCTCTCTGTTTTAGCAAAGTTAAAAGAAGACTAGAAACCAGAATAGATAAGATATTCACTAAAAATGATTACGGTATAAGCTTACTTTTTCATGAAAACAAGAAATCACATGAAGGGCGGCATGTCTTTTTGTGAATAAAAATGGTACAAATCATCCATTTACCAAAAAAGATCAATTTTATAAGGATCAGTGATGGTTTTTTTCAAATATGTGTGAGAAATGAATCAAGGAAATTGCCACAAGTTTCATAGGTAAAAGATTTCAAACTAATGCTATTTATGAAAATCAAAAGATAGGGGGAGGGTATACATGTAAGGGTATTTCTAAGTGGTATGATGCTTTTATTATGATAATATCATGTAGATGTATGTAATATTGAATAAGGTTTCTTATTAAAGGAGGCTGAACAATAATTGACCTCTGAAAGATTAGGAAAAGATGTTTTACTTAAGGAGAGCTATATGAATCTGTGTTAAATAGAGGAAAGTAGAAATGGTGGGTTCACTTAAATGGCCATATTTTTCTTAAACCTCAATAGAATTGGCAATATGTGGTATACTTTTTCTGGTATACAATTTACTGTCAATGAAGCTTAATATTTCCTATGAATATATTCATTTAACACATATATACCCCTTTCTCCTACAGGATTAAGGGGATTAATAAGTTAATTAATAAGGGGATGAATTTTAAATGACAGTTATTTAATTTTTACTTATAAATGTATATAGGTACGTGCCAAACAACATGCTTTTTGTTGAGATGGCAGCACCGCTTGTGTGAGACCGGTATTTCCA
The DNA here is from genome assembly GCA_033439105.1 of Magallana nippona. NCBI lineage: Eukaryota > Metazoa > Mollusca > Bivalvia > Ostreida > Ostreidae > Magallana > Magallana nippona. The sequence continues at coordinate 32,302,710 of CM065926.1, forward strand.
GTTCCTTGTATCAGGCCACAGTGCGAGGAGATGGTATCGTTTTGTGGTACTGCAGGGAATGCACCCAACCAACCTTTCTGCCAGAGGATAGTTCTTTGGAACAGTCCATTGATCCACCACATCTTGAGTCTACCCGGCTAGAGGTATATATCTTTTATTATGCTGTTCATCAGGTAACTACAGAGTTCATGGATGTTGATGAGGAACCTGTACCTGAACATGATCCTGAGCCAGAGCCAGCCAGAGTTTGGGGGGGTATATAGGACATATAAAGTTTAATGTAGAAGCATATATGTAAAATGTTTAAAAATCTTCTTCTCGAGGACTACAAATACTTCAATTTGTCAGATTACTATGTAAGCATCTTCAAATACTGTACATTCTAAATTATAAATCCGTGACCCTCGATCTAATACTGGGGCCCCAAAAGGGGTTCAAATTTTAACATAGAAATATAGAGGGAAAAGGTTTAAAAATCTTCTTCTAGAGAACTACAATGCTTCTATTTGTGAGATTACTATGCAAGCATCCTTAAATAATGTAGATTCTAAATTAATAAAGCTGCATTTTCGCTAGCCAAGGGTTTACGATCTACTCTGCTCCTCTACAACCCTTTAATTGGCAGATTTAGCAGACAAAATCAAAACTCGCGCAACGGAATCTGATTGGCTGTAAAGACAGGCGATCGCAGGGAATCTACTAATTGCCGATGTAGTTCATTGTGTATTTATAGAAATTATAAATACAATCAATATTACAATTTTTACGCGATTAATAAATAAAATACGATATATAATTACAAATATATGGGTTTCCTTGATAATTCTTTTTCTTGCTTTTTTCACACGACCATTTCTTCTAAACCTCTTAGATGAAAAACTCGTAATTTAGCTGCTCCAATTTAACTCAGTTGCTGTACGGAATTGTGCTGTTTCAGTAAACATTGGCTAAATCTGCCAAGGGTTGTAGAGGAGCAGAGTGGATCGTAAACCCATGGCTAGCGAAGATGTAAAGCTGTGACCAGTGGACTAATACTGGGGCCCCAAGAGGGGTTCAAAGTATAACATAGAAATATATATGGAAAATGTTTTTAAAGAGTTTTCTCGAGAACTATAATGCTACAGTTTGTAAGATTACTATGCAAGGATCCTCAAATAGTGTAAATTCTAAATTTTTAAAGCCAACCATAAACCCTGGACTAATACTGGGACCCCAGAAAGGGGTTCAAAGATTAAAATAGAAATAGCATATGCTATGAAATAGAAAGTTACAAGGAACTGTTGTTCAGGTGAGCGATGTGGCCCATGTGCCTCTTGTTAATTTTAGAGGGAGAACAAGTCCTTCACCATGTGGGTCTGCAGTGTTTGTTCTAAGAAGATGCGCTGTCTAGCCACCGTTCTGCAGACCAGAGGTGAATTCTAGATGGGCCAGGTCCAGCATATCCATCCTGCTGATCCTAGGCTCCCTTTGCGCATGAAGGTGTCAGCAGAGGTAAACTTGTAAACTACAATACCACTTTTTAAAACTAAATTGTTTTGTGATAAGTAATATTTAGATATATGTGTTTTTAAAAGTAAACATGTATAATTACCGGTGTCATATAATATTTTGAACCCTGCGATATATTGAACCTGGGTTCAAAATATCGCTGCGGTATTCCCCCCCCCCCCCCCCCCCCCCCCCCCCCCCCCCCCCCCCCATAAAAATTTTCATTTCTATTTGAGAGGGGGTTCAAAATATTATGGCCGCGATATATTGAACCCCCTCCTATTTCCAGTTCCCATTGTAGAGGGGGTTCAAAATATTATGGCTGTGATATTTTGAACCCCCCTCTAATTTTCAGTGCTATTGGAGAGGGGGTTCAAAATATTATGGCCGCGATATATATTGAAACCCCCCTCTAATTTTCAGTGCTATTGGAGAGGGGGTTCAGAATATAATGGCCGCGATATATTGAACCCCCCTCTTATTTTCATTGCTATTGGAGAGGGGGTTCAAAATATTATTGCTGCGATATTTTGAACCCCCCTCCTATTTCCAATTCCCATTGGAAAGGGGGTTCAAAATATTATGGCCGCGATGTTTTGAACCCCCTCTCCAATGGGAATTGGAAATAGGAGGGGGGTTCAATATATCGCGGCCATAATATTTTGAACCCCCTCTCCAATAGCAATGAAAATTATAGGGGGGTTCAAGATATCGCAGCCATAATATTTTGAACCCCCTCTCCAATAGCACTGAAAAATAGAGTGGGGTTCAAAACATCGCAGCCATAATATTTTGAACCCCCCCTCCAATAGCACTGAAAAATGGGGGGGGGGGGGGGGGGTCAAAATATCGCGGCCATAATATTTTGAACCCCCTCTCCAATGGGAATTGGAAATAGGAGGGGGGTTCAATATATTGCGGCCATAATATTTTGAACCCCCTCTTCAATGGAATTTGGAAATAGGGAGGGGGTTCAATATATCGTGGCCATAATATTTTGAACCCCCTCTCCAATAGCACTGAAGATTAGAGGGGGGTTCAAAATAGCGCGGCCATAATATTTTGAACCCCCTCTCCAATAGCAAAAAAATTGGAGGTGGGTTCAATATATATCGCGGCCATAATATATTGAACCCGGGGTTCAATATTTTATAGGGGGGTTCAATATTTCGCAGCGATATATTGAACCCGGGTTCATAATATCGCATAATGTTTTGAACTCGGGTTCAATATTTCTTGGTATCAAAATATTTTATGACACTGGTATTAAAAATTAGGAAGTAATAAATAACTATGATAACTAATGTATATTATATTTACATCCACAGGCTAAGTCTCTGGCATCATCTGATGATTTCAGACCAGCCATGGCTATCGTTGAGGATGTTGTGATGCGGATGATCCCTGGGGATGAGAGGTTCCTTGCCCCCAAGATGGACCTGCTGAAGAGATCAACAAACAAACCTCCACTGTAGCAAAGTACGCCCGACAGAGCCCAGGGATATCAACTTTGAGGTAAGCTATATATTTCTTCTTTTCTAGCTGTCTGAAAAGCTTGGAACTGGTCAAACTGGTCATACTATGCAACAATAATTTTCATATATTATTATTCATTTGAAATTCTGAATACTTAATAAACTACCATATACATGTGCATCATATGTTTGAAATACATGACATAGTAATTTCTGCAACTAGTATTAATTTTGATGTATTTTGCAGCTGGACCATGGATTCATCTGTTCAGAAGAATTCTTGGTGAAGGACACCCAAGGAGAGGGGTTTCTACACATCGTGTTTGCCAACAGATACCGACTTGATTTCCTGGCAGAGACCAAGGTTTGGTACATGGATGGAACATTTAAGGTAATGAAGTGAATTATATGTTCATATTTAATCTCTATAAGTTTATCTCTTCTTCTTATGAGCTAAATTTATAATATAAATATAATAAAAATATTTACTATTATTCTTATAAATGTTCATAATTTATATCAATAAATATCTTTTCATAGTGTGTGATAAAATGTGATAAAGTATGTACTATATTCATGTTATATTGCAGATTGTACCGGACTTCCTGAAGCCAAGGGGACAATTGCTGTCACTCCATGGTTTCATCAGAAGAGATGGAAAAGGACAACAATTTCCCCTGGCATTCGCACTGATGTCATTAAGGCAGGAGTCGGATTATCTTAAGGTGGATTATTTTCTATTAATCTTATGATACTGGTATGGTGTACATGTATACGAGAGTCAATCAAAAAATTCGAAGACAATGTGCCTGTCTATCATATATTTTTCATTAAAGTCATAACTAACAGATTAATTTATGCAACAACACTTATTTTATTGATATACGAAGTTTCATTCCATTTGATGAAGATGTATTTTTGTTACCCAATTTTAAAATCAAAATGTTTTGTCTCCACGGTGCATGGTAACGTTGAAAACATGACGTCAAGATGATGCACACACAGTTAATAGAAATATCCGGTATATGTCCAATCTTTATATCCCCCTGCATCTTCACAACATCAAGGCTTTGTGATTATGGAACTCCACACAAACCCTTGACATAAGTCGCTATTTAAAAGTCGGGCTCAGACCGTCGTATTTCATTGGTTCCAAGTCTCAATTTGGAGCCAGTCAGAATGCGGTTCTCATTCATATCAGAAACGATGTAAACAAATGTGGCTACGCACATGTTGATCCCAGAAAATAGCAAGTTTTCGATCTTCATGTTGCATTTGTAAGGATAATAACATAAACAAATATAGCTGATTATTTTTTTTTTTAAATCGACATTTGTTCACTGTGTTAGAACAGCTTTCTGAAGTTATAAATATGTTGCATACCTTTGGAAAACGATGGAAAGTCATCATACATCAAATGTGCTTAGTTCCAATTAATACGTCCCGATTATCTATTACATGTACATGTAAACATGATATCGCGAGCTTTTGATTTTCAGTGAGACAATTAATACTGAATTTTTCGCAAATTTTTCATTTGAGATCTGCCATACATGTGTTCCACCCAAACTACATTTCAAATGGAGTTATTTCATTGGACATTTTATTTTTAGAATTATTACGTATTGTTGTGCGTGAGCCTGACTTTTAAATAGCGACTTATGTCAAGGGTTTGTGTGGAGTTCTATAATCACAAAGCCTTGACGTTGGGAAGATGATCTCCCTGAGTCTTTTGTGCTTTTCACCATACAATTTAAATCGGCACTATGTCACTTGACATCTAATTTGTTCACATTTGTTCGAAAATCATGAGTTAGTTCCTCAAAGTTTTCTTATTTTTTACCGCATGTCTCTTCGTTTACAGTAAGAAAATCCCTGAATGTCAGATGACGTTGTTTATTCTTTTGATCAAATATTTACAGATATTCTACTCTCTTTCGGACTGTTTGATTTTCAAAATACATTTACCACAACCCCCACAAAATGTGTTAGAGTTAAACACAAATGTGCAAATAATTTTTGACTTATTTTTTCCACCATTGAGCATTTTCACAGTTTTTATCGGCTTTTTCCCCTGAGTTAAATCCATCCTCTTTATACTTTTCGTTGCGCTGTGACGTCCGGCAACGTCAATATTTTCAGTCAATTTTAAAGAGGGCGATATGTCTTTAGTTACTGGTATCTGTTCAACAAATCTATAATATATACCGTCATTATTTGGTACATATATAGAATATCATGACAATTCTTAATTTTAGGTTTCAATATTATTTGGTTTCAAGCCCATTTTATGGAGATATTGCTTTCAACATAATATGGGTAATTGTTGAAAGGACACAAAGTTTGACTGTGCACCGTGACCTCATTTTTGCTGGGTTAGATTCTTAATAATTCTTAGAAATAAAGGAATACATGAACTTTTTTGATTTCAAATTGTTTGAAACAATTGCTAAATTATGTCTACTAAATTTAGTAATAATATGACGTTAAATAACATAGTTATGGCAAAAGTCTTCATATTTTTTGATTGACCCTCGTATATACCATTCAAAGTAAATTTATCTTATTATTGAATAGAAATCAAGCATCAAATGCCTATATTATTTAATCAGTTTTATTTTATTGTCTTATAGGTCTTCAATGCCATTCTTGAAGCTCTTCAAAGCAAGCTGTCAAGATATTTATGGTGGACTTCGAGCTTGGTAAGAGACTTACAAAATATCTTGAATACATATTATAAATAACATTGAAAAAGACAAAAAAAACCCCATTAATATGTGTGGTATTTATGATCTTATTTTATTTCAGGTGCCTGGAATGTCATTTCTACGGTATTCCCTGATGCTGTAACTAAAGGATGCACCTTCCATTGGTGCCAGGCCGTATGGAGGCACATCCAGGAGTTGGGTCTTGCAGCCACGTACATGAAGAGGGAGGCTACTCATCGCTACCTGAAGCAGCTTATGGCCTTACCCTTCTTACCTGTACCAGACATCCCCGCCGCATTCCAGACATTGAAGGAGAGAGCCAACACAGAGCCCTCCAGTCCCTTGTGAACTACATTGACAGAAAGTGGATGAACCATTCCGTCTTCCACCCATCATCATGGACTGTCTACCACCAACCCGTCAGGACCAACAATGATGTAGAAGGTGATTATTTTGCAAATATTTTTTTTAAATTTTGTTATTTTTTGAAAATGAATTAAACATTGTGTTCTTGAAATACATAAAAGTATTTAATAAAAAAGGTAAAATGACATGTAAACAATAACTGCATATAATTTTTAATCTGATTCGTAGGGTATTTTCAGAAAATGTCATTAATGAAAATAATTTGTATTTATTAAAGGTTGGCATCACAGGGTCAACGGCAAAGCTGGACATCGGGGATGCACTTTCTATAAACTTGTACCTCTTCTCCTGCATGAGGCAAAGCTGGTGGAGACTTGTGTGTCCAGCGAGAACCTCTTTAGGAATGTCAGACATTCATCATCAGCTACTCAGAAGAAACTGACGGAGGCCTGGGATCAGTATGATGCTGGGCAGATGTCAACTGGACATTTCCTACGTCTCTGCGGGACCGTGTATGCTCCATGCAAGCGACACTGATAGTGTGAAGTTTGCCATGCGAGTGACATCGATAATGTAAAGCGTTTTGCCATGTGAGTGACACTGATAGTGTAAAGTGTTTTGCCATGCGATAGTGTTTTTCCACCTCACCGTGAACTATAGACTAGTAGGGCTTTTTTTCATGAAATACATGACATGAAGTATTGTTTTGACTCGATTAATGAACAATTGCTAGTAATGACTAGTGCTGCCTTTCAATATGTTTTATTGTATGCTGACGTGCTTTGTATTTATTTTCTATGATTTATTTCATGATGTGAAATAAAAATTTCATATTACAATAAATCTATAAAAGTTTACGTATCTTCTTCTGTTTACCATATATTTAAGTTCAAAAGAAATAGATGATAAAGATCACACCAACATATTTATATATACAAGACCACCCTTGATTTGAATTAACATGAAATATATCATGAGTTAGTCATACAAATATATATAATTTTATCTGTGTGTCAATTGAAATGCAGTGTAAAAAGTTAAAGCTCTTCATGGCATTAATTAAGAAAGCATGGAAAGTTATGTGAAGATTCTATATAATTATGTGAAATCGAGGAAAATTGGCTAAAAATGCCTTCACTACCAAAATGACAAATGTTGATAAAATTTAAGTTATTCCATAAAACACAACGTTAGCTATCATTTGATGTTTGTTAAGAGTGATAATTAGAGGTAATCCTTGATCATTGAAATCAAATTTATAGATATTGAAACGGGGCGAAACCACTCGGCGCGGAACCTCTCGGTGCGAAACCACCCGTTACCCTCAGTTGGTAGAGCACCTGACTAGGGATTCAGGGGGTCTGGGTTCGAATCCCGGTCTGGTCCCATTACAATTATTTCATGCAGTCCGTGATTTTTCTTAGGTTGCTGAAGGGTTTTGACTGATCAATTAAGTGGTTAGAACTGGATCATGTAGATTGCAGTCCTGTCAGTTTCTATAGAGCTGTGAATTACAATCAATTTCTGTAAGAAATAGAGGGATTCATACTTAGTGGTAGTCCGAAATATTTGACGTTTTCCTGGCTTTTTTAATGATTTTGATGTTTTACTTGCAAGGAAAAAGAAAATATCAAAACCATTAAAAAAAGTGAGGAAAAAGTCAGATATTTCGGATTAACTTACTGGATGCAAATCTCTCTGGAAAGACAGAACAAACAAAATCACCAAAAAGAAAATCAGCAAGACCAGAACTTTGAGCAGTATGTCTTTTTTAGTAAGCTAAAATTAATAGAAATCACAATTTTACAAAAAATTTTTGCAAATGGAACATCTTCTTGCACATTATAACACTTCATTACCAATATAATTGGGCTCTCGGACAGTAGGTCAATTTTGTCAGGTTTTACATGTGGCTACATGTAACTAAATGTAATCTGGAGTAATTAAACATGTATTTATAAATCATATGCCTCAAAAAAAATTGTGATTTAAAGCAGAATATGTTACATTATTATTAAAAATCTACAAAATGTACATCTAGTCTAAGGGGGATAACTCTAAAATAAATTTTTCACCATCTTCACATCACACACAGTTACACACTTAGTGAACTGTAGTTACAAATATTGTAGAGCTGAGGCAGATTCTCACAGGCTACTCCACTTGGGTGAGACCACCGCAATGTGGAACCAGGTCTTTCAGAGCCATCAGGAGCAGAATCCGGGCTGGATTCCTGACCTGGAACCTGCCCAACGAGGAAAGGCGGGGACTTGCCACGAGAATGGGGCTCAAATGTGACGGGTGTCCTTTTACGTCCAAAAGACACAACCGGTTTAAGGAAGTAGAGACCGATGCACCTGGTAGAAAACCTGCAAAACTTAATTGAGTCAAACACCCCTCGGTAATGATGGAATGAGGAAAATACTCCTTTCCACTAACACTCCTGCTCCTTCAAGTAAGTCCCTGTAAAAAACCAGTGACGAAGTTTTGTCTAAAATTGAGACTCTAAATACAACCGACATGAGTCACAGGTGTCACCAGCTGGTTGACGTCAACACCGATAGGGGACATGAGTCGCCGCAGTCTATAGACGTGCAGTGCGACGGCATGTGCAACAACCCCTTGTACTCCGGGGTCGTGAGATGCCATTCCAGCCGGCGACACCAACTGTGTCCTCTGTCACTGAAAATATAACCTCAAAACATCAAATTATTAGATTAGTAACGAAAAATAAAATCTGCTCAAAGCACGGTCCCTTACGGGATGAGGCATCTGCAAACTGTTGTAGACCGATCTTCTCTGTGAAAATTGTATTGAAGTTAAGGGGGTAACCACTAATCCAGATAGCTCAGCTGGTCGGGCTGCAGACTCCTTCTTCAAGGATGGGCTTAACAAGGTCAAGCCGACACATTACCTGGATACCCGACATTTGTCGGAAAGTATCAGGAAATCTATAAAAAGAGATGAAAAACTGTTGAATGTCATGCCCTGCAGAACCAAAGCTAAGAAAACCAAATTTTCGCATAATTTTGCTCTCGATGCAGTTGATAGACGCACAGCTGAGATCAATCAAGCGTTCAACTTGAGTGCTGGTGATAGTCATAAGATGAAAAACAAGCTCTCATATGCAGTGGATGCAATTGTGGAGTGTTACATGGGTAATCAGGCACTGTGCAGGAAACATTCTTTAGTATGTAATGGGGAACAGTTAATTGAGTTAGCAAAAGTACATATCTAGGTCCAAATTTTGAAATACCTCCCTCCTCAGAGAACGAGAACTTGCTCCGTGTTTGCATCTGAAAGAGGTTGTCTCCAGCTGTCCTGGACAAAACTATCAAGAACAGCAACTCTCAGAACGTCGAAAGCTTCAATTGCACTCTGCGACGATCTTTACCTCGCAATGTCACCTTTACTCGCAACTTTGCGGGTAGGGCTCATAGTGCTGCTCACTCTTCAAATAATGGTCCAGGCGACTCCATCCGCAGCTTATGTGCAGGCGTGGGTTGTGCCATCCCTAGTGGAGGCTCAATGGACAAGTCTCTACAAGACATTCAGAATAACCAGGAAACTAGTAAAACCTATCAAAAATCAGCTGTGTGCAAAACAAAAAGAGTAATTAAGCGAAAAAAAACTGTACAAACTTTTCAAAATTGTTAAAACAAAGGGCAAAACCCTTTCTAAAAGGGAGAAAATTACACAACAGTGAAAATAGGGGTGTGTCTTAAAAATCTTATTCTCAAGAACCACTGCACCATAAATGCCAATATTTACACTAACTAATTTAAAGCTTGTATATATAGTGAAGATTCTAAATTGTTAAAATCATGACACCCCCCGCCCCCGACTAATACTGGGGCCCCAAAAGGGGTTCAAAGTTTAATATAGAAATATATAGGGAGAATGTTTAAAAAACTGAAATAGAATGATACAAGGAACTGTTGTTCAGGTGAGCGATGTGGCCCATGGGCCTCTTGTGTTAATGGGTGATATAGAAAAAACTATTTCAATGATGTAATTGGACTTCTAAAAACATTTTTTAAACATACATGTAGTCTGTCAGTCCCTACCTTGAAATAATTATAGAGCATGCCCCTATTGAATGAAATGCTTGTTATTGTTACTACTCTAAAACCATAAGAGATAGAAACTTTGAACTTTTACCAATGTCTTAACTTCATGTTGAGGATCTTGCAATCTATTCGACATACATGTACTAAAAGGATCAAAGATTACAGAGCTAACCGAGATGAGGCTTCACCTTTATGAGATCACCATTTTATCATATTAATATATGAAAATCATAGTTATTAATTTTCTTAGCATATTGTATATTAATGTGTGGTGTGATTGAATTATATTAGATGTTACAATATTGTATCATATTATATGTAAATTTCACACTGTATTGTATGATACAATATCTATCAATACCCTAGCTATTATATAATACAATATAATAGTGTACCATTTGATATAATATTATATAATACAATGTAATATGCATTATATCATGATACAATATGATATTGTATTATGTGAGATGATATTGTATCATATGATACGGTATTGTAAAATATTATATTGTAAAACAGATTAAGATATTTATCATTATATGATATGATATTGTTATTAAACATCTGAAACCTATGGCTCAGATTTAGCATTCAAGTTTGTCAAGTGCAAAATATTATATATCATAAGACACACCATCCCTGCAAGTTTGGTGAAGATATAAGGACCAGTAGTAACTTAGATATGGCCATCAAAGGGCACCTGCTCCAAAAACTTTAACACGCTTAACCTCATCCAGCATTTGAAACCTTTGGTTCAGATTCAGCATTTAAGCCTGTCAAGTGCATCAGTATCATGAGATGCATCAGCCGTAGTTTAGTGAAGATAGGAAAAGTAATGATTTAACTTAGCTATGGCCATCAAAGGGCATCTGCTCACAAAACCTTAACCTCATCCAGCAACTGAAACTTATGACTCAGATTCAGCATTCAAGATTGTCAAGTGCATTCGTATCATAAGACGCATCATCCATGCAAGTTTGGTGGAGGTAGGACCAGATAGGCATCTTATCCACTCTGCTCTCTATGACATATCATATATATAAATAATAAACAAGGTGTATTATTTATATATATATGTCATAGAGAACAGAGCGGATAAGATGCCCCTGTGCATTATCTTTGTACAGCAAGCAAAAAGTACTTGCAGAAGATATTAAAATGTTTCAAAAGAATCAAAGGCCATGGAACAAAGGGAGGAATCTCCGCCAAAGGAAGCTGCTCAGCAGGAGGTTTTTTAGCAAGGTAAAACTAACGGATCTAAGACTTCATCAGAGACAATTCAAATAAACAATTAAACAAGAGACAACTCGTTATTGCTCCTTTGTCCAGCTATCCACTTGGGATCATGATCTAAAAACACGACCAAATTTAGACTGCCAATCCTACATAACTCCCGACTGTGATGGGGAGAGTGAATCCTCATGCATTCTTCGGCTGCAGCCAAAAAGCTGCAGATACCTTCAAAATCCCAACAGCAAGGAATATCAAGGCGGACGTATAGTGAGTGAGGAGAAAATGATTGATATGATGACCAGCACAGACCTTCTTCGTCAGGATACTTCCAGCACCTGCCCCATGCCAAATTTTGTTGTACTTGAGGCAACAAAATTAGGATCTCTTGGAAGTACAAGATAAAATGTGTACATTGTTAATTTAATTTACCTCTCAACCTGTTTCATGAAGTTCATCAAGAGGGACCAGGCCGTATTTCCATCAGCAACGAACATCGTTCTCACATATGCCATTCAAGACACTGCCATCAGGGCCGAGAAGCTGACTGAACTGACTTCACCTGTTTGGACATACCCACTCCCAGCAAATCATTTATGCAGACACTCCTGTGCAAAACAAGCAAGTAAAAGGTGGAGCTAAACAAATTGAACATTAATGACAAGATACAAACATAGGTAATCACAGATTACAAAGCTCACCGAGACGAAGCATCACCTTAATAAGACAACCTTGATAATAATACATGTATATAAAAAATAGTAAATGCTCTATTTTATCAAAATATAAGATAGTGTAGCATGGTTTGACACAATATCATATAATATCATATTATATGATACATTACTATATGATACAAAATGTCTGATATATATATATATATATATATATATATATATATATATAGATTATTACATTAAATAGTTACATCGACGTCAACTTGCTATTCAAACAGCTGGCACAAAAATTTCAGGGAAGTGTAATAGAGATGGAATATATAGACAAAGAGCAATTTGTTAATAAAATCATTCATCACATGATGTTTTTTTATTGTTTCTTTAGTATTTTTGATAAGTATATGATATAAAAATCATAACATGGCAATTTTTATATCGCATCCTATATTAGCCAGAGGTTGCTGTATATCAGCCAGAGAGCCGTCAGCTGTTTGTATAGCAAGTTGACGTTGACGTAACTATTTGACGTCATACTCGGAGAACGGGGTTGAAGAGCCATACCAAACTTTACGTCATAATAGCCGATGATTAATGGAAAGGGGGTGTGATATAACATCTGAAGATTGCCGGAGAGGGGTGTGATATATATCACACAGGTAGGCGAATTTTCTGTTTTTCTGTCACACAGGGTGGAAAAGACTGTATTTTCTATAAGTATACGATTTAATATCATATCACATACAACAAAATTGTGTCATATCAAATGATGCATTATGAATTCATATAATACAATATCATATCATGTTACATAATACAATGATACAATATTATATCATTTGTTATAATAGGTCATAATATCATATCATATAAGCAGAGTATTATTTGAATTTGGAATTATTTTGATTCTTGGAATTTAGGGCTTTTAAGAAAATTGCCCTTAGACTAACTTAGACAACTAACTTGAAGTTTTATTGTTTGTTGTGTTAGTTCCAACTAACTTAGTCAACTAACATGAATTTCCCTTATGAATATTGGGTTATACAGACTATAGTTAAAACTAAAGGAATGATTTCAACATCCCTGATTATTTTATTCATTAAAGTCAGTTTAAACTTGTATTTGTTTTATGCTTTTTTTTTATTTCATTTCGTGTAAGAGTTTTATTTGGTTTAATTTATTTTATTTAAAGGTATTGAATGTGCTGGTGTTCTTCTTTTATTCATTTTGTTCAATTTCTCTTTATTTCTGCAGTATAAGTTAGCGCATGCGTAATAGGGGGTTAGTCATGCCAGGCATGACTACCCCCCCCCCCCTTATTTAGCGCACGCGTAATAGGGGGTTAGTCATGCCAGGTATGACTACCCTCCACCCCCCCCCCCCCCCCCTTTTTTCCAATTCAATCTTACCGAGGAAATTATATTAAAAGATCCAAAGGGAATAAATATCCTTTCACTTCAAATACTGCTCAGGCAATGTAACTAAATTATTGCAGAATTCATCACAAGCTAGCGTAAATTTCACATTCCTCGTTTCATTCTCTACCGAAACTTCCGAGGTCAAGCCTTGGCAGTTCTACCATGTCAATTTCACTAACCTTGCACATTTCATCCACCGCGCGAACTATGCTAGAGAAAAAAAAAACCCGCAAAGGTAACTGTAAATTGTCGAAAAAATACAACGTACACGGCTGCCATTAAGGGAGGCATCCTTCCTCCTCCGATCACTGCAGACGCTGGTAGCGTCACTTCCGCTGTTACGTCATATTCACCCCAAGCACTGAGAGAGTATAGGTGGATCCAACCGTGTTGCGAATAGATCTTGTATACTCTATTGTACAAATATTCTAAATTAAACATGTAAGAGTCTGCAACATTTTGATAATTATTTGCAGATTATATATGTACGAAGTTTTGTTTTGTTTATACAAATGATGGAAAGTGGTAAAAATATTTTGATACAGTATCACACCCCTCTCCCCACTATAAAGGGGGGGGGGGGGCTGGAAAGAACCTTGATTTTTTAGCGGTATATTGATTATTTATTATTATTTTTTTACAAACTTGTTTCCAACCACCAGTAGCATCAGGTATATAAAGGATCTGGAGAAATTAAGAACCCCTGTGCTTGAAAGTCCACCTGAAATCTATAAATTTCAGGATCCGCCCTTGTAGTTCATTGCCGATAAAAGCGCCGGTTTTAGTGTGCAAGTCTAACGAGAGAGAGAGAGAGAGAGAGAGAGAGAGAGAGAGAGAGAGAGAGAGAGAGAGAGAGAGAGAGAGAGAGAGAGAGAATTTGTATACAGAATGCTATTGCGTATTTCGTTTGCGAGTATACTTGATTGTAGGTTATAACTTGTAGTATGCACGATATATTTCTATAGCATGCACAATATATTTCTATAGCATGCATAATATTACATGTATAATAGAAAAATGCTTTTCAATGTTGTGATGTATGCTTTATATAACTTCCTTAAGAGAGAGAGAGAGAGAGAGAGAGAGAGAGAGAGAGAGAGAGAGAGAGAGAGAGAGACAGAGAGAGAGACAGAGAGATAATTTGTATACAGAATGATATTGCGAGTATACTTGATTGTAAATTATAACTTGTAGTATGCACAATATATTTCTATAGCTAGTCCGAAATATCTGACGTTTGCACAATATATTTCTATAGCATGTACAATATATTTCTATAGCATGCATAATATTACATGTATAATAGAAAAATGCTTTTTAATGTTGTGATGTATGCTTTATATAACTTCCTTAAAAGAGAGAGAGAGAGAGAGAGAGAGAGAGAGAGAGAGAGAGAGAGAGAGAGAGAGAGAGAGAGAGAGAGAGAGAGAGATTTTGTATACAGAATGATATTGCGTATTTCGTTTGCGAGTATACTTGATTGTAAATTATAACTTGTAGTATGCACAATATATTTCTATAGCTAGTCCGAAATATCTGACGTTTTCCTGGCTTTTTTAACGATTTTGATATTTTACTTGACAGGAAAACGTCAGAATCGGCGCCATTACGAAAACTGGACTATTCTATAGCATGCACAATATATTTCCATAGCATGCATAATAAGACCGTGGAACATTAACTCGCAAGATTGGAAATATACAGCTTACGCCAATTTCACCTGTTACAGTCAAAACATTTGAAATGGGCGGGGACAAATTGACCCGGACGTTTGAGAAAACATTGAATATAGAAGAAAGTGTATTTTCAATCCATTCAGCGTTAATATCAGTAACGGAATTTTCATAAATATTTACGAACCTCAGAAATCTTCAACAATGTCGATATAAGTATTTTTTTTAGTGCATAGCTAGATTGATAAACTGTATATTCGTATACATTATCTGGGCATAGTTTTAATTTTTTAAATCGGAAGTTGAATTATTCTCCTCTGGGTATAAAGCCCGTTTCAACAATGTCCCGCCTTGATTTCAGACTTGTGACGACTGATTCTCTGAAGTCATCGGACAATGCTTGCCTTGCGTATAATCTCTCCCGAAATGGGATCTTCTCATATTTGCTGATTATATACTTATTGATGAAATAAAAAGTTTTTCAATCGCTTTGCTGATACTAAATATATAAAATGTTTTTCGATTGCTTCAACTTATATAGCAAGTTAGAAACGATGAGGTGGATTGAAAATACACTTCCTTTAACTACAGTTTCAATCCAGTGTTTTCTCAGACGTCCGCATTAACTTGTCCCCGCCTATTTCAAATGTTTTGACTGTAACAGGTGAAATTGACGTAAGCCGTATATTTCCAATCTTGCCAGTTAATGTTCCGCGGTCTTATTACATGCATAATAGAAAAATGCTTTTTAATGTTGTGATGTATGCTTTATATAACTTCCTTAGAGAGAGAGAGAGAGAGAGAGAGAGAGAGAGAGAGAGAGAGAGAGAGAGAGAGAGAGAGAGAGAGAGAGAGAGAGATTTTGTATACAGAATGATATTGCGTATTTAGTTTGCGAGTATACTTGATTGTAAGTTATAACTTGTAGTATGCACAATATATTTCTATAGCATGCACAATATATTTCTATAGCATGCACAATATATTTCTATGGCATGGACAATATTACATGTATAATAGAAAAATGCTTTTCAGTGTTATGATGTATGCTTTATATAACTGCCCTAAATGTGCTTAATATTATATGTCACTCCTATAGCTATAATACACGCACTTCACATAACTCCTACATTTCCATTTTGAGTTTAGTTTTTCTTATTCTGTTTTATTCTGTAGTATATGCACCCTCTGATCCTTAAACACCCTCTGTAGTATGCTAGCTAGCTTTGTAACATAGCTGCATGGTGTGCGCTTTTGTGCCAGTTAATCCAAGCACTATGGACACTGGGGGTTCTAGCTTGTGCTACTGAAATTTAACAGCATTTCACTTTTTTCTTGTATATTTTATTCATACGACGAACCCATTACTGTTTTTGCATCAAAACAAGTAAAGTCACGAGCGGCAATGTCTTAACTCCGCCCTACTACGATCTGATTGGACAAAGGTCAGTCAAAACATTACCTTGAAACTTTTCTGGAGTTAACGCCTTTGAAAAGCTTCTACCTCGTTCACTATAAAACATGGTTTGGACACATTATGCGGCGCTTATATATTGAGGCGCCGCATACAGTGTATGCAAATGCTTAGTCTAGTATTCTCTCTCTCTTTTTCTCTCTCTCCTTTTCTCTCTACTCTACTCTTCTTTTTCTTTCTCTCCCTCTATCAAATCTCATTTTGCTAGGTTAAAAATCATATTTTATTCTCTGGGATAGATATGAAAGGTTTTAGTTCTGATTTATTTGGTACAGTATGGCCATCCATCCCCATACTCGGGAATACATTGCTATAACGAAGTACTTTCATTAAACTCTCATATAGATTAAATTAACACAAAAGAAAAAAGTGATGAGGATGCAACGTTCAATTATTAATTGTTATACCGTTACTCTTCAAACAATACGAAACACATTTAAAACTTTCTTGGTTTAGTCACATCAGTATTTAGATATTTAATTGCATGTTAAAAGTTAAATGATAAATGAACAGCAATGGAGCGGCCAGATTACCGCCCCCGATGGATGACACTCCAGCAACAATGAGGAAGACATAATAAGACATGATGTAATCATTACATGTTATGTAATAAATAAAATAATAAATACAAAGTATTTGGATCGGAGCGGCCAGATTACCGCCCCTGATAGATAACACCCCAGTTACAATGATTAGACCCAAAATGACATGTAATGTAATAATTACATGTTGCTTATAACAAGTAAATCAATACAAGTAAGGGTATTGGTGTGGCCAGATTACCGCCCCCGATGAATAACAAACCAATTTCATTAAATAAGTCTAAATTACAAGTAATAGATAAATGTTATGTAATAAATGAACCAATACATATATTGGGATCGGAGCGGCCAAATTACCGCCTCCGATTGATTACACTCCGGTTACAATGGGCAATAATCTATAACATGTAATGTAAGAATTAAATTCATCGTAAAAAATACTGATACTGGGACGGAGCGGAAAAATTACAGGTTACAGTGGTCAAAACTAAGTAAATAAATATGTAATAATCAATTCAATGTAATAAATGAAATGCACAAGGTCAATTGTGGAACGGAGCGGCCAAATATATACCTCAAATACTTAAATATAAGCAATGGTTTAAATTAATCATGATAGTTTTTAACAATTTCTTTGATATGTTTTGGAATGTTTCCAGACCCTGTTAGTTTGAATGTGGCAATTATTTGAGACGTTAAACATTTTTCAACCCAGTCGGTTCTTTTTCCTCGCTCTCCTGGCACGCTTCTTTTGCATGGTTTCCACGAGGACGTCTTGCTTCCCCCATACCAGTGGATGTCCACCTCCTCCCCTTGATGTAATAATATCTGGCCTATCTGTGGCCACTCTCCGGCATAACGGGGAAAATCCATCAAGGCCATCATCCCCACCATGGTATGAGGAACCGCTTCTGTCCGTTTCCTTCCAATGACCACCTATCATTTTCAAAATATAATAAATATATTATGTATGGTATTTGGGTTTCTGATTGTATATCTTTCGGAAGATCCAGACATAATCGGTTGTCCTGTTTGCCTTTAACTTTGTCGTTTTCTGTTAAAACAGTATTAGTATGTTTTACTATAAATCTCTTAATCCTAGCTAAATGTAAGTATAGGCCATTATTTCGAGTAAAATGCCTACATTGGGATGGGTAATATGAAAAATAAAGTATCAAAATTTTTTACAAGACTTTTAAAAATAGATACATGTACTTTTATACAAAACAGCGGAATCGCGGAATTAACTACTCTTGTAAAATAGTAAGTAATTGACAGTAGTCGAAAGTGAATGGGAATAATGCATGTTTATGAATTCATGTCAGATTTAAGGTAGTACGCATCAAATTAGAATTCATTTATATTTTTTCTGGGAGGATTCTTTGATGATATGTTCCAACATTTCTCGTATATGAGAAAATACTTATTTATTTTTAAATTCTAAATTTAAGGCAGTGATAAGAGAAGTATAAACATTAGACATGACAACAAGAATTGCTTAAAGTAAAAACTGATTTGGAAGTTTACGACTTACAGGCTAACTATATCAAAATATTGTACATATCCGAAATATGGAGTTCTAGATCTTCTTCGATGTTTGGGGAATTCTGGCGTTTTTATGTAATAGCCGCTGTTGAATTTCTTCATCTTCATCGTCTGAATCCTTTGAATCTTCATTGACTGAAGTACATCAATATTTTCATTTCATTTTTTATAATTATATTAGCATGGACTTTATGTAGGAATTATGTATCCAGCCCATGCATCACACTATGCAACCGAATATTGACCACTAAAAACAATTAACGATTCTCTCTCTCTCTCTCTCTCTCTCTTCTCTCTCTCTCTCTCTCTCTCTCTCTCTCTCTCTCTCTCTCTTCTGTTTTTTTTTTGTAATCCAACACCACAACCACACGCTTCCCCATCCACAAGACCAGACGGTTGTTTACATTAAATACATGTATATCTGTTAAAACAGGCAAGGCACTTTGGGAAACATTTTTGATGGTTTGTAAACTCTGTTTTTAATTATAAAATAAAGTTTTAAAATATATTATCATAATTTTAGTGAAAGCTTAGTTAATGTATTTGGTGGTTTAAAATCAATTGCACTGAATACCTTCTGCAAAATAATGTTCCCACCACTGCTTGTCCTCATTTTTGGAAAAATATTTGAAAGAGACCCTCACGTCCCGCTCAAGTCTTTCTAGGTCGAGCTCCTCCACACATGGACTAAGTTTATTAAATTGTAAGTTATTATTCTTAAGAAGATTCCCTTCACATTTTTGCCAGATCTGAAAATTTTATCCAAAAAAGGAATTATGTGGCGGAGAATATTCTCTCAATTTTAAGCATCAAGGAAATTGACTATATACTACATGTAGTAGTCATTTGTTTAGACTGATGATCATCGTTCTTTAAAAGTTACGACACTTGTTATTTTTATCATATCTATGCAGCAGCTGAAAAGTGTACCTTTAATCACTACACATACCCGATCGGTCGACCATTTCTTCCAAAAAATCGTCGCTTTTCCCTCTTCCCGAATTATCTTAAAAACATGTGGCTTTGAATGCCCTGAAATATTTTCCAGGTCCAATGCTTCTGATATGTTATATACTTTGTCTGTTCTTATTCCTAAAAATCATAATAAAAAGAAATGCATGGAATAAAAGTATATGACCCAAGAAACTATCGCTGAAAGTCTGCATTCTATTGTTTTTATCACTGGTAAAAGAAGTAGTAATGAGAGTCGAGAAACGTCTTTAGAAACTCTGGGAAATAGTATTATCACCTGTTGGTACCGGAGTATAACACCTTTCAAACACTGTGATTAATATGGTCAGTGTCAAAGCATTCCGCCTGGAAAGGAGGCTCGAGAATCTGGAGGCAGAAATAAATTTGTTTGAATGTTAAGAATGGGTAGCAATATCAGGCCTCAGGATCATGAAGCAATTTCAGACTTAAGTCAAAATTTCAATAAGTTATAAAATAATTGTTTATCATAAAATGACAATTGAAATTCGTAATTAACAACGTTATATCAAGACACTTTTAATAGCATATTAATTTTGTCAGTGTATTCAATCAAGTGACTTAAAAGACTGTGTACAAGTTTTGACTAAAGTGTAAGTTTGCTTCATGATCCTGGGGCCATAATTTAATATGAAAGTTTGCACCTAGACCTATTGGCCAAAGACTAATAGAATCATTATTACGATTGTGGACAAGTGAATTTCCACCGAGGGGACAAGATTCAGGTCTAGAACGAGGCTTTAATTTAGCATGGATTCATTGTAATTATGTTTATTTATAATGTTGGGGAACAATGAAAATTATGAGTATCTATGTAGATCAGGAAGGAGTTTAAGATAAGTGAAATAAACTATTGATGATGGATACCAGAAGAAGGATTGTAATTTTTCAGATAATTTGTACATATTACTAGTGTGCAATGTTTATGATTACAGTCGAATCTCGTCAATACGAATATTTTTGTTTCTCTCGATTAACGAAGAATATTCTAAAATCGATTTCTAAAAATATAAGTCCTTATTACAAAATTTGCGCAATTTTCTTTGAGGTTGATTGTACCTGGAGAATACTTGATCAATATCCTCATGGGTGTGTCCGACCATAAGGAATGACACTTTGATTTTTTTAAACACACCAATCTCCACCAACCAACACAGGAATCCAAGTATATATCTAAACATAATTTCAGTAATTAACAAATGATAGTGTGAATAAAATCAGACGAAATCAATAAAATAAATCGTCATTTTATTTATTCTGGTGTTGTGTAAAATTACCTATTTTTGTTCTGTCCAGGACAATTGTCCATTTGCAAATACAGTGTATCTGGAAGTGTTTCTAGCATCAGAAGACATTGCAACAGAACAGATATTGTAAGGTTGCTACCATGGGACCATTGGAAGAAGTCAAAAAAGCCATATATGCCTACAAAGTTATAAAGTAGATGATAATTTAAAAAAAAAAACAACCTTTTTCACTAATCTAGTCTTTACTTTACTTCTGTGTTATTAAGCCTGAAGCTTGTTTTAGTATGGAGGAATCTTATTATGGCCAGGAATACTTTTAAACGATGTCATGTTATAAAGAAATTAGGTCAAAAGAGGATGCCATAATATGTGAATACTGTATCATAGTATAAGATATTATATCATATGATATGATATTGAATCGTATATGATATTGTATCACATTATATATTATATAATACTTTATAATGTAATATGATAATATTTTATTAGATGATATTGTATCATATAATGTGATATCATATCAAATATCTTATCTATTGAATTTATTTTGTATCAAATGATATGATATTGTATCATATGATATGATATTGTATAATACGAAATTATCATGTTTCATTTGATGTGATAATTTGTTTTTATGTAATATGATATTGTATCCTCTATTTTGTATCATATGATATTGTATCATATGATACAATACCGTATCATATAACATGATACAATATTATATGATACTTTATCATATCAAACAAGATTATATGTTACCATATTATATAATATGAAACAACAATTTCATAAAATGCAATATCATATCATATGGTATTATATAAAAAATGATACAATATCTTATTATATCATATAATACTTTTCAATATGATATCACATGATACTATTACTTATTAGGTTTGTTACTGACTGACTACAGAAATATATTGGGTTGATCAATCTCATAGATGGCGAGGCATCAACCCGATATATTTCTGTAGTCAGTCAGTAACAAACCTAAGAAGTTTTTGTTTTCCCGAGGACTATCAATTGACACATTTATTCACAAAAAGCGATGATCTACGCAAACCCATGTACAAGTTGTCTAACATCTCGTCAAATTTAACTCATTTAAACTCTCCAAAATTATCATTCTCACCTTTCAAATAGTCTTTGATATTCTTCGCTTCACCTATGTTTACTTACAATATTTTGTTGCTATTCAATTTTAAACGTTTTCCCCTTCCCTCTGCAGAGATTTGAGCAAATCTCGACGCTGCCATTTTGTTCTGCTCCAGATACAACAATGTGACGTCAATTCAAAGGGCAACAATTCTAATTTGAAAATAATTCCGAAGGGCAACTACTCTAAATATTTTAAGAACTTACGGAACACGGTTTTTGTGTAAATAATATGAAAGATCGAGATGAGTAGGCGAAGCGGCGGCCAATGACGGCCATATTGCCTAATATTAATTCTCACCCAACCTACAGAGAGATATATGAGGCAGTCACGTGCCATGTTTAAACCAATGAAAGTGTGACACTTCAGTCCGAGGGAAAACAAAATATCATATGATAAAATATTATGTATGATTCAATACAATAGGAATACGAGTCATGAGAATATATATCATATATCAACGATCACATATATCAAACAAGTTTGAGTGAGGTAGGACAAGGTTTTTTTAGCATCCTTGATGATGGAGATCAGGCCCTGTAACTGGGACTAGCATTCTGTCTCAAAACCAATGTTAAATGTACCATGAAAGTTAGTCAGGATGAAAGTTTTTTCAACAATCAAACCTGTATCTAACTACTCAAAAACTTTGACCTGCTCCAGCGTCAATATAATCGAGATCAAGCTCTGTTTCTGAAGCTATCTCTATTTACACACCCATAGTAAAATCAACTCTTTAAGTTTCACTAGGTATGAACAGAATTCACTTCATTTTGTAACCAGCTCCAAGATCCTAACACAATTTGAGTTGTTCTAAGATTTTAAACCGCCTAAGCATCTAGATAATCAAGATCACTCTCAGTATCTGAAGATACCTCTGTGATTCATTTCCATAGTTAAATCAACCATGCAAGTTTAAATAAGTACTTACTATTTACATAAACATGTGACCAACTCCAAAAACCTTTACCTCTTCCAGCATCTGAAACTTATGGCTCAGATTCAGCATCCAAGCCTGTATAATGCATCAGTATCACAAGATGCATAATCTATTCAAATTTGTTAGAGATTGAACCAAAAATAATGAAGATTTGTCTATCAAAGGGCACCTGCTCAAAAAACTTTAACCAGCTCTAAAAACCTTAACCTCATCTAGCATTCGAAACTTATGGGTCAGATTGAGCATTCAAAGCTGTGGAGTGCATCAGTATCACAATATGCACCAACCATGCAAGATTGGTGAAGTTGGGACCAGTGAAAACCTTGATATAGTCATCAAAGGGCACCTGCTCCAAAAGCTTTAACCGGCTCTAAACACCTTAACCTCCTCCAACATCCAAAACCTTTGGCTCAGATTCAGCATTTAAGCCTGTCAAGTGCATAAGTATCACAAGATGCACCATCCATGCAAGTTTGTAAAGATAGTACCAGTAGTAACTTTGATATTGCCATCAAAGGGCACCTGCTCCAAAAAACTTTAACCTACTCCAAACACCTTAATCTTCTCCAGCATCTGAAATTCATGGCCAGATTCAGCATCCAAGTCTTTCAGGTCCATAGGTAGGCCCAGATGCATCATCCAAGCAAGCTTGGTGGAGATAAGACAAGTAATAACTTGGATACAGGACCTGCTCCAAAAACTTTATCCAGGTCCGGACGCCAACACCGATGCTGACGCCGAGGGTATAGCATAAGCTCTCCCTGACTTCGTCTCGGTGAGCTAAAAAGTCAAACATTACTGAAGGACACCCTAAAAATGTCAATAACATTTCAACCGATGCGAGGTACAACAGCAGCATCATGTTTAGTCGGAAGACCCCTGGTCAGAATGCCAGTCAAGCCTTTTCTCTGGCAGTAGAAACAAATACAGATAGAAAGTACATACTTGCCTGTGCTGTACAGAACAAACTCTGCTGGACTGGTGCATGGATGCGTGGCAAAGGAATGGAAGTGGACTGTCCTGGCGGTCATGCGGAATGTACTGCAAACCTGTCTCGGGCTGCTCCATTCTTAGAACTACGAGATGGGGAAAGATATCGGCACCCAGCTTGGCCTGCAAGATGTTCTAGTCCAGTATGTTAAGGCCCTGTCACACCAAGTTGCATTCACGGCGTTGCAAAATTTCTGAAATCGCCGTGAACGCAGGAAAAACTCCAAAAAAGTGTACAATTTTATTTGAAATATTTACAAGTGAAGATGTCACGGCGTCCTGACGGCAACTGATGCATTTCTTTGGAGCTCCAGCGGTGAACTGCATGTCCACAGAGTTCTACTTGGCGATTGACTGCGCTCTCGCTGAGTATCCACCGAGCGCTCATGACGTGCTAAGAGTTTTTACCTCGCGTCCACGGCGTGCTCTGTGCGCTGAGTGCGTGCACAAGACATTCTTTGCATTTTGAACTTTACAACTACGTAAATAAATGATAAAAGCATTGTTTTTGTTTGGATGAAATAAGGTACATTGTAATTGAAATGTAACTAATTTCATAGTCACCAACATCAAGTTTCAGAATACTATATCGCTTGCTATTGTACAACAGCCATTGTTCAAGTTTTTGTGGTCTGGCTGACAATGCACCAGAAACGCAGTGGAAGCACGGTATAAACGCTAATGAACACAGAAGGAATGCCAATGATTAGGTGCGTTCCTTGAGCGCTCCAACGGAGCTCTCGTGGCGTTGTTGGAGACCTTACAGCACCGTCACGGCGACCTCACTCTGTTTCTACTGCGTGTTTATCAGAACACAGAGCCACGGCGCGTACTTTGTGCATGTTCAAAGTGCGCGCCATCGCATGGCGTTCTACAATTTTCTAGGCGACCCCATCATGACAAATGAAGATGCCATTGCATTGTTATTGCGCTGTAGGAGACTCTACTGCATGTATCTTGGCGTTTTACATCATTAAAGACACAGCGGGATCGCCTTGAGGATGCAGCCCCAGTGTGACAGGGGTTTAACCATGGACGGCAATGCCCAAAGTGCAAAAGGAGTGGACGATGCCATGCAGGCTCTTTATCCCTTGAGGAAGATAGAGCGTCTAGCAGACCCTGTCCATCTTGGGCAAACACAGTTCTATGCCAGCAACCGAGCAGTATACAGTGATGAAATGTTCCATTGTAAGACAAAAGAAAAAAAAGGAGTAACAGAGGGTGTTTAGCAATTACCTAAAATCCAGATGTTCAATGGTAGCAAAAAAGCTATTCACCAAGTTTAACAGAAACCTGGAGAAAATGAGCAGCTTCTTACCCAAAGTCCTGGAGACTGTTCAATGTCTGCTATCTATAAAAATAGTGGTATGTGACCTAATTTTGGAATTTCTTGTAGGGCAATCCCGATCTAAATTAGTACCTTAAGACAGATGGTCATGACCATTTTTGGTCTATATTAATCTTGTTTAATGAAGAGCTCCAAATAAAGATTAAGGAAAAGATTTTTAACAATCATAGATGATTTCTTTGATTTTTTTTAAATAATAGAAAAAATTTGGCTTCTAAAGAACTGTAGATATTTACAGTAGATTTTGCCATTGGAATTTTTAGCCAGGATAATCAGCAGACAATTTGTGATAACTTTAGCAATAACATTAGCATTTGGAATTGTCAACTTTAATGCAACTTGTAGCATTAAGGTACATGGTTGTAAATGCTGCAATGATAAAGAAATAGTTAGGTCATATTAAGTAAAATTATGTTATCCCTACTACTCTAAAACCATAAGAGATAGAGATTTTGAACTTTTACCAATGTCAACTTCACGTGAGAGGATCTTGCAATCTATTCATATATGTACTGAAAGGGTCCGAGGCCCCCTTCAAGCACTCATTGTCCCTGAAAGTTTTTTGAATTTTGATAAAAACACTCACATTACTTTTGAACCATATGTCATATTAAGACTTTGGCCGTTCAAAATGACATAATGGTCAAAGGTAATGGTCAAGCAATTACTGTACATACAACAATTAAGAAATAGTTAGCTATTGGTAGATCATATTACCGGTAAGTAAAATAATAGCAATTAAGAAGGGGGTGGAGGGACTGGGACCGGGCCCTTCTTAATCACTCAAATTTTACACTATATGATCTAACTACATCGAACTACAAATAACTGTTCATAATTTTTTTTTTGGCTGATCAAAAGTTTTGCGCCAATCAAATAATAAATTTGTTAAACGTACCTTATAAATAGAAAATTACCCTGGATCTTTGGAAGAAAACTAGAAAATTACACAAATTTGCCTGGATTGATTAAGCATACATATAAGGATTGATATCAATTACCAAAACCCTATTAAATTTGGTATTTGATGAATTATGAAGGAATATTGAACAATATTGAATCATATTAAACTAGTTAAATATGTATTGCTAGATAACAATGAAAGTGAGATGAACCAAATTCACATATCAACTGCATAATTAACATGTTAATTAACGCTTGGCCATTTTGCACTTAAAACTTTTTTGAAAAGTTATCTTCCCTTGGTGAAAAGAAGAAAATTTTGCTATACATTGAATTGAATCGGTTGCCAGGATTCTGAGCATCCATGTCTCTTAAAAATTACTAAGTATTATGGAACGCCATGGCTGCCTTATAGCATTAAACTATAGCTATATTATGTCAAATTGTTATTACATGATGTCAAATACCATTACGTGGAGTTAATAATTCTTTACGTTTGGTCAAATCATTACAACGTGATGTCAACGACCCATTAGGTGAAGTCAACATATCTTTACACGGTGTCAACTTTTTACGTCGTGATGGAAAATTATCCCTACAATATGTCAACATTTAATAACGGGGTGTACATTTATTCTTATTTGAGGTCAAAATATTATGACATTATGTCTACACTATATTACATGGGCAAATATTACCTTACGTCATGTCATAATTTCATTATATGAAATGCTATGTCTGCCTTATAGCATGAAACTATAGCTATATTATGTCAAATTGTTATTACATGATGTCTAATATACCATTACGTGGTGTTAATACATCTTTACATTTGGTCAAATCATTATAACGTGATGTTAAAGACCCATTAGGTGAAGTCAACATATCTTTACACGATGTCAACTTTTTACGTCGTGATGAAAAAATTATCCCTACAATATGTCAACATTTAATAACAGGGTGTAAATTTATTTTTATTTGAGGTCATAATATTATGACATTATGTCTACACTATATTACATGGGCCAAATATTACCTTACGTTATGTCATCACGGCATTACATGATGCAAACATTGTATTACTTCAGGTAAAGATTTCCTTACTACATGTCTCTCCTGTATGACGTGATGTTAATTTATCCGTACGTTAAGACAACACTATATTATTTGAGATAATTTTTTCTTTATATTATGTCTAAACTGTATTAAAGTTTGTAAATATATCGTATTATTTAGACAATATTCTTTAACTTGGTGTTAAAAGTTTATTACGTGACGCAGAAATACTTTACATTTCGTCCAAACTTTATGGTCAGATGTGCGATGATCTTTACATGAAGACAATTCTATACTATTATGAGGTCATTATGTTTCAGCATGATCGATATCTCGAATTTTCATTAACTGGTGATCAGTTTTTAAGCATTATGTTAAATTATGATCACGTTATGTCAATGATCTACATGTACATTTAGAAATGATTTCTGAATTTTCCATGCGATGAGAAAAATGGAGGAAATTCTACTCAAAATAGGATTCAACAGCCTTGTTTTGCGGTTTAATGAAGAAAAAATAACACCCGATCTTGTCTGTAAGTTATCCAAGTTTGAACTGCTGAGTTTAGGCTTAAGTTCACCTTCAGACATTATGAAATTAAGACTAGAATGCCTAAAATATGGAAGCCGTGTAAGCACGCGAGGCTCTGATTTCAAAATTTGTTATGAAATTGGAGAAGAAGTTCTTGAAAATCTGATAGAATTGGGATTTATTGTATCAGATATGTCAAAACTATTATCGGTTTCCGAAAGCACCATTTTCCGAAGAATGACACAGTATGGTCTGAGAAGCCAAAGTTACACGGATATTTTTGACGATGCATTGGATGAATGTTTGGGAGATGTTCTTGTTCAATTTCCTCGTTGTGGTGAAAAGATGATTAGGCAACTTTTAGTTACGAAAGGAATAAAGGTAAACAGAGAATTGTACTTCTAGTGAGACTTATAATATCTTAAATTTATTGATTTATTATTAATTAGTAGTTACTTTATAAATGGCCAATTTATCAAACCATATTGATAACAAGAGAAAAGCTGTCAATGTGACAGCAAACCGGGTTTTCTTTTGTGTGAACAGAATCCATAATCCGTTTGTCAATCCTGAATTGATGAACACTACATATCTAGAGAAATGGGGTACTCTCTATGCAATATTTTTGCCAAAAAAGTTACTGTAGTTGAACAGCTGGTATTTTTTTCATAAATTATCAGAATCAAAATCCTAGCAATATGCACACCTATGATATATATACAATTAAATCTGCAAAAGATCAACTTCCTTTCTTGGAAACTGTATGAGGAGTTACCTGTACAATAGGGGTACCCTATATGCAACATTTTGCCAAAAAATGACTAAGTTCAACTGCGGGAATTTTTATCATAAATTATCAGAAATCGAAATCCTATCAATATGCACACCTCTGATATATGTACAAATGATCTGCAAAAGAACAAATTCCTATCTTGAAAACTGTAGGAGGAGTTATCCGTACAACAAGGGTACCCTTTTGGCAGCTGCCCGTCCGCCCGCCATTTTCACCATTTCAATAACCGGATTTCTATTGGAAAGCCCGGTTAAAAAGCATTGAAATGAGAAGAAATAATAAAGGACTGTATACTTCACATTCAATTTATATATAAATAGAACTTGGATGAAGGTGACTTCTCATTTTTCAGCACTCGAATTAAAACTACTAGTTGAAAATATAAATTCAACTAGACACGATCTCGTTGCGAGCAACGAATGGGTCTTCCGTTTGATTATGAATTAACGACAGAGTTAAATTAATATGTTGACATCATTTTAAATCTTAAATTCAATAAATCCACCTAATTAGGTAAAAGCATTTCAAATACAATGACTTTATTATAATCCAAAAATCTAATGAATCGCCTTAACTAAAAGTCCGAATGATTTTATATACAACTTAACGAAAACCGGAAATGTAAAGGACGATCTAATTATAAGGTACGAATTAACAATTTTCCGAATCAGATTTAGTACAAGTTAGTATATTAATTTTCTTTTAGGCTGATTTTTAGACCTGCATTGCAAAATTAAGATTTCCGGAAAAGGTCATTTTTAAACTGCAATATCTCTGCAATGAATAGTCCGATTTTAAAACGGTTTTCAGTTTTGTATTTAGCACAAAAGTGTCTACAAAATTATTGTGTTTTAAAATTCCAAAAACTGAAATTTTAGAATCACTTCTGGTGACGACCGGAAGTGAGGGACGACCTGTTTATATTAAAATTGGATACGTTTAAATTATATTTTGATGAAAAAAACTTCCAAATCTTTAAATTTGAAAAAAATTTAAAACGCAATTTTTCGAAAATGCCGTTTGCGCGGACCGGAAGTGACGGACGATCATGTTTGTACCTGACGGCACCTAAGAATTCAAAAATCTATCATTCCTGAAATTTTCAATTTTCTATCCTTAATCGTTTTTGAGAAAAAGGGAGGACAAAATCACTTTTAAAAAAAGATAAACGAATATATCGGCCGACCGGAAGTGACTTCATCAACAAAAATGTATGTGATAAAAGTTCTTGATATTCTTTATTATCTGTAAAAATTTCAAAAAAATCTGTTGTACCATTTCTGAGATATTTGAGTTTAAAGAAAAATGTTAAGAAAAAAAAGAATAATAACTAGACACGATCTCGTTGTGAGCAACGAGGAGGTCTTCCGTCCGATTTTAGAAGTTGAGATACATGTAAGATCTTGATTTTACTATAGAACAGCTGAACATAAATTGAAAATAGAGGAAAAGGGGGTATTCATTCTAGATATCTAAGAGTATTTTGTTTCAGGTGTAAGAGTTTTGGTTTGAAAACTAAAGACCCCTCTTGACCCCTAATTTAAGGGGCCAGTCACCTTTACTTCATATCATATGAAAGGTAATTTAATTATTAACACATTTTGTTCAACAAGTGTTTAGAAATTTGGTACAGATCTTTAGATATTTGGAAAAGATTGCTTTTGGGGTTGTCCCCTTATCTCCTTTCTAGGGCCGTTTAACCAAAATTTGATGGCTGCATACTATTAAGTAGAACATTTTGAGCACCTTTTCTTCTATACTGCTTGTCAAAATATTTTACCTTTTTGAGATATAGGTGATCAAAGTTTTGGAATTTTGACCCCTTAAAACCCGTAATTAAGTAACACATGAGAAAATCATTATATTGTTTGGCTACATAACGGTAAGATAAACATATTTGCTTCTATAACCTATTACAAAATATCCTGTTGTCAAAGGCTATAGATAAAATACTTTAGAGCTCTCTAGGTCCCTAATTTGAGGGGCCAGCCCCTTGTCCCTGGTATTAAATGAAAGGTCATTTTAAACTACACACATTTTGTTCAAAAGTGTTTAGAAATTCGTTACCGTTCTTGAGATATCTGAGAAAGAACGTTTTAGGGGCCGGTCCCTTATCTCCTTATTGGGGCCGCTGAACAAAATTTTGAAGGTTGCATATTGTTAAGTACATTATTTTGAGCATCTCTTCTTCCATATTGCATTTCAAAATATTTTTCCTTTTTGATATATAGGTGATCAAAGTTTATGACTTCTGACCCCTAAAAACCCCTAATTACGTAACACATGAGAAAATCATAACATTAATTGGATACATAACTGTAAGATAAACATTTCTGCTTCTATAACATGTTACAAAATATCGCTCATTAAAGGGCTATAGATAAAAGACTTTAGACCCATCTGGGTTCTTTATTTAAGGGGCCAGGTCCTTTTTATTGATATCAGACGAAAGCTCTTATAAATAATAACATTGTTTGGTTTACATGTCTTAACAAAATATTTTTCAGAAAAAAGATAAACAAAGAAAACCATGAAAAATTACGACGTTTTTTTAGTCTTAATTTTCGGGATCAGGCGAGCTTCAACGCTTTTTGAGCATGACAAAAATGAATGCCAAATGGCATATCTACAATCTCTTGTCTACAATCTCTGAAAGTTTAAACTCAATATCTTTTATCGTTTAGGAGGAGATCCCTGGACAAGCCGAGCCTCTGAAAATTGCTAAAACGTCATTATCTCAAAAAAGGAAATGACGTCATCAAAATAAAAAAAAGTTTATTAAGTTCACATCAATACCTATCATATCTGAAAGTTTCATGAAAATCGATTGAGTCGTTTCCGAGAAATTGCGTGCACAAAATTTGTATGAAAAAAAAATAATAATAGGGAAAAAGAAACCGAATGAAAACAATAAGGTCTTCCGTTGGAAACGGAAGACCTTAATAATAGTGAAAAATAGAGAAAAAGAAACCTAACGACCCTAATTACAGGTTACAAGATCCCGTTTACGATATGCATTACTAAGAATTGACAGCGATGGAATTGAACAACGAAAGAAGAGACGTCTACACAGGAGGGTTTACAGCGTTGCTGCTCCAAACCATCTTTGGCACATGGACACCAATCATAAATTAATCAGATGGAACTTAGTTATAGCAGGAGGTATTGATGGCTTTAGTCGATTTGTTGTCTTTCTCAAATGTGTGAACAAGAACAAAGCAGATACCATTTTCGATTGCTTTGAATCTGGTGTTCAAAATTACGGAATACCTCTTCGCGTGCGTTCAGACCAAGGACTGGAAAATCTTAAAGTAGCTGAATATATGACAAGAGTTCACGGACCTGATAAATCTATAATAGTTGGAAAAAGCACTCATAACCAACGAATAGAAAGATTATGGCGAGACATATTCGAGGGCGTTCTTTCATATTTCTATGACCTCTTCTACTTCATGGAGGAACAAAATTTATTGGATCCTTTGAATGAAACCCACATCATTGCGCTGCACTATGTGTACAAGGACAAAATCAATGTCAACTTGGGCATTTGGCGAGAAGCATGGAATAGGCATAAAATAAGAACAGTGAATGCCTCCCCGTCATGCTTATTTACCGCTGGACGCTTCAATATGCCCACACCATCAGTTGATGCAGAAGATTTTGAAAGTGGATACAATTATGCTGCTGAGCAGTAAAGTAATCTACGGCCAACTCTGCTACCTCTTCATTATAACATCACACAAAGGTGCGAAAACCTACTAGCAAATGAATGTCCCCGCGATTGGGAGTCACTTGAGTTTGGTATTGATGTATACGAGAAAACTCTTAGAATATTAAGTGA
The DNA here is from genome assembly GCA_033439105.1 of Magallana nippona. Lineage (NCBI taxonomy): Eukaryota > Metazoa > Mollusca > Bivalvia > Ostreida > Ostreidae > Magallana > Magallana nippona. The sequence continues at coordinate 32,335,186 of CM065926.1, forward strand.
CGAAAATGTTACTGCTTTGTAACCCAAGACCTTTCTTTCTGATTTTTCTGTCAGCAATTGTCGGAGATCCTCACAAGAATTGTAAGTTCTCTCCCTCTTTATGCGATATTGTGAGTAAAAAACGACAGAAAATTGTATCTCAAATTATTCTTCATAAATTCTAATTTGTGATTTATATGAAAAAATAAGAGCTCAATAAAACACATAGATTTATTATAACAAACATAAATAATGCAAAAATCTCAATTTTTTTTAATGATATATACCAATGGCTTTCTCAACTCTACACTAAATCAAAAAGCACACTTTTCTATATTGCAAACCATCGTTCTTTAATCTATTACATGTAATTCAAAAACATAGATATTGAAATATTAAAGCTCTTCAAGACAAAGCATCACCTTGATGAGACCACCTTTATCACAATATGTGAATAATTAAAATATTGTATAGTATGATACATATTTATTGTATCCGGTCAGATGTACAATTTGATTTATCATACTATATTATAAATTAAGATACTTTAGAATATGATATTGTATCATTGGATATGATAAAAAGTTATACAATATGATATAATAAATCACATGATTTGATATTTTATCTGATTCATATTATCTAATATTGTAACATATCATGTTAAGATATCATATCGTATGATACAACATTGTATTGTGTGACAATATCTTATTATGATACAAATATCACATTATATGATACAATTTCCTATAAAAATTTCATATGTTTGGTAAAGATAGAACCAATAATAAATTAAATATGGCCATCAAAGGGCACAGGATTCAAAAGCATTAGCCCGCTTTAAAAACCTAAAAACCCTCTCCAGCATCTGAAATGTTTGGCTCAGCATCAGCTCTGCATCCAAGTTTGGTGAAGATAAGACAAGTAATAACTTTGATAAAGAGCCTGCTCCAAAACTTCTAACCAGATTGGGATGCCAAAGTCAAGGGTATAGCATAAGCTACCCCGACTTCATCTAGGGGAGCTGAAATGTCACTATATCTTTGATTCACAAATATTTTTCTCTTTATTAATAACTTTGAATTATTTAATTATAACCATGCTGTGGTCATCCTGACTTTATTGGTCATAATTTGAACTTGAATGACTCATTTTGAAAAATGGAAACATATACCAGTACAATTGCATTTCCTTAAACTTAGTTTTATCCTGGCGAGATAAGATTGCAACATAGAAATTGTTTATTAAGATGTATATTCTGATCATTAATGCTTACTTAAGCTATTGAAATAAAATACATAATTATATACAATGTAAAGTTAAATGGGCCTTAAACTTCTTAAGACAAAACACTCATGCAAATGCCTGAACAGTGATCTAAAAATGATTGTACATGTAAAAGGATATAAAATTTAATAATAATATTTAAAGAATGGTTCAGGAATTTCACATTTTGGTACATTAACAAGAGGCCAACAGGCCTTACAGTCACCTGAGTACCATAGCCCACACACATACCTGTCTAATGACGATCACCTCTCTGCCTGAAATCTTTCCAAATATGAAATTAAACCTATAATTTTGGTGAAAAACTTTAAGATCATAATAAAGTGCATGACCTAGCTGATATTGAAAAGGTGCAATACTCTGATAGGAAATAATTTTCCTAGGTTTGTTAACTTTCAAGATAGGTTTATGTGTATATGTTTTCACAGATCATAAACTTAAACAAGATGGCTAGTATATGTTTTATTTAAAACAACCTCCCATCCCCCATCACCAGGGGCCAGGCGGAAACTCTCCCTGTGGGGCATTTAAACGAAAACAAAAAACCCCCAAAACAACCAAAAACCAATACTATCAATCATATCCACTCCCTTCTAATGTTCCAGTTTTTTAAATATCCAACCATTGTTGCTGCATTACCATCTGGCATAATTTTATCCCAAAGTCATTTTACATATTCCGCTTATCAGTCATTTTGGTAAGCCAATTATTACTTTACTATTAACAAGTCTATTTGTTTATTTAGAAAGTTCAAAAACTGTTTTGCTTTAAGTAATAAAAAGACTTATAAAACTCTTTTAATCACATAACCTCTTAATTACATTATTTTAATGATTAATTACTCAATATGAACAAGCAAGGGAAGATAAGTCCATTAAGAACAAGCAAGGGAAGATAACTCCATTAAGTGTTACAACCCCCCCCCCCCCCCAAAAAAAAAAAACCCCTCTTGCCAAATGCTTTGATAAACAGCTTCATTCTTTCTGTTTTCTAAATATGTTAATTTACTAATTTCTTTTCATTGAAATGCCAGAGCAGAAGATATAAATGAGACAAATACCCTCCCCCCCCCCCCTACGCCTTGCCTGAAGGTGACATGAAATATAATATGTATTTCACTATATGGCCATAATGGCCCAGGGGCCATTAATTTCACAATTTTGGTATATCACGGACATCTTAACCATGCATTCAGTTTTATCCCCACATGTCTGGGAGTAGAGAAGAAGATTTTTTAAAATTTGGCTTTTTTTTTTTTTTTGCATGTTTTGCCCCACCTATGGCGCCCGAGGGTAATAGAGCCATGAATTTCAAAATTTAGATTCCTCTTACCATAGAGATGCTTCACATCAAAAATGGTAACAATTGGCCGTGTAGTTTTCAACAAGAAGTTAAAAATGTAAAATTGTTAATGGACGACACACAACGACAGACGAAATCCAATGGAATAGGTCACCTGAGTGACTCAGGTGACCTAAAAATGCAATCAATTTGTTTGCTATATGGTGACAGTACAGAAGTATAAATTAAAGAATTTTTAAAATTGCAATTATTTCAAAAGTTTTTACTCAAAATATATGGCCCCTGGGAGTGGCATGAAAATTTCCTCCCTTAAATGTTTCACACTTAGTTTGATCAAGGAAATTTTGAAAATTGCAGAAAAAAAAGATGTTCAATTTTCAAAAGCTATCGACAATGATGGACAAATAGGTCACCTCAGTGAGATCAAATTGCAGAAAAAACAGAATTATTCATAGTGACATCTATCTCTATCTGAAGTTACAGTATGATGTTCCAAAACAAAATCATTTTAATCCAAAGTAACTGTTGGAAAAAGAATAATCATAAAAACTAAACAAAACATCAGTAGTAGGAATGTCCTCAAGTTTCTCTGGGATGCAGAGATTTAACTTATTAATGCAAGTGTTGGAGGTAGGTAGAAATGAAGTTGCAGCCAAGACAAAACATAACGATGGGGGCAGTGCATATCCAAGTATAGGTTCCTCATCTGCTCCGGAAACAAACTGCAATATACTGTTCAATGTTACATTGCCTCTACGACCACCTGAAAATAAAGTTGTAATGCATCAAGACTGAAGTGTTTGAACAGCAAAAAATATTTTTGAAATGCAAGAAAAAGCTCAAATGCAAAATAAAAACAAGAGGCCCATGGGCCATATCACTCACCTGGGCATCAATAGGCATGATATAATCAGCTTAAAGAAGTCAATACAAAATATCTGGACAATGTAGTATAATACATGTAGATCCTGTATAAATAAAAATCCATTTTTCCACTTGGGTATTCTTAAGTTTATAATCAAGTCCTTTTTCTAACAGGACGATTTAATAGTCATATCACATGTTGAGCACTGCAGTTTTCAAAAAGATCCTAAACAATTGTTTATATATAGGATACTGTAAAACAAGAAAATTTGGCGCATACATATTTTAGCTCAAACACAAGTGCTAATACATTGGCGCAAATAAATTTTAGCGCATGAACCTTTTATTTTAAATAAATAAAATAAAATGTTGTTGTCTGATCACGTCCAAATTTCATTTTGTGTTCACCCAAGCATGTGAACACAAAGAATTTGATTTTAACTCACTCACACAGGTAAACTGTCGATGGAGACAATAACTTTGCTTTTGTCCAAACTGTCAGTAGACTTCATTAGTCGGTGATACTGTGTTTGTTATTGGTAAACAAGTTTGAGTTATCAGACATTAAATTTAGCATAGCGACTGCTACAACACAAGAAAAGTTACCAATTTGAATGCAAGGGAAATCGAATGTTACCAGCGAATTTATGTACGAGTTTCGAGCACCATGATCAAATGTATATGTACTAACAGTACACATTATTTGTTGTAATTGTACATTTAAAAAACCGCACACATTGATATAGTTTTATTGCTTCTAGAAAGTTTTATGGTTTCTAAAAAGTTTGAAAAAGTTTATTGTTTCTAGAAAGTTTTTTTCATCAGCCAATCAGAAAGCTATAAATTAATCAATCATGTATGGTCAGCATGGATGGTCGCACACTTGATCACATAATCATCTCGAGGTGCTAAAGAAGAAGTGACATGGGGAGAAGGTCAGCTTTAAATAAAGGTGATAATATTATGTACTAATAAACAATACAATCAAATTAATTAACACATGTTTTTTTGACAGAACTTACTCCACTACCCGGTTACACTGTTTAACTATGTGAATATGTATACATGCAGAATCGTCCGTCTGATATTACATAAAAGCACACTAAAATGAACTGAAGTTATTGTTTTGAAACATGAAAAAATGAATACATAATTATGGAAAATCGTTGGCACACTATTGATTTTAGCGCTTAAGGGCTGTTGCGCCAAAATTTGTAGTGTGCCATATTTTTCTCGTTTTACAGTATAAATCTACATCAAACTCTGAACCCCTTGTGAGGCCCAAGAATCGTCCAGGGGCCAAAGTCTAAACAATTTAAAAGAATCAGCAATATGTCAAAATGCTTGCATATAGCTGTATTTTCGGGAATATAGGTCAATGCTGTATATAGGTCGAATTAGCCGATCTGGTGAAAACAATAAAAAAGAGTTTATATAGGTTGACTTCAGTATATAGGACGAAAATAATAAAGCTAATTGAGAATTTTTGAGCATTTTCCATGAAAAAATGTATCCCTCCCTCTTCTCCCTCAAAAAAACTTATATAGATCAAAGCACAATAAAGGTTGAGGGCTAGGCGTCAGGTAAAAAAAATATTTACCTATATTGCGGTAAGTCCATATATTATATCATTTCAGTTTTTGTGAATAATTCAAATTTTTTCCTTTGTAAAAATGGATCCTCAAAGTGGCCCCACTCTACTCCTCAAGATTTTGATTTTAACAAACTTTAATCTAGTGCATTATCTGAGGTTGCCTTCACTAAAGGTACAGCTTTTCTAGGGAAATACTTTTTTAGAAGAAGATTTTTAAAGATTTTTCTCTATATATTCCTATGTAAAAATTTGTCCCCCCCCCCCCTCCTCCTATTGTGACCCCACCCTACTGCCAGGTATCATGTTTTGAACAATCTTGAATCTACCTTACCTGAGAATGCTTCTGCACAAGTTTTGCTTTTTCTAGCCAATCGGTTTTTGAGAAGAAGATTTTTAAAGACTTTTCTCTATATATTCCTATGTAAAAATTCGACCCCCCCCCCCCCCATCATGATTTGAACAAACTCAAATCTACACTACCTAAGGATGCTTTTACACAAGTTACAGCTTTTCTTGCCAATTGGTGTTTGAGAAGATTTTTGAAAGATACCAACAAATTTTTAATAATTCTTAATTATCTGTCTTTGATTTAAAGAGGACATGGCCTTCATGTAACAAACTTTAAACACTTTCACCTAAGGATGCTTTCTGCTAAGTTTTATTGAAATTGGTCCAGTGGTTTTTGAGAACAAGTCTAAATGTAAAAAGTTTACAAACAACGAATAGATGCCAGACAAAAAGTGATTAGAATAGCTCACTTGAGCTAGAAATAGGCAATTGGGGGAGAGGTGATATTTTTTTCTAAAATTTAAGTCAGTGTGAACAAAAGCCTTTGGTGGATGTGATTCGAGATTCACAAGCCCAACACTTCATCCACTGAGCAGAGGACATTGAATCAAATAGATGATATACAAACCTTTGGACTTGAAATCAATTGGGATTTTCTACTTCTTAAGAGAAGACTTTATTTATCATAGATTTTTTAAAATGTGTAAGTGGCCAAAACACAGGAAACAATCTTATGATGAAAATTATGAGTTTTTGAATTTAACTTGCATGATTTAATAAGAACTTATATACTGCATACATGTTCTGATTTAAGTCTAAGACAGCTTCATGATCCTGAGGCCTTTTTACTGATTTTGATGTCTGTTGGATTCTAAATGTGTCCATAGTGGCATCTGACCTGATTTCAGACATGACATAACTATTGATACAATTATTTAACTGTGTTTTCAAAACTTCAAACTTTTGTTATTTTAAATAAATACTTACTTGCAGCTTCACGCATGTATTTCACAAAATTTGAATAGATGGCTGTTTCAACTTTTTTTCGGTTTGATCCCTCTTCACTAAACATTGGATGCAGTAAATGACTCAATTTTTTCACCGTAAGAGGAGATGGAGTACCTGGTGCAAAAACATTCACCAATGTTGGTAGTTTAACTGCAAGCTTTTAAAGAAAGGAAAAAACATATGAAATACACTTTCATGGTTGCAATGAAAGAAAAAGTGAGCAAGCTCACATACCCAACACTCCCTTATTTGTGTTAAGCATGCTTAAATAGTAGTCAGGGTTTGAAACATAGTGAACAAGCCTATAGATACACAGTGCACAAGCCAAAGGCCAGTGCAATATGTATCAAACCCTGACTACTACTTTTGGCATAGTAAATGTACATGCACAACACAACACCATTGTTATTATTTACATGCTGACTGGTATATATATATACTGATGTGCCTTGCTAAGTTATATAGCTGCAACATTTGAGTGTTGTCTATAGTCCCAAAAAATAATAATTGAAAAAGTAAGTGCTTGCTCTTTCAATTGTTTAGGCCTGATTATTTATGGCATTAAAGAAGTTGTTGTACATTTTCAAACAATCGCTCACCTGAGAAACAATAGCCATAATAAAATCAGCTTTATGGAGTCTTATACAAAATATATGGACAATGTATTACGTAGAATAGATCCAATATAAAAAAAATGCAAATTTTCCTCTCAATATTCTTAATATGTAAAACATTGAGTCCCTTTTGTAACATGATGATTTATAGTCATAACACAAATTGAGCATTGCAGTTCTCAAGAAGATCTTTAACAGCTGTTTATATATATAATTATATATAAACCTACATCAAACTTTGAACCTCTTATGTGGACCAAAAATTGTCCAGGGGCCCAGTCTAAACAATTAAGAATCAACAATATGTCAAAATACTTGCATATAAGTACATCTAATACCAAATATAACATTTGAGTTTTTGAGAAGAATTTAGATTTTATTCCTTTTTTGACCCCCACCCCCCTCTGAAGATCATATCTTTTACAAACTTGAATCTACTGTACCTGAGGATGCTTTACACCTCAAGTTTTAGCTTTTCTGGCCAAAAGATTTTTGAGAAGATTTTTGAAAAATACCAAGAAATTTTCAATAATTCTTAATTATGTCCTATTTAAAAAGGACCTAGCCCATCATTTGAACAAACTAACAAACTTGAAAGCCCATCTCCAAGAATGTGCCAAGTTTGGTTGATATAATTGGCCCAGTGGTTCTGAAGTAAAAGATGTGATAAGTTTACGACAAAAACTACAATGCCAACAATGGCGATAAACAAATTATGATCAAAAAATCTCAATTGAGCCTTCGGCTCAGGTGAGCTGATAAAGAGAAGACGAAAATGCTAAAATGTATCATTCTTGAAACAGTATTCTAAAGTTGGAGGTCACACATCCTTATACTTTCCAATCCAAAGAGGTTACAAAAACACACTTCTTACCGTGTAGAGACCCAAAGCATCCAGACCTCTTCTAAGATCATTGATGAAGGGTCTTGCATTTTCACTCTTGAAAACTTCTTCCATCAACTCAGGTGTTAAGACTCTAGGAAGTTTTCCACTTTGAATCATGCTTAATGCTGAAATTTATACATCTATATAAATGTATTATTTCATAGGAAAATTTAGAAACAAGGGTGATAGGTACACCTTAAACATTTCTATAACTCATTATTGTTGTATTGTTCACTCTCCAAAAATAATATCTGATGTAAACTTGCACAAATTCTCATTCTATTCTTTGAACAATTATGGAACTCTCTCTCTCTCTCTCTCTCTCTCTCCCTCTCACAAACACACACACACGCATATCAGAAATTGCATGTCCTATACCCACCCATTATTTTCCCTACAGTTTCATAATCTTCTGACCATTCCCTAACTGGCTGGAAAAATCTCTGTTTGATTTCTTGCAATACTAAAACAAAAAACTCTTTTCTTGGCCCATCCAGGTCAACTGATGTCTACAAAATTGAAAAAAAAAACAATTAAATTATGCAGGATTTTCAATGTGGGGGGGGGGGGGGGCACTTTGAAACAGGAGGCAATTTATTCTACAGTTGGTGTTGTGTCAATATATAAAAATCATGTACTTTTCACAATGTTAAAAGTCTGAAATACTTTCTTAATTCTTCAAATTAATGTTTGAGATGTTCAAGATGCAGTTAACAGTTAACAGTTAACTAATTGTTGAAGACTGTTGATATTTGACAAATATATATGCATGTATAGGCATTTCAGTTTTAGATATACATGCATGTAATCATTTTTAACTAAAAAATTACCTCCCCATAAAACTGTACTTCTAAACAGGTGCGCAAATCCTCTATTGCTTGTATTTCTTCAAATGAAGATTTAATTATTCTATTTCTGTCCACCAAAATGAAATTGGTCTTCCCTTCAAGCAAAACAGTCTCATCCACAATATCCAACTTCCGTCCTGTTACTATTTTCTTTTGAAAATAGCGTAAAATTTCAGTGGGATCAAATATTCCATTTTGTATGCAGTACTGAGCTGTTGATTCAACAATATTGGATATTGACTGACCCAGTGGGGTTTGGTTATTTATGGTACTGGAACTTGAGTTTTGTACACTAGAGATATTAACTGATTCAGCTTCCAGTTCTTCATGTGTTTCTGCTGATTCAAGTATGGCTGTTGCAAATGTGTTATCAGGGGTATTAACTACACTACTTTCTATTAAAGCTGGATTTGATACTTCATTGAAAGCCGTGGTGATAGACTCAAAGTCAACATCTGCCTGAATATCCAAGTCTGGTAAGTATCCCTCATCCACTTGGGAACATTGATTGACATGTTCCCGCAATTCACTGATGGAGAACAACTTGTGGCAAGTGGAGCATGACTCCTTGAGAGTACTAAGGCCTTCTTCAGTAATGTTTATGACTTTCAAGTTCTTCTGGATTGGCCTGATATATATCTTGGCTTGTGTTCCTATAACCTTCTTCAGGAATTCCACTGACCAAGGACAGGAAATTACTTGCAACTCACGGCAATTGCTTTGACAATGTAAAAGTTCAAATCCCCCAACATCTTTTAACTGTGGAAAGCCATCTGTGCTGATCAATTTTTCAAATACCGTTTCCTCTGTGTCAATCTCTTGGAACTGAATCTTTTTAAAGCCAAGTCCAGCATTTTGTAGAGCAAGTTTTTCTGATGATTTTGGTGGCTTAGTTGCCATCCGATCAGCCATGCAAAAGAAATGACCTGTCCACGTTCTTACAGATCCTTTCTTGTGGCGTTGGCGAGGACCTCCTATTGTAGGTCGAAATAACTGCATTACTGAAAAATATATGGAACCTGTCATATTAGTTAAAAGCTTTTCCTATATAGTGACATACATGTACCGGGTATACCATTAAGGCAGAAAACTTAGATGGCTAATGATTCTTGGATGGATCTATATCAAAAGTTTCTATATATGGATTTAAAATCTAAACTTCATTATATGGTTTATCTATTCCCACGACGAGTCATGAGATGTAGTCTGCACCAGACCCCATGCCCATTAAAAGACGGGGGGGGGGGGGGGGGGGGGGGGGGGGGGTCCTGCGGCAGAAATATTGTTGATGAACCCATGTTTCATGTATATTGTATATAGTTTGTTTGACAATAAACATAATATGATTTAAGGGTAAAATATAGCCCAAGTCATGTATTTGCTTTTGACAAATAATATTATCTGGTTGAAGATTTACCATATTTTACATAAACTGACACTTGACAACATAAACAGTTTCAATGTGTTCATACACTCAATTTATTTGCAGCAAAAAAAAAAACTCCTAAAAAATTATATGAAATTTTTACCATGAACATATTATTTTATGAAACAAATAATTCTGTATCTTGCTTGTAACTCGACTAATCATAAATGACATTCAAACTTTGGTGAAGTATTTAAAATGACCACAGAAAATAAAAATTCAATTAATATTAGTGTCATAACTCTTACATCTGTCACAAAAACCATAACTTTGCGTAAATGTTTTTGGCAGAGTGATAGAGATAATTTTTTTTAACAACCCATATATATCACTATTACTGGTATTGAGAAAGTAATGATCTTCAGTGTATTTTAATATGTCGTATTTTTTTTTCGCCTTTGTTAAAACAAAAACCTGAGTGTTTTGAGGAATTATCATCATCGGAAACCCACTGTCGGTCTCGATTCTCTTACTTAAGGTAAGAGAAGCGAGACCCACCGTGGGTTTCCGTCTAAGGTAAGAGAAGCGAGACAAACCATGGGTTTCCGACGATGAGGAATTATGTTCCTTCTAAGAAACAAATATTGGATTATAGAGAATGATGCAAGTTGGCTAATGCACTTAAGTTTAAGATCAATAGGAAATGATCAATGTTATAAGTCATCACGATAGTCGAGACTGTGATTTGTTATTTCATAATTCCCTCTAAAACTTCTTGGCATCAATATTATAAAAACTAATTTATATACATTTATAAATTTACATCTACCGAGTATAATTCCCTCTATTTCTTACGGAAACATATAGTTAATTCATAGCTCTATATAAAGAAACAGCCAGGTTGAAATATACACGCCCCGTTTATCGATTGGTTGAAACCTACCTTCTTTTCAATCCCCAAATATTTCTGATATTTTTTTTTTAGATTCATTCCTCGCGTAGCTTAATGGTCACTGAATTGGTGTGATTTTGTTGTTTATACATGTATTTCATTCTATTTTTCATTTTCATAATTAATCATTGCATGCCCAATTTTACCAGGGACAAAACAACACAGAACATTATGAATATAACACGTGAATAGTCCACATGGTCCTTAGAAAAATACAAAGTAAATACATAGCGGTCTTGCAAATAGCTAATGAGAGTGAATACACGGCGGTTGTGCAAATAGGGGATGAGTAATTTATATGCACGACGATTTTTTTTAATTTCATAGTCAATTCTACACTGTTCAATGAAAAAGTGTCTCTAATGAAACAAAAATCAAGATCATTTTACCTCTGTTTCTTCTAGAAGTGTCTTGATGATCTTCTGCAGAGCTGCTCGAAATCACTGTTTGCCTCACGATCCTCTCTCTAAACCGCGCCCGATCTCCAATGGTTTGAAGACCGAGGGTTTTCAATTCACTATCTGTCAGAGCTTTGCATGTTTCCAAGTTATCAATTTTTTGTTTGCTAAACTGTTCGTATAAAGAAACCATGCCAATGTCACAGAGTATTTCTTGAACGACGTTTTTCCTTTCGCTCTCACCCGCCATTTCTACTTTTTACCTTACAGAACGCGCGTCACCGGAAGTACGTAATAGATATAAAAACAAAAACAAAATTTATTTAAAAAGTTTTTCTTGAAGTTAAATTTAGAGTTCAATTTCAAATTACTTATTTATTTATCATTCTTACGAACAATTATTTAGTTAATTCGGTTTTCTTTTATATTGATCACTATTAGCATACACGAACGTAAAAGGCCGAGGATATCCGTGTTCGTATAACGTAATAAAGTTTTGACATAATGTAAAGGTGCACATACACATAATGAAAAGTATGTATTGACAGAATATAATATATCTGGATCATATAATGAAATAATAACATAACGTAAGGTAATATTTGCCCCATGTAATAAAGTGTAGACATAATGTCATAATATTTTGACCTCAGATAAGAATAAATGTACACCTCGTTATTAAATGTTGATATATTGTAAGGATAATTTTCCATCACGGCGTAAAAAGTTGACATCGTGTAAAAATATGTTGACTTCACCAAATAGGTGTTTGAAATCACGTTATAATGATTTGACCAAACGTAAAGATGTTTTAACACCACGTAATGGTATATTAGACATCATGTAATAACAATTTGACATATTATAGCTATATTAATGCTATAAGGCAGACATAGCATTTCATATAATGAAATAATGACATAACGTAAAGTAATATTTGCCCCATGTAATAAAGTGTAGACATAATGTCATAATATTTTGACCTCAGAATAAGAATAAATGTACACCCCGTTATTAAATGTTGATATATTGTGAGGATAATTTTCCATCACGGCGTAAAAAGTTGACATCGTGTAAAGATATGTTGACTTCACCTAATGGGTCGTTGACACGTTATAATGATTTGACCAAACGTAAAGATGTATTAACTCCACGTAAAGGTATTAGACATCATGTAATAACAATTTGATATAATATAGCTATAGTTTAATGCTATAAGGCAGCCATGGCGTTCCATAAAGTATCTACTGACGCAGCATCCATGCATGCAAGTTTTGTGAAATATAATATAAGGACTAGTAACATCTTGAACCCAGCAGGAATCTTTTATTTTAATGATGGTTTTTCTACTTTATATTTTCTAATTTATGATGACAATTAATTATCATTATGTATTTTGCAATAATTTTTAGTTTCAAGTAGATTAAATAAGTTTCTCACCCTGGCCAACTCACAGTCTCATTAGAAGAAATAACCTCTGTAGTATCTTTATATGATCTAAGGGAAGTAACTGTTTGTGTATGAATGTATGAGTATGATGTGAGTAAGAGTTATGGTTCTTTGGTGAGTGAGTAACCCTGAACAAAGAAAAGCTTTACTGTTACATTGTGCAGGACCAGAAGTTCAGGATATTTATTATACGCTGAATGAAGTCCGTGCAGAGCAAGAAGATAGTGTGTATACCGTGGCTGTCAAAACGTTAAATAAACATTTTGAAAACAAAGTGAATGTTCCATATGAACGGTACGTATTTCGTAAGATAACACAAAGTGATAAAGAAACTGTAGAACAGTTTATAACGAAACTTAGACAGCAAGCAGTATATTGTGATTTTGCAAATCAGGATGAGCAAATTCGGGATCAGGTGATTGAAAAGTGCAGGTCTCATAAAATCAGAGCTAAGTTGTTAGAGAAAGGAAAAGACTTAACACTGGAACAGTTGAGGACAATAGCTGCGACATTTGAAATGACAGAGGCACAGGCAAGACATATGGATACCGAATTAGTGGCATCAATAAATAAAATTCATGGACGTGGGCCTAAAACAGATAAACCAAAACGTACTGGTAGATTTGAGAACAGAAAGTATGGAAATAAGTGTTTTCGTTGTGGACGAGAAGGACACTTAGCCAGAGATCCATCATGTCCGGCAAAAGATAAGGAATGCAGGAAATGTGGGAATGTGGGACACTTCATGAGCTGCTGCTTAACGAAGCCAAAACAAGGAAAACGTATGGCACAGAAACCTTAAAGAGGAGGACAGATTCATACAGTAGAGTCGGAATCTGATTCAGATGTGTTTGCATTTATTCTGAAGACATCGGACAAGTCGTCAGACAAAGTTACGGTCAGTCTTGGAGGACATCCAGTGGAATTCGTTATTGATAGTGGTGCATCAGCCAATATTATAGACAAAGAACTGTGGGAAGCTCTCAAGAAGAAACGCCTAAAATGTTATTCTGAAAAGTGTGAAAAGAAACTCTATGCATATAGTTCTACAGAACCACTGAAATTGTTAGGAAAATTTCGAACACATACCTTGATCGAGGAAACAGGCAATGGTAGTGAAGAAGAATTCTATGTGTTGAATGGAAAAGGACCAGCACTGCTAGGCAAAGATACCGCTATGAATCTAGGAGTTCTTAAACTTGGTGTCAACAGTGTACAATCATTTGACATTGTTCGTGAATACCCAGAGTGTTTCCAAGGAATAGGAAAGCTGAAAAACTTTAAGTTAAAGCTGCATATTGATCAGGATGTAAAACCTGTTGCGCAAGCTATGTACAGGATTCCATACAGTTTGAGAGAGAAAGTTGGAGAGCAACTTGATGACCTTGAATCTCAGGATATCATTGAGAAAGTGAATTCTCCTACACCTTGGGTCAGTCCAGTCATTATTGTACCGAAATCCAATGGTGACATCAGATTGTGTGTCGACATGAGACAAGCCAATGCTGCGATTATTCGTGAAAGACACCCTATTCCGACTGTGGACGAAATACTCTACAATGTGAATGGTAGTGAAGTGTTTAGCAAGTTGGACCTTAGAAGTGGATACCATCAGATTGAGTTGGAGGAATCTTCAAGGGAGATCACTACATTTGTAACATACAAAGGCCTGTATAGATATAAAAGACTGATGTTTGGTATTTCATCAGCACCAGAAAAATATCAGCAAGTGATTTCACAAGTATTTCATGATTGTGAGGGAGTACAAAACATTTCAGATGATATTGTGATCCATGGGCGTGACAAAGCAGAACATGATAAAAGACTTTGTAAAGCATTGCAGAGAATTAAAGAAAAAGGACTTACGCTGAACCAAGCAAAGTGTGAATTTAGCATGAACAAAATAACATTCATGGGTCATGTGATGTCTAAGAATGGTATTGGGCCAACAAGTGACAGGATCAAGTCATTACTGGATGCAAAAGAGCCAACAAGTGGATCTGAAGTGAAAAGTTTCCTTGGACTTGTAAACTTTAGTGCACGATATATACCAAACCTAGCGACTGTGTCAGAACCGCTGAGGAGATTGACAAAGAAGAATGTGAACTTCGTATGGGGACGTGAACAGAAGAAGAGTTTTGATACGTTGAAACGTTGTTTGTCAAATGTGGAAACTTTAGGACACTACAGGTTAGATGCAGAAAAAACACAGTTAGTGACAGATGCTAGCAATGTAGGCCTTGGAGCAGTCTTACTTCAAGTGCACAAAGGTGAAACGAGAGTCATCTGTTATGCAAGCCGTACATTGTCTGTGGCAGAACGCAATTATTCGACAACAGAGAAAGAAGCTCTGGCAGTTGTGTGGGCATGTGAGAAGTTCCATATTTACTTGTATGGTGTAGAGTTTGAGCTGATTACAGATCACAAGCCATTAGAAGTTCTTTATGGAAGAAAATCTCGACCAAATGCACGAATTGAACGTTGGTTGTTGAAACTTATGACATACAATTTCAAAGTGCGTTACTTACCTGGACATCAGAATATTGCAGATGCATTGTCACGTTTGGTGGAAAAAAACCCTGTGGAAAACAGTAACTCTGTGGAGACTGAACAATATGTGAAATTTATAGCGAGGGAAGCTACACCTCATGCATTGTCTACTCGAGAAGTAGAAGAAGTTTCAAAGAGGGACGAAGAACTTGTCAGAATTCGTAGATTCATTAAAGAAGGGGAATGGGAAAAATCTTGTGTTGACTATTTTCCATTCAGAGATGAATTTTGTTCTATTGGATACCTTGTGTTACGTGGATCTAGGATTGTGATTCCGAGAAGTTTGAGAAAACAGTGTGTTCAGTTAGCACACCAGGGGCACTTGGGTATTGTTGGGACAAAACAACAACTTAGGACGAAAGTTTGGTGGCCTGGTATGGACAAAGAAGTGGAAAAGTACGTGAAATCATGTCATGGATGTCAGATTACTAGTGCATATCCAAAACCGGAGCCAATCAGTCCAACACCTTTACCGACGGGACCATGGCAAGAATTGGCAATTGACTTACTGGGACCATTAACATCAGGACAATATGTGTTAGTTGTAGTGGACTACTTCAGCCGTTATTATGAAATTGAAATCACCAAAGACATTACAAGTGAGAAAATCATTGATGCTCTAGAGGGAATGTTTTGTAGACACGGAATTCCATATCAAATTACATCTGATAATGGACCACAATTCAAGTCTAAGTTATTTGAGGATTATTTGACAGATAACTGCATCAAACACAGAGCAGTTACACCATTACATCCGGCTGCAAACGGGGAAGTTGAACGTCAAAACCGGTCATTGATGAAAAGGATTAGAATTGCACAAGCAGAATCTAAGGATTGGAAGAAAGAAATCCGGAAATACTTGTTTGCATATCGAACAACTCCACACAGTACAACTGGGGTGTCGCCTGCAGAATTGATGTTCCGCCGTAAACTGAGGACAAAATTACCGCAAGTAGAGAATCTACAAGAAAATGTGTTTGATGAAGAAATGCGAGATAAGGATGTGTATTCAAAGTACAGAAACAAGCTGTATGTTGATGAGAAACGTGGTGCAGTGGATTGCGATTTAGAGCCTGGAGATTCAGTCCTTTTGAAGAAAGCAGTCAAAGACAAAATGGACACTCCGTACCATGCAGAGCCATATACTTTGGTACAGAAAACTGGAAACAGCTGTGTTGTTGAATCACCAGAAGGAGTCACATTGAAGAGGAATAGCGAGTTTGTGAAAAAGTATCAAGAACTGGGAACTTCCGAAAGTGATGCGTCCGATATTCCAGAGACTTACAGTGAACCGATCATTGTATCCGCTGATACAGGTGATGAAGGACAGCCTTCTGTGAGGGAACCTATCGCAAGAAAACCAACAGAGCCAGTCTTGAGAAGGTCAACCCGTGTAAAGACAGTTCCGCAACGTTTTAAGGACTTTAAAATGTGAGCCGTGTTTCCGTGTGAAATTATTTGTATCATGGACTGTGAACTGTGACTGTCTTTGTAAATTTTGTAAAATGTTTATAATGGACTGTGACTCATTACTAAATGTAAAAAAAATTGTGAATGTTTTTCAGAAATATTGGACAGTGATCTTATTAAGAATGAGAAATCTGATTATTAATATGTTTTCAGTATAATAGTTAAATCTTGCAAAGGGGGTTATTGTAGTATATTTATATGATCTAAGGGAAGTAACTGTTTGTGTATGAATGTATGAGTATGATGTGAGTAAGAGTTATGGTTCTTTGTGTGTATTGTTTTGAGAGTATCATCCGGGGATTGAGCACTGGAAAATAGCCATGCTGATGATATGTGCGTGCGTGAGAGCATGATGTGGACTTGTATACATGTGTCATGAATAAACCTATTCGTGAATTGATTTAATTCGTTATATTCTTCAACCTCCACAAGAATTTGAATGCAAAAAGAATTTGTAAAAACAATTTGTCAAACCAATGCTTGTGGGGGCAATCTACAACCAAAACAAGGCACAGCAAAAATTAAAACACAAATAATATGATACCGTATATCTGATTATTTCGCAATGATATAACTTTCACATTTTTTTCAGAATCACAGAATGAAATACTTTGTATGCAGAATTAATTGCTATTAGAATCTTTTTAAATCGTAAAATAATTACTGGTGCAACAATTCTTTTTTTTTTCCCAGATATATGGTATCAACAATTCATTTTATTAATAAGAAACAATGAAGTACACTCATAATCAAATAATGTTTGATTACACATCCAGTTAAATGTCATGCAAATCTTTTAATGTATTATTTCCCCACTGCCCACTGCAAGTTGGCCCCCCTTTACGTTGCCCTCCTCGAACGTTTTTTGTTGACATCCTTTGGATGCAGTAGTCCATCGTTGGCCCCCAAGACAATGAGGACTTTCTTTGGCGGGAACTTCTGCGAGTTTGCAATTGCCACCTCCACCCTCTGTGATCAACGATTAATTACTAAAATGCTCAGAAGAAAGCACCCTACAATTATTGGTCACGTGGACGGTGAAATTGACAGTGAGGTGAGTTAATAATCAGTCAATGACAATGAAGGTCATGAACTGTGATTTACATATATACCTTTATTATAAAATTGTACTCAATGACCAATAGTGTAGATAGCCCTGTGATTGAGCACTGGATCAAAAATAAAAAAAAATAAAAATATGTGGCCCTGTGTTCGAATCATCGTTAGCTGACTATCAATTTTCCTTTTCCCCCTTATTTGAAGAAAAAAATGATGATTCTGTCGAGTATTAATAATAATATTGGAAAAATGGTTTCTGGTATAGACTTTTCATTAATTCTTTCTCAGCTTGAGTGTAAAAATAAAAAAAAAATCTTTAAAATAATAAATTAAATACAGTTTTCATATCATTATTTATTATAAGTAACTAATGTAAATTTCCGAACCCGGGGGGGGGGGGGGGGGGGGGGGGGTATCTTTTTGATGAAGAAATGGTTTCTGGTGTAGAATTTTCATTTTCATTTATTCTTTCTCATCTTGAGTTTATTTAAACAATAAAATACCCCCTTTGGTGATTCATGCGGGTATGAAGGTAGCGACATTGCAAAAAAAAAAATACATATGAGGTTCATGTTCAACATAAATACATGTATTTAAACAATAAATAACGCGGATTATGTATTTTTTTCTGCAATGTCGCCACCTTCATATGCCGTAACAAATGAATAAGTTGATCGTAAAAAGTAAGAAAAATTTACGAAATTTTCGCGCTGTAGTGTAGATCGGGTTAGGCCTACACCCGGGAGTGACGTCACCGGAAATGGAAGGACAACTCTCTCTCTCATTGCGAAGCCACTAAACAGACGACATCGACACAAACCTCCGAGGTAAATCCATGGGAATCTGATATCATGTGGTGGTGGGAGCTTTCAAATATGTTTAACTGTGCAACTGTTGGGGGCGAGCGCAGCATAAATTGAATTGTAAATACACAAGGGTACAAGATAATAAATTAAAGCGTGGTTTACCAAATGGATATATCAACGTGAATAAAAATATTTTACGCTCCAGTACACATGTATAGACAGTTATGTTTTACGGTGTGGCGATCTGGAGGACGAAGTCATTAACAACGAGCACAATTTCACTATCAGATTCATAAGAAACGTGCATTGTTGGATCCGCCTATCTATTTATTCATTACGCTAATGGTCGAGTGCTTGGTCTATAGTCTGTCCCAAGTTATTGCTTCCGACACTTTTTGGTGTTTTTTAATTAAAATAGACATACCTGTCAATGAAGTACAATTCAAATCATAAATGGGATAAAATCCAATATTTCTTCATTGATATATCGTCTGTTCATCCCTGGAGAATTTCACATGAACAAAAACAAAAATCCTATGGAGATTCAAAATGGGAAATGTTTACATCTTTTCTCCAGAAGTACTTGGGACACCTCGCACAATTTTTTAACGTTATCATCCGGGTTATTTGATTTTGTTTACAATGCAAAATCCCCATAGACTTTCTATTTTGGGTTGTGTATTGAAACCTGACAAGTTTGAGGGGTGTTTCAAAGGGTAAATCTTGGGATTTTTTCATACTATTTAAATTGATGAACATCGTTTGAATCCAGAGGTATTTATACGTATAGAATGATTTAAGAAAATGTGCGGCAAAAATAACTTGGGACAGCTAGAGTATGGACATTGTGACGTCACGTTAGTAGAGCAGACATCACTCGACAATTTTCGCCAAAGTAGCATTGCTTCGAACAATTTACCAAGAAAATAATGGAAAACCAATAGTTGGAACCATTTTTAAGGCGTCGAGCTAATGCTCGGCAGCCTTCTAGCGATCGTCTGGATTGGCAATCGTCCAAAATTCACGCGCTGCACCGCCTTTTAAATGCGCATTATTAAGAAATAAGTTCCTAAAAGTATTAAACGTATTACAAGATTTTTTTCCATATATTCAACTAAATTGTGTACAAAAAACCCAACTTTGCCTCCCTGGTGATTGACAACTCATTGCATAAGAATAAATTTGCTTAATCAAGAAATGGCGGATGAATACAATCAGGCCTAAGTGTAAAGATTCACTAGATATTATTTTAGTTTATCGCTTACATTTTAATTGGAGACAGTGCCCGATAGAAATAACATTTTAGATGTAAATTTATTTGTTATCGGGCACGGTCTCCAAAATAAATGTAAGCGATAAACGTATCTAGTAATTTCGTTGCAAAAAATAAACTCGATAATGCAGTTAGTTTGGTCGAGCATTTTAGATAGCACGTGTTGTGGATTTGTTTGTAAACAACCATACCATAGGAAATCTTGTTTCAAACGGGAATTGAAATAAATAAATGTATGTTTTATTATTATAATTAGGGACACACTGTTAATGTATTCAAATTATGAACCTGTGAAAGTTGTTCAGAGACTGTTTGAAGCAGAAAGAAACAAATTATTTTTGAACTTTGGAATTTCTTCGATTTTTGCAATTATGATGAATTATTGTATTAAAAAAGCACCACTACTTATTTTATAAGAAAATATACTGATTTTTGTTTTTAAAGCAGCAGAAAACATAATTCATATACTTTCTATTCTAAGTCTAATATCATTTGATATGACTATTAGTACAGAAATTCAAATTATTGGTATCATTCTATATAAAAGAAAAAAATGTCAGCTCGACGCCTTTGTGGCCGTTCCGGCCTTTGATTTGAATCAGCAGAATGTTTTCCCTTACAGAAAAGAATGCCATTGAATTTCCATTATTTCTCAGTTAATTATTTCTGACCATTGAAACACCATTGCTTTTCCAGTTACCAAGATATCACATAAAATGGCATTATATATTGTCTACCAAGAAAAACCATTGAATTTCCAGTTTCCAGTTAAAACACAGTGAAAGTCCATTGAGACACCATTGAAAATGAATACTTAGGCAAATTCGTTTGCACCAGTTAAATGATGTCATCTTTCAATGCTGAATTAATGGAAAAGTGATGGTTTATACAAATGCATTGAAAACCCATTGATTTTCCATTGATTATTTAATTGAATTACAGAAGATAAGTAGGTCAAGACTAAGTTGCATAGATAACCCTTAACATTTTGCAGAGAATACTGACCCAGAGAAATCTAGCTGATAAGAATTCAAATCTCCCCATATTATGCATACTGTTTGTATGGTGAATAAAGACTAGTATTAATTGCTATACATGTGACTGTACAAAATTTGTAAAGCAATAAATAAGGACAACTTAATTGTGCTTGATAATAAGTAAATATTATTTAAATGTTCTCATGCATGCACATGCAATTGCAGTTTACATGTATTAGATTAATTATTCACTAGTTTATGGACTTCAAAATACAATTAATCTAAAATGCTAGACAAGCTATTATTACATAACTAATTCTTTTTTTAAATACATCTATGCACTAGCTGCTTGCAACTGTACTTAAATCACTTGAAAGTGTATAAATGTTAATTAGTCTTTATACAAATGTGTTAATATTTGTATCAAATATCATACTAGTGTCTTTGGAATTTAATATCAAAAATATTACCTCAAGTAAATAAGAATATATCCCCAGAAAAAGTTCCATAAATTCACTATATAAATATGCCAAGAAAGAGGTAGATGCCCACGTGAACAATAACAAATTTTCCTGACAATTAATGTACATCACATTTAGGATCCAAGAAGAACATTCAGAATTTGCAGCTCAATTTCCTGTTATGCAGTGATCTTAATTCTTAGCGGTCAGTTTATCTGGCAGAGGCCAATGACCCAGATTGGCAACTCAGCTGGAAATACGATGTAAATCTAGAAATGTGTGAAATGTGTACAAGGATCCCATTTAACTGTTTCTGAAAATAAATGGTATTTCACTGGGAAATAGTAGCATTGAAGTTTAAGTGAAATGGAAAACGGGGTTTTCACTGAGAGTTGCAGGCCATTGAAAATGCAGTTATCTGAAAACAGCTATTGATGAAGACACAAGAAAAATAATTGCACAATCAATGGTATTTCAATGAAAACTGGAAAATAAATGAAAGTTCAATGGAATTTCAATGGAAAAAAGCCAGTTCTTTTCTGTAAGGGTTATTCATCATTTAAATGCATGATATTCTTAAAATTCATTTAACCTGTTCTCGTGAGATCATGACATTGGTAGCCATTTGCAATTTACACGGAATTATGGGTACGAATCTGACGACAGAACTTTCATTATGTCGAAGGTACATAGCAGTAGTGCGAATTTTCTCTTCACCCAGGCGCTGTCGTAAGAGCTTGCTATGCAGGCGGCGCTTCGCACTGCTCGCTGATATGTTTTACAGTGTAACCGTTTGAACTGGGCGAAGCCAATAATGGGGCTAGATCAGTAGATGCCCTTTCATCATCTTTGGCCTGTCATCTCATAATATATTGTTTGTTTTGTTTGGACTCTAATCTTATTGCCCATTGCCCCAAGAGCATTGGGTTCTTGTTAAATTTGTTAAAGCCCTGATACTCTAGACTGTAGTCTGTCTCAAGTTACTGTTTCCTTCACATTTTAATGGTTTTTATCAAAAAATACACAGCTAAAAGAAATACAATTGAAATCATTCATTAAAACGTACATCATCTCATTTTTTTACTCAAAGATTTTCACAGGAACGGAAAACAGATTTCTTATGGAGACAGGATTTGTCTTTTTTTCATTCAGAAGTCTCATGGAACACCTCACACAATTTTCAAATGTTATCATCCTGACCCTAATTATTTGATATCATTTGCAGAGAGATAGATACAGTAGTAATTAAAATGTGGAAAAACAATTGTATTAAAAATTCGATATCTGTTGATTTTGCAATCGAGTCTGTTGATTTTGTTTTAAGTTGGTCTATTTCGTATTTCAGTATGTTTTTAAAAATTAGCCCAGTGAATGTGCACAATATTCTAACTTTTTAAACTCAAAAGTGCATGAGAATTGTTGTTACAAATATTACATATTGTAGAAGATTCAACTTATTTGATATGAGCCCACATATTTTTATCATGTGATTGAATTACTGATATTTGTTTGTTTATGAATGCAATCATGTGTAAATTCATAAAAAAAATAACTGAAGAATTCTTGTAAGTAGTTATTCTTTTTAATAAATTCAATTACATATGGTAAATATCTGTTATACTCATGGAGATTGTTAATGTCTGTCCTTCTGTCAATCATATTTGAAATAACAAAAGTCATGACTTAACAAAACTTTTAGGTTTAATAGATATTATGAATTCCATTTACCGGTACTTCGTATATCTTCAGGCAAAATAACAAATAAATGTGCCACTTAGCCATCGATTATGAGTTACATGTACAAATAAGATAATTAAGACAAAAAGTGGATTCTCAAGAACACTACAATGCAATACAATTAATATGACTTAAGTAAATGGATTAGAAAAACAAAATTCAATGATTTAAGCATTTGGACCATGCAACTTTTTACTTTAATAGTAATAAATTGATAACTGCAGAAAATCCTTCTACAAGATGACATGTTTTGCTTAACAATAGATGGTATATGACTGATTATTGAAATTTGCATATGCAAAAACATTGCAGGTATCAATAAATGAATACTTACACTAAATGTATAAACATCAACACTAGATTAATACATGTATATGTACCATCTAAATCACAGTTAGCAAGTGACTGTCCCACTACCAGCCACTAATATCAGAACACATGAGACCACTTCACCGATTAAAAACTTCCCAATTATTACTGTATACACAAAACATCTCTGATCTATAAATCTCCCCTAAATCATTGCTTAGAAATATCATGACAATTAAAGCTTACATGAATCAATTATAGTTTACTTTTCTGAATTTTACTGCAGCAGTAGCAAAGAAGAATGATCATTAGATTTCTTTTGATACAAGGTGGTTGTAGATTAGTTAGCCTTAGCCTTGCACACATATTCCATATTTTCGAAACCTGATTTTTACATATTTGTTGGCATGACAGTCTTAAGTATATTGAAATTTTTAATGCGTTCCATTTGTCTTTCAACATGAATACGAAGATTTGCAATATTACGAGTTTCTTCAACTTCGCGAAAAGAGAACTGTTGTTTCTGCTGTTTGAACGGTGGAATAAGATTGACTCCTCTAGCTGTGGTCAAGTCCGAAATTTAAGGAAGCCTTTGTCAACCATAATTGCATCACCAGTTTCACACAACTCAAGAAGATTACTTTTGCATGTAATCTTTTTGTCACTAACACTTCCTGCCCATAGATCAGATACAAATGTAACTACACCAGCAGGACTTATGCCCACAAGACCTTTCCATGTCATGTGCGATTTGTAATCACTAAACATTTATGACTTGTGCTGTAAAGATGCTGGAGTTTCTGTTCGAATCTCAGTACAATCCAGTATTACTCTGCAATTTGGATACTTCTGCTTAAATGATGCAGGCATATGTTCATCAACTGTTTTTCGCGTAGGCCATTTTATCAAGAAGGATAACTGTATGTCTAGATAGTCTATCCATTTGTTGAAAATAACACAATATAATGAAGTAGATATAAGAAAACGATCTGCAAGGTCCTCTAAGAGAAGCCCTAGGCGCAGTCTCGTAAGCACTAGGAAGAATTCATCAATAAGCTGCAAAATTCGTGGTCTTCCTTGTTCCGAGGATGCAGATAGTCCTGCTATCTGGCTGGCAGCATCCGGTTCAATTTCATTGAACAATGCGTCAAATGTTGCTGCATCTGGTATTCCCATGTAAAACATCACTTTCTGGTCATTGTGTCGTATATTTTCAAAAGTAAAACATGGGTGCGTTGTCTGGACCCCTATATCAACTGTTTGTTTAATATTGGGTTGAGTAGATGAATCACATGGTAAAAATGCATTACCACAGTGAACAGCTGCATCTGTATAAGGAATTGGTTTGAGTCGGAGGAAAAGAAGTCTGAACTGACTGATTCACAATATATGACACTGTCGTTTGGTCTACTTTTCCACAGTAGTCATGTAATATGACAGAAGTAGTCAGTGCTGATGATGAAGAAACCAAGGTTTTACATTCATAATCATGAGACTCCATCTCAAATTGCTTATCAGTTACTGTGTGGTCCGTCAATGATGTGCTTGTTTCCACATCAATATTTACTTGATCCACTGCCTGAAATGAATAGAGGGGAAAATTAAGATATCAATTTATACATTCTCAATTGAAAATTGACTGCAATTATCAGGTTGGGACCAATCGCCCAAATGGGATATAATAGCCCGTTCGGGATAAAATAGCCCAAATGGGATATAAATTTATAATTCAAAAACTGAAAATTTTTGATTTGGTAATTTTTTATATAAATCCGCATTAATGTATATCAAATGCAACAACTTTTTTATTTTTTTAATTTTTTTTTAATTTTTTATTTTTTTACACATAAATCCACATTCCATGCATAAACATATTTCATACATTTTAAAATTCTACATATGGTAATACATGTATTTCATTGATAATCAGATTAGAATAAATTATCTACATGGTGTGAACCATGTGTTATTTTTATACAATAAAAATAATAAAGAAAGAAAGAAAGAAAAAAGGGAGTGCAGAAAATGAGAGAGAAAGGGGGAAAAAGGGGGGGGGTACATGTATCAGATTATGTAGAAAGAAATTGTTTAAACCATCATAGATGCATACAAAAATTGTTACAACTTCTCACAAATTGTTTGCCAGTGATTTTCATAATCTAAGTATCTACAATTTTTCAATAGCAGATATTTTTCTAGCAGAATCCTGTTTTTAATTATTTGTTAAACTAGATCAAAACTCAGGTATGGGTTTTTGTTATATTTGGTTGCAAAAATATACCATTTAATAAACCATTGATACTAAATTGTGCAGTTTATGAATGCTTGCATGGTTTAAGAAATTTATTAAATAAAACTGATTTCCTATCAAAATATAGGGAAATATCAAATTCATTTTAAAACCATTCTTCAATATCACACCATAGTTCTTTTACATGAAAACATTCATAAAAACGATGATCAATTGTATCAATTTCTGTCTTACAGAAGCTAGAAGCTACATAAGGGAGAATCAATTAATTTTAACTTGTGCAGATACATGTAGTGATTTGTAGGTATAATCCTATGTAAAATTTGGAATTGGAGCCAGTTGAGTTTACTTTCTTGAACCGCTTTAAAGCAGAGACAATAAATTCTATTCCATTCTAATTCAGTGAAATTATATCCAAGATCTCTCCATCTAATTAATGAAGTTATTGGTTCTCTTTTATTTGCAATTAAAATGTTATACATTTCCTTACATCCTTTTGTATTCTTATAAAAAAGGTAAATATCCAACATGGACTTAGACATGTCTCCATCCATTTTTTAGGGTTTTGTCAGTTTGTCTCGATATCTTGATGAGTGATTGGAGATTAAATGCAACACTATGTACGTAATCCAATACTATAGTGCGAGAATATGCTTTACATAAAAGGTTATCAAGGGGGAAAATGCAAGCATATAAATACAGAAACAAGGGCAACAACAATTTTACAATTGGATTAGACATATGTATCAAAAGTTATCATTTCTCTATACCATTCTCAATTATATGATTCAGACTTTATACAACGGATGTTTTAATTAGATTGCACCATTCGCTTTTTCTAAAATAAATATCGGCCAGATACTCTAAAGGTCATTTTTATCTTCAACCCTTGGTGTGCCCAGCTTGAAACAACCATGCACTGAAACCTGATAGTGATGCTTATCCCCTACCATGCTAACTGCCCCGCGCCCATTTCTTTGTTCAAATTAATGCCGTGCTAAAAACGTGTACTGAAGATTCATCTTACCACAGCTATGATGTTCGCTTGTATTTTTTTCAACGAGGATAAATGTTTAAGTGTTGTTGGAGAGAAATCCAAAAAGCTGGAGTTGATGGAATCTTTTAAGGAAGGCGGAAAAGTGAAAATGAATTGGGGAAAATTTGGCATGTTCTCGGGATGCATTGTTAAAGTGCATGGTAAGTTACTAATAACCAGTTAAAATATATATAATAACCATAATAACAAGATGCCTTTTCAACGCAGATCTATTTTTCGAGTTACCTACTGTGGATTTTCAGATTTTTTTTTTTGAATAATGTGTATATAACCGGAAAGAGCTGAGCGCAGGTAAATATTAATTATCAATGTTCTTGGATAAAAGATTAAACCTGTTTGTCAAGCTATATAAACGCATCGGTGTATATTTAATAAACACCACTTATTTGTTTTTTAAATAAATGATTTTCAGAAAACGAAGAACTTCTTAACACAGAAGCTATCAAGGCTGAAAAGAAAATCCTCCGAGGGAAAGAGTACAGTACTAACGAACAGAGATTGGAGGCCCTCATAAATTATTTTAAAAAAACAACAGAGAAACCAGACGCCCTAAAAAGAGATGGTAAACGTTTTTTTGACAGCAAAACTGCTCCCAGCTATATTCTCCTTGGAAGAATTAGCATCCAGCAGGGGCCAGGGACTCAATTCCAAAGAAGGGGACACAAGACCAGTCCTAGATGTTTCCAAAATGACCATCTTGAAGGGTATTGACATCAGCAGCATTATTTTCGTAAATTTTTAATGATTGAATTATTTTGTTTTCAATCAGATTTAACAGAATTACATTGATAAAGGTCAAATAAGTTGTAGAACAGAAGCAAAAAATCACCTTTTTTAAAAATAAACAAATTTAAGTATTAATAAACTTATTTTTCAGAATATATAGCAATTTGGTGTCAGCAAAATGGGGGACAAGGGGGTTTTGCTGAGAAAGATGTGAATGATGCAGTGACGGAGCAAGTGTCGTATGCAAGGAAGAAGATGAAAACGAAAATATGAAAAAGCTGAGAGAGAGAGAGAGGGGGAGGAGTAAGAGAGAGAGAAGAGGAGTAAGAATCTTTAATATGCTTCAGACTTCAATCTGACATACTCATTAACTTTTAAATTATATGAATAGATGATATATCAATATGTACAATCAATAAATATTATAATGAACAATTTTACTTGATCATTTTCTCTGTAGATTTACAAATTTACTGGCAGAATGTTTAGGTGGAATGTTTTACTGGAATCGTTAAACTGATTCCGGGTATAGTCTGCTTAGATTCTGTCTAATATTCTGCCTATGCTTTAGCAGGAATTTTTAAGCAGTTTTGAAAGACGGAATTCTAAGGTGGACTAATTTTACATATTTCGTGTATTTTCCATCCAGAATCCATCTGAATTTCGCTTGTTTTCCCCCTAAGCTTCATTATTCTTTTATATTGCTTAATTCAGACAGATTCCGTCTATAATGTCTGCCTTTTCTCCGCTTGGATCACTTCGTACGGGTATTGTCCTTTATGTGTCTTTGGACATTGTGAAAGGCCTTGCATGAACAGTTTTATAAATAAGGATGAACTGTATCACTTTCAGCTTCCAAAGAATTCCTTACATGAATTCCAAGTGACAGGAGATGGCCTACAGACGATCTAGTCAAAATTGTATCCAACAGGGTTAGATAAAAACAATCATTCAATCCTTGAATGCTATTTAAACTAACTACACTTGTATATGTAATATGTGAGACATTTACAGTGCTGTGAAGCATTTATTGTGAAAATGTTGACATTAACCCCAAATGTATAGATGAATGAACAAAGCACTGAACATGCATTTAGAGTGAGTGTTTCTTGGTAAACCAAAAAGTACGAAGTATGCTGATTACAAAAACTTCACACTCATTGTCAACTGTTAATAAACAAGGGTGCCTGTTGATCTGTAGAATGGGTTTGCCAATGTTCAGTTTGAGTACAAAAGCTTTCCATTCATTGTTAATGTTTTAAAGAAGAATGCCTGTTTCTCTGTAGAATGGATTTGCCATCACCAACATTCGGTTTGAGGGGGTAGGATCGGGACCAAGGATGTGAAGGTGACCTGGCATGAACTGAGGGACTTTGTGAGGATAGAGATGGTGGCTGGGCCTCCCGAGACCCTCACCCTGCCCGGCTGAGACCCTGAGGAGGTCAGCTCTGATCAGTTTCAAAACATCTGCTATTCTGATCAAACTTGTTTTGTTCCTGTTAAAACTACTTGTATATATGTTGTGTTTAAAGCAATTTTTGCTATGTTGGAAACAGACCCAAAGTTTTTCTTTCTTTAGAACTTTCATTTGAATTGGCATATACGTTTAAGGAAAGAATAAAAAAATATGTTTACCAGTGTTATCTTAAATAGTTCTGAAAACTATTCTGCCTTTTGAATGTGCTGGAAACTTAATTGTGAAATGGGTATACAGTAAAACTTGTCCAATCCGTCGGAGGATGATTCTGAAAAATTTGGTCGGATTAGGCAACATCCGGTTTGGAGGACATTGTTTCGAATTAATTTTAGTATGTAATGCAGTAGGTATTGATAGTCTATTCTTCAAAATCTTCAATTCTCCTGAAATGTATTAGACATCCTCGTTCATTACATTGCCAATTTTCATTTTGTTTTTTGAAAAACAATAATTGCATAATGGAATACATACAATGGAAATACTTTATCAATCAAATCATCATAATT
The DNA here is from genome assembly GCA_033439105.1 of Magallana nippona. Classification (NCBI taxonomy): domain Eukaryota; kingdom Metazoa; phylum Mollusca; class Bivalvia; order Ostreida; family Ostreidae; genus Magallana; species Magallana nippona. The sequence goes on from CM065926.1 coordinate 32,364,683, forward strand.
TATCAATATTTTTCAAACATGAGAAGTCCGACACGAGACAGGTGCATGCTTCACTGAAAGTTGTTGAACAAACATTGACCACGCGACAAGTCAACAGGTGGCTGATTACGTAATTGCGAGAACTGTTTTTGATACAGGGAACAATGGATGAATATTTAAGAATTTAAGTATTTTGACAGAATAAAATGTAACTCTGTAAGTACATCAGGAATTACTAACGATATCGGAAGTCTTACTCCCGCGATATCCAGAATCACGACCTCAAAAAATGGGGTGATCTAATTTTGGCTAAAAAAATATGCGTATTTATTTATAACAAGACTTAACGGTATAAACTAAAATGAGTTGCTAGTTTGGATTTATATTCACAGTTGTTTAAATCAAAAGCAACGACAGGATAATTGATTGATAATTGAGCAGTAATTATCCCGCATAAGGCCAATCGATAAGTGGCCGGATTACGGGAGATAACTCTCACTAATTATAAGCGGTCGTTCCTTTCATCGCGGCCGGTTTACAGAATAGACAAGATCCAGATAGCACAATATTTTTTAAACATAAAATGATAGGAAAATGTCAAGGGACTGAATAATTTTGCGGGATTGGACAACATGTCGGAATGCACAACATCCGTATTTACTTTATAATCTGTAGTTTGTGTATATAGAACCTTTTATTTCTTAGCATCTAAAATCATACTATTGATACAAGACTTTCATGTTTAGAGGCCTTTAATTTTATTTTACAAGTTATCTACTTAGTTGGTTTTAATCAAAAATTAAGTTTTACATTTACCTTTATTTTACAGACCATCACTGTACTGAATGAAGGCAAATTGCCCAGGTCTATAGTAGTACAGCTCCGTGATCAGTTTGGTAACCCAGCCAAAGTCTCCGATGTACGGATGCAGTTAACCAAAAGAAGGCAAAATCAAGGTGATTGTTATCCACACATTCTGTTCCCATCATTTTCAAAACAGATATTGAAAAGATTTTTATAGGAAAAACTAATATTGAAAGAATTCAGCCATATAGATATTGAAAGAAATAGCCATACAGGTATTGAAATAATTTATTTAAATTTTCTTTTTGAGGGATGCTTTGTACATGAATATACATGTAAATGCAACTCTGACAATTTTGCAATTTTTTTTTTCAAGGAAAAATAATGTTATTTGAATGACGTGAATACTTATTTTCTGATATTTGTTAAGTTATACCCTCCTCCCATCCCCTTTGAAAACCAATGCTCAGGGACAAGTGGACTTTGGAGTGCTCACAGCATCTGGACCAAGGTTTGTTACCTCTACAGATGTATTACAAACAATATATGTATACGATTAGAATTTTCACATGAATTTTTACATGTTATACTAATGTTTGTTTTGCCCTCCTTCTTTAAAAGTCTTATTCCAAAAATGTTATATCTGGAACACAAATATATTTTTGAATGATAGTATGATATAGATTACGCTTAGCATGCATATATGTTCATGGAACCAAATTTCTTTGTTGTTGTAGAGGGACCTATGAACTCCAACCTAAAGCTTTCGACGGCAAGGCAGAGCCTATACTTGGTCCTAAAATACAGGTTCAGCTCCAGCCCAATCTAATGAAACCAACGTCCCTCTCTGTTGAGTATGATAAGAAGGCAGTGTTCAATGTAGGAGAGAAACTACCTGGTATGTAATGTCTTTTTTCAGTGTTTCATCTCTTTGATTTGAACCTTTTACATGAAATGATATTTGATTGAAAGTTAGAAATTCATGCTGTAAATATGAGTTACTGTTGGCCACGTATTAAATGGATCACTTTTTATTTGCAAATGGCCAGTTGAAAACAATTTTGTGACAATAATTTTTCAGTAATCAAGCAGTCCTTTATACATCCAACAGGGAAAAGAATACCAATCTGAGGATAAATATCCTTAAGCAAGAATATTTATGGCATACATATACATTTGTTATGCTTGGTTAAAGGTGATAACTTTTACCTTGTAGAGTTCACAGTGAAGGTACTGACGGAGGATGAGCAGCCGATGGCCAGCGCCAAGGTATCCAGTCTGTCCCTCAAGCTGTGGAAGATGGACGCCAATGTGTCCAGTGGTCCCCTATCCAGGGTAACTAGCAGTTTTGGCGCATTTAATCTCCATCTTGCTAATGTATAGTATCTTCATGTGCTTTCATTTTAAAAACTGATGTTTTTTAGACTAGCTAGTCTTATTTTGTGAATTGATAGCACAGTTTGTGCTTATATATATGCTTCGTCCATTAACAAGTGAAAGTTTTCTACATGTAGCCCTTTAAATTTCTTTGATGCAATTTCCTACAGTCCAGAAGCAGTGAAAGTAATCCAGGTGTGTTTGTGTTTAAGAACAGGAAGACTCCTGACAATGCAGCGGTACACCAGATCATGATCACCTACTACGACGGCCAGTATGAGCTGTTCAGCAATGTGGTGAGCCATCTCTACACAATACACTATTTACTGGATATCCCCATGCGAAGCCCTCCCTTTAAAGAGGACCCCCTTGGACTTTGTTTTTAGTTCTCAATAAATAAAGAGCCCACTATAGACTAAAGAAACAGAATAATCAGCTATTCAGAATTTTATCTTGAAATTGAATATTTTAATGTCAAACTGTAATATAACTATATTTACATGTTTTTTTAAATATTTTACAAAATTCAAAGGCTTGCAATACATGCATATGTACTTGACACTTAGGCCATCAAAAATTAATTCCTTGGTTCTCAGGCCCGCGCGCATCTGATTTAACATTGCGCATTGCCAATTTTTATTATTAAATGAATAAAATAAAATTTTGATAATGTGCTTGCTTATTCCGAAATTTTTTTTTCTTGATTTAGGACCGCAATTTAGATACTTGTTTAACCTCAAATGCATATAGGAGGAGAGTTCCTGCAGCTTGTTCTATACTAAATATCCCATTATGTTTAAACACATGGCTTTCTCAAGCCTCGTAGTTGTGGTGTTTCTTGAAGAACATGATGACTTATTTAGTTCATTTAGTTTAAGCTAATAAATCCGATACATTCATTGCAAAGTAACTATTTATTTGCTTTAAAACGTTGCTTTTTCTGGATTTGAATACGAATTTCACATTGTTAAAATAAAAAGAAAAATATCACATCCTTTTTTTATTAAATAAAAAGAAAAAATATCACCGCCCGACCGCATCTGTTTTTGAAAATGTTGGCCTGAGAACCAAGACATTAATTTTTTAAGGCCTTATTACCTACAGGCAGTATACAAATAAGTATTCTTTCTTTCTGCAACTCTCTAAGTGTGAGGAGCAATGATACGGTAGAGAGTTAGTTTAAAGGAAAACATGTACAATCGATCCTATTTATTGTTTTATCTGATGACAGAGAATCTGATTGTTACAGATGACAGTAGATATAAAACCAGCTCCACCGATGCAGCTCCTGCCTGTAGATAACGCAGGGACTCCCACTGTGTCCAACACCAAGGCTGCCAACACTAGATGTGTTCTGCACAACCTGAGGCTGGAATTAAGGGTATGCTGATGATTACATGTAGTCAGAGAATAAGTAACAGTAAATGTCTTACAATTTGTGCTCATACATAAACATCTCTCTTTTTTTATACCCCAAGCAACAAAGTTGCGAGGGGAATAATGTTTTTGACCCATCTGTCAGTCGGTCATTCAGTCTGGCAGTCAGTCCTGTATTTTTTTAAGCGCAACTCCTCTTAAACATCTGCATGAAAAGATGTGCAAATTGCCAAGAAATACCAATTTCTTTACTTTTCTGGGAATTTCGGTCTTTTTCAACTTAAAATTTTGATTCTATATTGAAGATAGTAATGAACAGTTTTTCAGCGCAACTCTTCTCAACTACTGCACAGGATTTCATTAAATTTTTTAGGTATTAAGGACACGATGTGTTGATGTGCACATTACCAGGGAATTCTGATTTCATTATTTTTCTGGGAATTTAGGCCCTTTTGAACTTAAAATTTTGGTCTGATATTGAATATAATATTGAACACTTTATAAGTGCAACTCCTCTTTACTGCTGCAAGAAAACTTTCTAGGTATTAAGGACACAATGTGTAGCTGTGCATATTACCAGGAAATTCTGATTTTAGCAAAGTATACTCTGTATCAAATTATTTTTTACATTTAATGCTCAATCTGCCATTCATTATGTATAGCATTGTCAAGTAATGATGGAGCATGGATTACATGAGCTTGCTTACTTTTTCTTTCTGTGTTCTGCCAATTAAATACTAATGTAATACACATCCAAATGTACATGCAATATGTTTAAAGTAATCATGAATACTTAATTATGCGTGTATACATATATATCTTACCACCTGCTAATTTGTAAGGACCGTAGTCACATGGAGACCATCTATATTCCATACACAGTCAGTACAAAATATTAATCCCTTTTGAGCATTATTCTAAGAGTATTATGACATTAGGTTTTGTACCCAAATTGAAACTTGTAATTTTGTCATGAAAAGTTAATTTTCATTATTTGCCATTTATACAAAGGCAGTCTGTAAGATATCCCTTACAGAAAAGAATGCCATTGAAATTCCATTGAAAGTGCATTCTTTTTCAGAGCATTGAAACACCATTAATTTTCCAGTTTTATTTCTCTGCATAAACTGGCACTATTTAATGTCTACCAAGAGTTATTACAGTTATTTTCTAGTTTCCATTTAAAACTCAGTTAAAACACAGTGAAAGTCCATTGAAACACCATTGAAAATGAATACTTCTGCAAATTAGTTTGTACCAGTTTAATGATGTCATATTTTAATGAAAAATCAATGGAAAAGTAATGCTACAGGAAATCCATTGAAAAACCATTGAATACTCATTGTTTTTCAAATTTATTTATAGAATATACTAAAACATATATATAGATTTTTATACAGCATATTGATGGTGTATTAAGACAGGAAAACCATGCATGCATGTAAAACATGTAAGTTCTGGGTCTTTTCATCCCTTCAATCATATGAAAAAATTTGTCTTCAATTAACGGTGAAATTTTTTATTTACTTATTTACAATTACATTTTTTCGAAATTTTCAGTAAATTAGATCTTTGTCAAGTTATGTCATCTCTCTCTCTCTCTCTCTCTCTCTCTCTCTCCTCCATATTACAATATAGATATACCGGTACACGTTAATATAAAAAATGGAAACTGCATGGAGCATGCATGTCACTTACTTTGAACATATTTTGTAACCATAAAATGCAGTTACCATAGAAAGAAGTAATCCTTATGAACATCCTTCAGAATGGTGTTCACATATTAAACACACTTGATGAGAGAGAGGCTAATGTCACATGCAGTCAGTTTGGAAATCGCGGAGGTGTGGTTCTGGGTCCACAGGAAGTGTTCACACGTCGACAACCTGTCTGGTTCTCGGAGTTTAACTGCACTGGAGAGGAGAGTAAGCTACAGGACTGTCCCAGGGCTACAAAAGTCTCCCTCCAAAGTGTGTGGTCCATCAAAGACGCTGGAGTTCCTGAGAGTTATTTTGAATTCAATTTTACACTTCCTTTCGCACAGCTTTTCTTCTGTCTAATATTGCCAATCTTGTTTTGAATAGTTGTGTTGAACACTGTTGGTCTTAGATGTTCTATCTCTAGACTTTGGCATTTGGAAAACATGTATTCTGAATAAAAAATGAAAATATATTTGTAACATAAATTTTTTAAAAATATAATTGCATAATGACTACTTAATTAAAAATAAATGATTTAATAATTAATAAAATACATGATGTGGTTGAAGAAGTATTTATATCTATTAAAAAAAAGTGAGAATTTAAATATTGTACGGTATTTAATTTACATGTACCTTAAGGGCATCCATTTTGTGCTTGTCCAATCCTCTGGCACCCTTTGTATCCCTTAGTTCTTCTTCAAAGAACACCAAATCCAGCACTTTGTTTAGCAGATACATTGCTGGATTTTTCGCTGTTAAGGCTTTCATTTCAGCAGTTCGTAAAGTGGCTGGGTTCACCAAAACATCTCCGTAAATATCATCAGCATCATTGATGAGCGGCAGCTTTCTCTAAAGTATAATTTATTGCGGATATAACAATATGTAATTGAACAAAACCTGTACTGCATAACTTCATTGATATACATTAATACTCAAAAAACAAAATAATTTAAGAGATTAAATTATCAAATCTAAAAAATAACAACAATATTCTAAATAAAGCAATGTTTACCTCAGCTTGTGGTTTTGTATCCAATTGCTGAACTTCCTGTGACATAAAACCATCCTGTGCAGAGTTTCTTTGCATGGATATTTCCCTGCATTCAGCACCATTATCAAGGGTAGTACCATATGTATATTGGTGTAGAGTGCTCGTCAGCACATGACAGAAGGACAAAATCTGTGTTTGTGCTTCATAAGGTAACCGCTGGTAGTAATCTGTTGAATAAAGTGATTAAGGTATGATTTAATATTGATTTGACAAAATATGCACCTTAAATTTTCTTTGAACCACAAGTCACGGTAATGACTATTTTACCTATGAGAGGTTGAACTGGGAAGCTGGATGTAGAGCATGTTGATGTGTTGTTGTACCCAAATTCACCAACCACTTCGTCAGGTTGAAACGACACCTGAACCCCCCAGAAATATTGTTTTATTGAAATGTCATTATTTTCAGTGTCAACTCATTAAAACTTCTTAAAAATTGACTTTACAAGAATACACATGTTGTATTGCACACATTTTGTTTTCAGTTAACAATTTAAAGTGTTGAATATTATTTGTAAAACAGAAGTACTAGGTATACTTACATTTTGATACTGAGGAAACTGGTTATTCTCATTATTCAGAACATCAAAACTACTTCCAATTATGTAGGATATATTTGTCACTGGTCCAGGACTATGTGCCAATTTTCTTGGTGTTGATGTTCTGGTTTTGTGTCGTTTTTTGATGTCCTTTTCCCTAGGAGTTGCTTTTGTGGAACTGACGTTTCAAAAGGTGATGATAAAAAGCGCTCAGGATCTGTTTTTTGGGGGTCGCTGATGGTCTGTGCCCTCTTGGTAGTGATGACGTTTCAATCGATGATGATAACAAGCGCCCAGGTGATTTCGGAAGGATCTGTTTTTTGGGTGTCGTTGATGGTATGTACCCTCTTGAAGGAATTGGAGTTTTAATAGGTGATGATGATATGCGTCTTGGTGATCTTTTTGTCAGTTTTGAGGGTGAAGAACTCAATGATGTGTCTTCATCTGTTGGATTACCAATACCTGCAAATGCCATCATTTCTTTATATTTCAGTTCATTTGCTGTCTGTCTTTTGCTTTCTGTAGCTTTCTTTTCCCTGATTTCTTTGCATTGCTTGTTTTGCATAGTTTCTCTTTTTTGCTTTTTTTAATGATTAAATCTGATGTTTCTGCTGCAATGGCTTGCTTCAATTTCAAACTAGCCCCTCGTTTTCCACCAGCTGTCTCATCTCTTTTCCCAGGGATATGAGATCTTTTAATGCATTTACTGAAGTTGTATTTATTTCTTCATTTACTTGATTTGTGTAGGCCCTGCATTTGACCAGATGTAAAAGCAAACAAATATATATAAATATAAAGCTGTTATATTCAATAAAAAGTATACAAGTAACAGAATTAGTAACTACAAAGTTAATTACTACTGTACATTGTATACAAATAGTAATGAACATTGCAACCTGTTGACTGGGCTAGTAAATATTACCAATTAATGAACATTTCCTGTGATGATAAGCATTATTTGATGAACTTTAATATAAACATCACTGTGTTAATTAAACTTTATATCAAAAACTATTAATATAAGATCGATCGAAAGTCTGTACTATATAGCATGCGCGCGAAAACATAAAATTTACAATCCTTACCGATTTGACTTTACAGATTACTAGAATCAACACATTACAATACTCTATAATTATGATTTAACTACTGTAAAAATAGCTTGTGTACTTACTTCCAGAAAATACAACAGTCCCATCATACGGCATATCTTCAACAACTTCAATCCCGTTTTCCAACATTTTTGACGTTTTCCAAAGCACGGTAACTTTCCCATCAGTGTCTTCCGTTTTCAATCTGCTCTTCGGGAGCGTTTGGATAGATTTGTCAACATCAAAATACACAACAAAATGAGAACAGTTTGCCATAATGCTGTTTACGATTGATTGAATTTAAACAATTGCTATTTGCAGATGCAGATCTTTCTTCATATGATGCAATAGTCTCTGATAAGAGGGTGGTCAGTTGATTCTGAGGGGAGACCGGGGTTCTGTAGGGCGATTTAGGGGTTTGAGAAATTAATGCTTTCCCCGTAAGCATTTTAAAAAATCACTAATCTGAATTTTTAGTGCTTCATTGTGGCTTCCGACAAGCAGAAATATAATTTCAGTGAGAATTTTAAAAATAAAAATTGTATGTGACTAATCTATTTACCAGACCCCCCTCTGTCTTCATGCTATTAAAGAATGACCAATTCCTCTAACTTGCAATCAGATGACCTATATTCACCCTCACTTCATTAACAGATCGACATTAATCAACGCAATGACTCGCCAATAAGGAAAACCAAACAACATTAAGGTTAAGTTAAATTATCTGTTACATTTAATTTTTATTATGCAATGTAATCACTATCGTCAACATTATAGTTATGAAAAATTATCGGAATTATCAAACTGATGGTGTATTCTGTTTGTAGCTAACAAATTGTTTTTATTTCTTGACAAAAATGTAAAATTAGTCTGTTGATTATGATTATGTAGATCTTATCGATCATTAAAGAAAAATGATTTCATGAAATTTCAGGAAACAAATTCTGCTGATGAGTGCACAACATGCAAAGTAATTTGTAAAGTCTGTTCAATGACAGATTCGCTGCAAGACACTAGTGGGGTTATACAAGAAGTTATTGACCTGTCTGTTATTCAAGAACCAATAAGTCCAGTACATTCTAATGATACTACTGCAGACAACACTTGCGCACAAGTACTTGACTCAAGTGCATTTCAGAATGAGAATACATACGCATATGTTCATAATAAAAATGATGACCCTGAAATCATCAATACCGATCCGGTTTTAAATAAAGAAAACTACGAATTTGATGACTTAACGATGCATTTGATGCTCAATTCGAAGAAATTTTCATTTCGTTGTCCAAAGATGCCAAGGAAAGAAATCCAGAGAGTTTAGCGGACAAAACAGAGAGTGTACTGTATGATTCAACAGCTGCTACACATTTTGCTGCTATTGTGATTGACAACATTGAAATATGTAAGAAAAAGGAGAAGGATCAAAATGAAGATCCTTGCGCAAAACAATTATATCCGGACGCCCCTCATACTCTAGGCGTGACAGTGCTTTTGATATGCTGTTTTTTATTCGGATTTCGTTTATCAGAAGAAGCACTATGTTTTAACTACGTTTGCTTGCATGCATACTGCCTCATGGACATCGGCTTATGGGAAGTGTGTATTATTTCAGAAATATGATGCACAGATTCGCGCAAAATTTGATCCCTACTATTGATTATTATTGCAATAGTTGTTATTCAGCTGTTGAAAAAAAAGATAAAACATGTGGGTCATGTAGATCCAAAAGGGCCCGTGCGCACAAAGGAAACCATCATGCAAGACACGTACCAGGTCATACGTAATATTAGACAACATAAAACAAAATCATCTGTTAATGGACACAAAGGAAAATTCTGGTTTATGTTTCTTAATTCATTTGACTACGTTAACAGCTGCGTAATTGATTACATGCATGGAGTTTGTCTGGGAGTAGTGAAAACACTACTTACGATATGGTTTGATAAAAAACACAAAAACAATGAGTCATCTTAATTTGAAAAACGAAATGAAGTAAATTGTTTACTCCGGAAGATTACACCAACAATATTTGTATCACGCTTCCCACAAACACTTGATGAACAGCCCCACTGGAAGGCCTCTGAATACAGAAACTTTCTATTGTACTGGGGGTTGCCAGTGTTGCGTCATATTCTTGACCCAGATCATTTTGCACATTTCTGCTTGCTTGTAAGGTCAATTTTCATACTATAAAAGGAAGGCATATCTTCTCAGGAGATGCAAATAGCTGATGCAGCTTTGTTGCTTTTCGTAGAAAACTTCAAAGAATTGTATGGCGAGAGGTATTTGACCTTAAATATGCACCAACTCGTGCATCTTGCTGACTGTGTTAAATACACGGGACCTCTTTATGTAAATAATTGCTTCATATTTGAAGACTTGAATGGATTTATAGTACCCGGTAAAACACATCCACGGAACACAGGGCATAGACACTCAAATTACAAACATAGTTTGGTTGCTGCAAGTCCCTGCAGCCATGAGTGCTAAATGTTTAAAGGATGCCCAAGAAGATGCTATATGCATATTTCATGAACTAAATGGTAGTGATAGACACTTGCATGAAATAGAAGCGGGAATAGGGTTTATAGGAACTGCCTCTATTTGAACGTTAAACGCTGAGGAACAACGTCTGCAGTCTTAAAGTTTGGTGTAAGAAATACGGAAGTAAAGGAATTTCTCAAAATCAACATGTATAAAAAAGGACTTTATGTGTATGGGAATAATTATTCAAGACTTGAGAAAAGACAACAGCATATTATTACATATCAGAAAGGAAATGAATTGGATTTTGCGTCTGTGTTATCATTTGTGCAATGTGATGATCGAAGTCCTCATGTTATTCTTAACTTGGCAGTGATAAAACCATTTAAGAAAATCGTGCCCCTTGGTTGTGTTTGGGAAGTCTCTAGAGAAGATCATATAGACTATTCCTATTCAAAATATTCTGAATGTTAATAACATAGTTACCGCTGTAAACAAAATATATGTGTGTCCCTCTCCCAACAGATATGATAGAGACTGAGATGCGATGTATCAATAAGAACTTTCTATTTATTTAAATAAAACTGGTTTTGAAAATCAATAGTGTTTTACTTGAAATTAAGGCACATTGAATTTTAAGTAATGGAAAAACTGGTATTTCAGTGGGATTTATAGACAATTGAAAATACTGTTTTTTGAAAACTGGTAAATCAATGGTGGTTTTCATCTACCGGGCATTTTCTCTACTATTTCTTGCATGTACATGTATTTTTTTGCAATGATGCTACCTCCGTACCTGCATGAATATCCAAAGAAAGCATGTTATTGTTTAATTATACTGTCAGCGATTCTTAATAATTATTTCAAGTTTATAAAATAGCCGTAGAGTATTTATTTGTGTTTTTACATATACATATACCATCACTGCATGCAAATCTTATAGGGTAGTAGATCGCTGCTAATTGGTAATCTACAGAGCATTTATTACTTCTCAGTGTATAATATATGTATCTAAAAATATTATGTTCGTCAAATTGTTCCAAAAAGAGCAGTCTTGATCAACAGAGATTATGCAACATAGATACAGCAGTATACACACGCCGCTACACAGCAGTATACACACGCGCCGCTGGGATTGTAAGGTGAAACGGGTGTGAAAATCAGGAACTTGAGTACATCATACTTAACCTGAAAAGTTGGTGTCTTTAAAAACAAAACCCAAACATTAAAATGAAAGAAAATCAAGACATTTTCCTGTTTGCATATTTTTAATTGTTAGAATGGAAATTTCGGCTCATGCGTGTCCAAGTTGAAAATATATTTCTGTAAAGCACATTCTGTGCTTACAGATGAAGAGGAGATCCTGTGGCCTACCTCAATTATCTGGGAATTCTAAGGTGCTAGGCAAGGTGAGGCATTGTCAGCAAGGTTTAGACTAAAGAAATGTAGTCTATGTATACAGTTGTAAATGTAAGAAACAAACCCCATGCATGCAAATATGTTGAAAATTTATTTCTAACAATGTCAGTTTTGTATAATGGTAAGGAGATTTAAACAATGATTTAGAAGAACAAAGTCTGAAGTGAATGTTATGGAGGTTTTTTTTTATAGCAGCATTCATGTACATTATAAACTTTTATATACTTGATACAGATAGGACATTTGGCAGAGATAGCGGATCCTGATATAGCCAGGGTGTTGTCGTGGCACATGTCATCAGACATCGACTGCGTGGTTACCAAGACAACCAAATCGGTACGAAAAAGCTGATATGTCTTTATATGTATATTTTATCTTTGAAACAATCTTGGTTAATAACCACTAATAATTATGAATGTTGGATTTTTTACCTGTTTAGGCCAAAGATGTCTACAAGCAGACCAATGGAAAACAGCAAGTCTTGCCCTTAGACTCCATCTTCAAGAAAACCTTGCCTGACTGGAACAAGTAGGAATCGGTTATAGAAATCCTTTTGAACAATGCATTGATACAAATTAGTTGATCAACTGAAGGTTGTCTTTAGTTGATGCACATAAGTTGATTAGCTGAAGGTTGTATTTAGTTGATACACATTAGTTGATTAGCTGAAGGTTGTATGTTGTTGACCTTTCTTCTACAGACCTCTCCCTCACACCAAGTACAGAACAGGATGGAGGCCGCCAGGGAACCCCTCCTATGCACGAGATTTCCTAGAATTTCCTCAGCACAAACTGGAATGTCAAACAGGTAGGGCATAGAAAAGATGGTTGTCAATTTAGGCAGAAAGGAAATGTTCCTGTGCAAGTACTAACATCTGTAGAAATGTTTAGAATTCTTAGGATACCACAATACCTGCAGTTTGATACGCTATTTTGAAGCGATTAGATCGACGTATCGTTCGAATCGACATATCTAAGGATTTTTTTAAAATTTTTGGCTTAAAATGATCAATTCGACTTGTAATCCACATCGACGAGTCGTCCGTAAAATACGGTATTTGGTTTATCCTGCAACATAATACCGCATTTTACACCTCAAACAAGCTATATTTTACAAATTTTGCTGCAAATCTTGCAGTTAAAACCATGACGCCATGGCGTAACTGAAACAAGGAGAGCGTGGTTTAAGTTTTGGAACTTGTGCCCAATCCCAATTGTATTTATGTATAATAAAAATATGTTCAAATCAACTATTTCAGAAGTAAGAACAATGGAACAATGTATTTGAACATCAGATAAATGCACAAGGCTATATTGGTGCATTAATCGAATATAGCTTTGGTTTATTGGGTTACCTTTATTCGGTCAATGCAAGGGGTAATTGTAAGATAAATTATTACTGTATATATTTTTATGGGTAGAAATAAACCATTATCATCATTCCAGAACATTAAAACTGAAGGTGTGTAAGAATGTAATTTTCTGTTAAAGATCGTCAAGTTTACACATTGCCCTACCATCCTCACAAGAGAGGGAGACCGCATCAGGAGCAATGGTAAATTTGGAGGCCTAATGAACGAGTCAGTTCCTATTGAGAAGTTGAAGGGAGCAGTGTTTGGGGAGCCACTCAATCCTCAGTATAAAGAAGCAGAGTCCATTTGTAGGCAAGTGTCTTAAATTTGCCTTTGAATAGATAAAAAAGTCTTTAATATTTACACTGTATAATGATTTTGTTGGCGATTCCTTCATGTATTTATTTTGATACATGATAAAATATTGGTGAATTAAGTAACTCTAATTTCACAGCCCATATAAACCACCTAAAGAAAGCTTTTTTTCCATTGTCCATCCTTTTGTCTGTCCGTCTGTCTGTAAACTTTTCACATATTTTCGACTTTCTCTCTAGAACAACTGGGGCCAAAATTTAAGAATTATTTGTTTGGTGTACTTCGACCGATTCATTAAAATTGCCCCTACCCAATAATTGTTTTCAGCATTTTTAATGTGAACTTTTTTTTTTTTTATTGTCCATGTCATATTAAAAATACATTTAGATTAATATGTTTTTGTATCAATAAATATTGAATTTATTTAGCTTTCTCAGCATGGAAAAAAATATAGTTTGATTATCAAATTAGTAATGTGCAAGAAAATTTTTTTGGGGGGGGGACCTACCTACCTACCCACCATGAAAAATTTGGGTCAGAGAACATCAAACGTATAAATTATTAATGTTGGCTTGCCCAAATATAATCAAACTTGGTACAAAGCATCCTTATGGTAAGGGGATTTTAAATTGTTAAGGTAGTCCTATACTTGGCACTAAATGGACTCAATTATGGAAAACCTAGTTTTTAACTTTTAGTACATGCACAACTTCTTTTCTTTTATTAAACTGTGTTTAAAAAAAAAGAAATAACCAAGATGAGAAAAAATTGGCAGAAGTGTCTCTTTAAGGTGGTATGGGACGTGTCAATATTGATGTAAATAAAAGAAAACAGTAATATTATTATGGCCTTAGGTAACAATTTCTGGAAAGTATCTTGATTGGAAATATGTCACAATATGGAGGTGTCTCATACCACGGTGACCTTAAAATTAAGACTTTTTATTAGTGGAAAAAAGTCTGGCCCTTCAAATTAGGGCCCAAAGTTGTCTTAAAGTTTTTACTCCGAACCTATACAATATGAGAAGTTTGATGTGCTACATTATTAGGGGTTTCAGAGGACTAAAAGTCCAGAACTTTGATCATTTTTATAAAAAAAAATAGAAATATTTGTAAAAGTATTATAGAAGAGAAGATGCCCAGAATTATGTTTATATACTATGTATAATGGGCTGGCTCCTCAAATAAGGAGCCAAGATATTTAAAGACATTTATAGCTTTTAATTTCTTAATTTCTATTAGTAATACAGGTGACACTCGATGGCTCGAACTTCGATCTCTCGAAGTTCTTGATCTCTCGAAGTGAAATCATGGTCCCGATTTTTTTCTCTATATAACCAAGCAAATTTACTCTTGATCTCTCGAACTCCGATCTCTCGAAGTTCTTGATCTCTCGAAGTTAAACCTGGGTCCCGTTATACATATTTCATTGGTTTTCACTCTTGATAACTCGAAGTGGTGGCTGTGTACACATGCGATCAATCAAGCGTATAATTAGCTCCACGCGGACCTTACCTGGGCAGCAGCAGTGAATGCCTGGGGCTAGCGTGGTGGTGTTAATTGTTTGATTACATAAGTGACACTACCCCTTTCCTTCTTTCAAATGGTTGATAGTTAATTTATAAATGATCTTTTCAACAACTTGTGAAATTACCGGTAAACTAAACCGTTCTTTAATTGAATTATTTTATGTGATCAAATAAACGTGAACTACTTAAAACATTGTTAACAATAAAACACACATTAATCTACCCAAATCTAAGTTCTGTATTGTTGAAATGTAGGAAAGTAGCTGAAAATACGAATAAAATCATGTTAGACAATTCTACCATGTTGTGAATGTAAACTTCCGGCTACTATAATTATTGAACCAAAATGATCGGAACAAAATTTTCCGGAATTTTTTAAACTTTCGATCTCTCGAACTCTTGATCTCTCGAAGTTTACACCAGGTCCCCTGAAGTTCGAGTTATCGAGATTCACCTGTATGTGAAAGAAACAAAAATTTTCATCTTACAGTTACAGGTATTCACCAATACAAAAATATATTTTCTATGTGTTACGTAACAAGGGATTTTTAGGACCTAGAGGTCTTAAAGATCCTTGACACCCGGTGACTTCTACTTTTTAATGACAGTACGTCACAATATGGCGATTTTAACCCATTATGAACTGTTTATATCGCCAATTGTTGTTGTCTATCTCTGTAGCGCAATGGTTGTAGCTTTGTTCTACTGACCTGCAGGTCCCAAGTTTCACCTGTCGCGGTAGACAGGTTATCGATACATCCACAAGATCATCCCACAATTACACTCTCTTTTAAAGGAAATAACTCTGGTTATCTTTTTAAAGATAAAGTAGACAATGTCTTCCCATAATAAACTTTGTTAGAACAACCATGCCAGGTTGTTTGTTGTATGTACATATACATGTAGCATGTATCGTAATGAAAATAAATATCAAAGAATCCAGGTGTTGTTCAATTATTATGAAAGATAAAAAGAATTTCTCATTTTATATCCTTCTGTATCAAACAGGCACATAAATATAAATACATACTGCAATAGAGAAGAAAAAATTATTTGAAAAAAAACAAATTATGACCTACTGACCTTACTTTTGGAAGCGAAAACAAACCATTTATTTAGGCCTTAATTACATAACATTCACACACAGTTTTTTATGCTCATTATATTGATAAGTGTACATGCTTTAATGTATCTATGCTGTAGGAATGACAAGTTCGAGATCTCGGACCCCTCAAGTCATTACAACCCCTCCTCCAGCCACCCCAAGTAAGCGAGCCCGCCTCTCCGGCCAGACATCTGTCAATGGATCAGAGACCACGCCCACCCCCAGTCCACAGTTCACACCCACTAGACAGAGCAAGAGACTGGCGTCTATGACCCCTACAATGGAGGATGGCAGAAAAAAGTTCAGGAAAACCTGAATCAGATTGTGTTGTTATACACTAATCAGAAACACACTCTTCATGTCGGACATGACGATGGAAAGAATCGTGTATGATGGGAAAAGAGTCAGAGTTGAGTATATCAGTACATGTACCGGTACAGTGTGTACCTAATATAAAGGCAGCTGATATTAACAGAAAACATGATATGAAAACCAGACATGTTGCAAAATCTATTGTGTGTATGATGAATATACACCATACTCTGTACAGTAAATGTATACATATAGTTAGCTAATGGGATACACGGACATGTATATGTAGATTGAAAGTGCAAGCAATATGAAACTGTAACCAGAATTAGAGAAAGCATCTGCTGATTTCAAGTTTTTGATGAAATTAACAAAACAATATTGACCTATTGACATTTTTGATGAAATGAAACTTTTATATTCTTTTGAGAGGTCTCTACTTTCAATACATTTGTAAAATCTTTGTAGTGTTTCAAAGAAGTGAAAAAATACAAATAATGCATTCTTTTATCTGTTATCCATGAAATTTCAAATTGTGTCTGTAAGTTAATCACAATATTGTATCCCATTACTTTAAGTTCCTTTAATTTCCCTGTGTCTTAAATTTCAAGGTTTGCTGTGTTTGTACATTTCATGGTGGTTTTAATTTTATTGGGAATCAAAATGATCATGCTTTTATTGAGTATATTTCAAATGAGTAATGAAAATTTACAATGTATTTACAAATATCTTTCCCTAGATTTTCTTTTCACTAAAGTATTAATTGAGAAGTTTCTTTTAGCAGAGGAGTCTAAAAACTGTCTTGACCTTTTGGACTGGTCAGAGAAAAATATTTCTCATATTGTTGCACAGTATTCATGGTTTTAAAGCTATGCACACTATAATTTGCGACAATTTTGAATGATGGGGAAAATACATGTGTTTGATTACTTACAAAAGTTTCCTTTATGCTGTTAATTATAATGCCCAGTTCGATCACGTAATAAAGATATCAAATTTAAAACAATAAAAAATATTTATTTTCCTGCCAGGAAAGTAATGAATATCAATCTATCACATGATATCGAAAGCTAATTTTAGACTATCATAGAAAACTTGGTGGGGGTCAACACCTTCATAATTGTTGTAGTTTCACAAAGGAAATGATATGTTTTTTTTTCACTAAAACATAAATTTGACCTACACTACGGTCAACGTGGTTTGCATATTTACCGCGAGTCCTCGTGGTGTGCAATTGATCGCGGTTTAGCTCAGGTAACTCGGGTAAAACCGCGCATCCTCGCGGTACTGCACCCCACCTTATCTACACCGTCGCGGTATTGTGGAACCAGTCTCAGGTGAGAACTGTTCTTGTTTTTAATGCGAGTTACCTCCCCCAATTTCTTCTAACACAGGAAATATGATTGAGGAAAATAATGAATATTAGTATCTTATTTAGCCTCGGGAACGGGGATAATAATTGGCGTTTCATTTACATTTTTATCATAATTAATTCTTAGCTTTAAAACAACTCTTGCACTTACCATAATCATTTCTCCTAAAGACGTTTAAAGAATTCGTTTAATGAACAACAAAGTACATGTAGATAAATAATGTTAAAATCGTGTGTGTTTTAAAACTGACTTTCCTATCCTATTTAGCAAAAGTATGATGTTCAGTGGGTCACCTGAAATTTATGTTGATTGTTAAAAACCCGGGATTTGAAGATAAGCATGATCATATAATCTTGGGAATACATCACTTGTTAAAATTTAGCAAAGTGTGTTGACCAACTGAGGACGGGGAATTGCGTAACATTACTTATACAGTTTGTGTATTCAGAATTTGGGTGGCTTCTGTCGGGATTGGTGACCTGTAGCAGTTAGTGTGACTTGGGGTCCGCTAAATAGAAGTATATAGTCTGTTCTTACAAATAGTCAAATTTTCTTTTAATTTTATATTCATTAGAATGATTTAATTTCAAACAAATGAAAATTTTCTTTTAATTTAAATTAAAAGTTAATTTCTTCTACGTATTTACTAGTATAACACAGTGTTTAGAAAATACATCTTTAAAATAACTTCTTAATGATATACTTAAACGGCGTGCTGGATTAAAATACAATTAACAAACAGACTATAAGCTGGGTTAATCAGGAATGGAGATAGTAATTTAGAACACAGATTTTATATACTGGTATACATGGTGTATTTTTTAAAATGGTAACTCATATGAACATGCGATTTGTGTGTTTGTGTGCAGAAGTAAAAAAATCTTCTTTACACGATACATGTATGTGATGCTTTATTGATTCTTCTAGCCATGCTAAAATTAAGAAAGTTTTAATTCTCAAATTTCATAGAATTATATATATTTTGATTTTAGAGAGAGAGAGAGGTGTCCCAATATTTGATAAGATTTCTCATGACACGTGTCAGAGCACGGGTGCTTTCACAGACAGGAAGTGTTATGTAATAGTTATACACACGTTAAAACACAGGGAAAACTTTTCTTTAAATTGATCTGTACTTGTGATTTCAATGTACCTGTTTGAATCATGCATAATTTTATATTCATGCAGTTAAGATCGAAAGCGCACCATATGATATATTTCTGAAAATGCCCGTTACGACAGCATGTGCGCTTATGTATAGATCGGCATTTTAATCATATTGCCGTTACGGCTACATCTATTAATTGACCAGTTCAGTTAAAATATGAGCTATTTGAAATGAGAGAGAGGGAGAGAGAGAAGGAGTATGAAAGATGTCTCAACATTCTATAAAATTTCTTACGCCACATGGTCATAGCACAGGTGCTTTCACAGACAGGAAGTGTTATGTAAGAGTTGTTCACGTATACACAGGGACGACTGATTTTCAATGTGCCTGTCTGAATTATGCATTATTTTGTGTTCGAATATATTTTATTTTATGTTTTATTTTAATTCTAACTAAAATTAAACAGAAAACAAATAGCGCATTTTTTTCTTCTCGATTTAATCCTTGAGACCGAACACACACCTGTTACAGTGTCTTACACCATCGCGGCAAAGTCGTGGCCCCGTGATCACCGCGATGACAATACCGCAACTGTGTATCACGGGAATATACGGGATCCGTGTTGGCTGTAGTATATCTAAGAGTACGAACAAAAGAAAGCAAAAACATAAGGGTGTGAGCATGTACATGTATATACATGTACATGTACTTCCCTTGAACAATGAGGTAGGCTTATGTGTTTTCCCCTGAGGGTTTTTTTTAGTTTGTGTGAGTGTTATCCTATTTAATCATTCAAAATAATGGTACACTGAATGACAAACACATTACACTCATAATACATGTATATATTTCAAAGTAACAACTGTTTAGCATATAAAAAATCGAGACGGATACGTAATTAGGTAAACAATAACGGACATCTGATTTCCTGCGGACATGCGCAATGAGGTCATTTTCGCTCTCCCTTCATCAATATTCATGAAAAGGCATTACTTTCATGTCAAGAAAATAAGCAATTAGAATTCAATATCTTTGTAACGAGATGGAATTCACCAATGTAATTTACAGAATAAAGATAACTTTTTTAAGTAATCAAACATGCATTTTCCCCATCATTCAAAATTGACGCAAATTATAGCGTGTATAGCTTTAATGTTTTGGTAAAATTGTTCAGTTACAAGGTGCAATTAGAAACACTGTGATGTAATCATTTTATAGAAATAGTTTAATGTAATCATTGTATAGAAACAGTGTAATGTAATCATTGTATAGAAACAGTGTTATGTAATCATTATATACAGTATTGTAATGTATGTGGTGAACTTCTTCTCATGTACACTTTTACATGTAATTGTTAATGCAGAACATTTTGAAAGAAAAGATCAGAAGGTTTATGAGATTCATACAGAAGATTTTTCAACAGCAGTTCCAAAGGTTTACATGATTCAGATTAGAGTAACTCCTGAGAGATGCATCATGAAAAAAACATCACCAAAAATCTGTTCACAACTTCATTAGCTCTAGTCATTATCATAGAATGGTTAAAATTTCCCCACTTTCTGTATTCTTCAAATATTATGACTGCAAAGATTTTTTTTAACATAATTACTGCTATGAATATACAGAACACTGATTAATATGCTCGTACAAAAAGAGTATTACAACAGGGCATTTGATAAAATTTGAAAAGTGAGATCACTCTTTGTATAGTAAGTTCATCAATCAAGACTGTTGATTTGAAGAGACAAAAGTGTAAGATGATGATCGTATGTATAATTTCTTCAACCCCCCACCCCCACCCCCCTCTCCCTCTTCCTTATTTTTGTGGACAAGGTTCATAATTACACAGTGAAATAAAGAAAAGCTTAGATATTCATTTCTTACACATTAAAAACTGCATCATTTGTCTGTTGAAAAATAAAAATATTACTTGAATATCTAAATGTTGTTACGTAAAGTTTACCCCTTTACTGTTTATATGTTCATATTACTTATGAAACTCCAAAATGAATTTATATTTTTGAATAAATGGCATGTTCTTTGTTCCCAGTTTTATTTGTACAAAGATCAATAAAGTTTGGTTCTATGAATTTTCTGATTATTTTCATTTCTAGATTTGAATTTGTGCAATCGATTGCTGAATAGAGGACATATGCTGTTGGTTACCAGAGTTATAATTTAGTTCACAACGTCAAATGAAGAAACATTCATAAATCATGACCAAACAAAATGTAGTTGTAAATATAGTTTTTGGAAGTCAGCAATATAATTGGTCAGGATTATAATGAATTTGATAATGACATATTGTAATTTGGTAAAAATGTCAGAAAATGACAGTAATCGTTTGGATTAGTTGCAGTAATGTAGTCCTTTCCTTTTATACCCCATGCAACGAAGTTGCAGGTATTTAGGACAAAATGTGTAGATGAGCATATTACCAGGAATTCCAGCCTTTTTGAACTTAGAATTTTGGTCCTATGTTAAATATAGTAATGAACATTTTGTAAGCGCAACTCCTCTTAAACCTCTGCATGAAAATGAGAGAAACATTGTAGGCATTTAAGTAAATATATTTCGAATATTTGAAAAATTTAATTAAAAGTATATAACTTTGGCAAAATCAATTTGATTTTAAAATTCAGTTGAAAAATTTCTTAGATTTTTGTACTTAAGGTGCAAGAGAGAAAGAGGAGATAGAGAGAGTCAGAAAGGGACAGAGAGACAGAAAAAAGAGAAACATACAGAGAGAACAAAGAAGAAAGAAAGGAATAGAGATGGGGGGGGGGGGGCAAAAAGAAAGATAGATTGAATATTTGAAATATAAAGAAATCAAACAGTCAGCTAATTGCCTATGCTTAAATTATGACCCTGTTTTAATTTTTTTTTTAATATAAAATGTAAAATGTAGAGACAGACAGACAGAGAGAGAAAAAAGAGAGACAGACAGACAGAACAGAGGAGAAAGAAAGAGAGATTGGGGTAAAACAGAGATAATGATAGATATTGCATATTTGAAATATAAAGGACCAAAATCAAACAGTCAACTAATTGTCTATTCTTTAATTAGGAATTTGTTTTAATTTTTATTAAAGATATATAATGTGGAGAGAGAGACAGACAGACAGATGGAGAGACAGAGATAGAGAGAAAAAAGACTCTTTATATCTAAGTAGTTGACTGTTTGATTATTGTCATTTGTATTTCAAATATTCAATCTATCTTTCTCTATGCTTTCCCCCAAATATCTCTTACTTTCTTTCTCCTTTGTTCTCTCTGTCTCTGTCTCTCTCTGTCTCTGTCTCTCTCTCTCTCTCTCTCTCTCTCTCTCTCTCTCTCTCTCTACATTTTACATTTTTAATAAAAATTAAAACAAATTCCTAATTTAAGCATAGACAATTAGTTTGTTTGATTTTTTGTCCTTTGTATTTCAAATATTCAATTTATTTTTCTTTTTGGTTTTCCCCATCTCTCTTTCTCCTTTGTTCTCTGTCTGTCTCTCTTTTTCTGGTCTCCCTCTCTCTCTCTCTTTGCCTCTTTCTGACTCCCTCTCTATCTATCTCTCCTTTTCCCGTCTATCTCCTCTTTCTCTCTCTCTCTTTCTCTCTCTCCACATTATACATTTTTAATAAAAATTTCAACAAATTCTTAATTAAAGAATAGACAATTAGATGACTGTTTGATTTTTGTCCTTTTATATATTTCAATCTATCTTTCTTATCTATCATCCCCCCCATATGTCTTACTTTCTTTCTCTTTTGTTCTCTCTCTCTCTCTCTCTCTCTCTCTCTCTCTCTCTCTCTCTCTCTCTCTCTCTTTACATTTTATATAAAAATTAAAACAAATTCTTCAGTTGATATTTTTTACTGATTTTCTTCAGTTGTTTTGTCATAATTATGTTCCTCTTTCTCTCTCTCTTTTCTCTTCCCGCTTTCTTTTTCTCTCTCTCCTTGTTTTTTCTGTCAATGAAGATATCTTATCCCCCCATCTTCTTTACATCTTTTTTAAAACAAATTAATGACTGAGTAGATCGCCAATTTGGAAGGGTGAACGTCAAACAATTTCAATTCTTTCCTTCAAATGATAATTCAAATTTGACACTTGCTAACGCGGGTAATGTATTTTTTCTGCAATGTCGCTACCTTCTTGATCATATCCCGAATGAATCATGCACCAAAGAAAGTATTTTATTGTTCAAATAAAATAAAGCTGGGAAAGAATGAAATTCCTACACCAGAAGCCATTTCTCCATCAAAAAGATAATTAACCCCCCCCCCCCCCCGGCCCCGTTCGGAAATTTCTGGATCTGCCTATAGCTTAATTAGTTACTAATCATAAATAATAATATCAAAACAGTATTATCATTTCAATGATCTCTTTTTAATCTCATGCTGAGGAAGAATTAATGAAAATTTTACAGCAGAAACCAAAAAGATTATTGAAATTCGACAGAATTGTGACCGCGTAGATTTGTACGGTACTAAAGAATTCGTCTGGAACTGCATCCATTGTGAGCAGTGCGAACGGGTTAAGGGAATGCTGGGGTAGAGGGTACAAGGTATAAGGTTGAGGCGCGCCGTCGGCCGTAAGGTAAAAACAAAGGGTAGGTGTGCCGTATTCACGAAGGTCAACCAATATGCAATTCCAGAGAAATAAAAGGCAATTGATGCAGGATTCCGAATTTATTGGACGAGACTCAACGATGGCAACAGTTTCATGAAATAACAATTAAACAGACATGTTTCTAACGAGATGGATGTGGCTGGTATTTGCCTCCGAACTCAGACTCTGGGTGAGTCGGACGACTGGCCGAGGCTTGCCGCCTTGTTCCGGACTGCCGATTGACAATTGTACATAACTATATATAAGAATATGAACAATGAGTATTAAGTCCAAAATAAAGTTATTAATAAACAGTGAATTTTGCACGGTGATAGAATCATCACTTTTTTCAAATAAGTGGGAAAAGGAAAAAATAATAGTGAGGAATCTGTGATTTGAACCGGGAACCACTGAATTTTTGATCCAGTGCTCAACCACAGGGCTATCTACGCTCTTGGTCTTAGTGTGCAATTTTTATAATAAAGGTATATGTAAATCACAGTTCATGACCTTCATTGTCATCGGCTGATATTAACTCGCCTCACAGTCAATTTCACCGACCACGTGACCAATAATTAAAGCGCGCTTTCTTCTGAGCATTGACCCGGTGAAGGTGACAATTGCTAAGTCGCAGAAGTTCCTGCCGAAGAAATTCCTCGTTGTTTTAAAACTTTGTACAACAGGTATGCATAAATGTTATTACTAAATCTTTCTTTAATATTATTGATATATGTATTGTTTTTATTTGTTTTTAATAATTGAGAAGCACATCTTATATGCAGCTAATGTAATTGAATTGACAATGTTAAATTTGCCACCACCCCCTTAAAAAATCGGCCTTGTCTGACATTAGTATGGAAAGATGGAATAGTGGTCCCGTTTTCAGGGGCGTCGGAGGGTATTACATATTGAGGCGGCGAATTCAATAAGGTCTGCCGGAGGGGGGGAGGGGGGTGTTAAACTAGATTAAAGATAATCAACGGTATCTTATCTATACTACTATATAAAAATAATGAACCCGGCTTTTGTGTTTCAATGCCGGTGAATCGAGTCTTTGTCTTTTGTGTTAGCAATTAAAGATGTACCTACATGTAATTTAGTTATTTTTCCAATCGGAACCTTTTTTAAAGCGTAATATATCAAATATCGGCGAAAAGGTCCCAAAACATCAGAATTTGAGTTGAAATAAATTTCTACTTTATAAAATTCTCGGGCGTATCCGACAAGCGAAATAAAACGTGTTTTTCCGAGCTCTGTCCCGCAAAGGCCCGAGAAGTTGCGATTGGGCCTGAGCTTCCGCTTCACATATGATTTCAGTAAAATGTGTACAAGTTTCACAAAACCAGTGGTTACAGGTGCGCATGCCCGAGAAAATGCACTTATTTTCAGTTTTACAAATTTTTTGGGGTGCACACCAAAGTGGCAGTGTCATTAGTTACTGATGGTGGCCGCAATCTGGTGGAAGTTGAAGTCCCTATAGAGTGACGTCATCATTGATAGTAATTTTATGCAATATCGTATAACATAGGTAAAGGACACACGCGACGTTCCTCAGTTTTAGGTAATTTTCCATGATAAATTATTTCTTCTTTATTTACATTTAAACCAGTTAATGTTAAAAAATCCAGGGTGCATTTTTGAAGTTATAATATTTTGAACTTTACTTTTAAGATCAATTCTATGTAAGAATAAAAATTCGGTGGCCATGCAGAGTCACGGATTTTCTCCATACTTTAGAATTTGATAGACTTTAATGAGTAATAAAGCCTAACACCATTTTTTGTTGCTATGTGGTCCTGTTGCCATGGTAACAGAGGGTAAAGATGCAAAAATGATATTTTAATGCTTATTTGAGAACATATTGTGAGTAATGTGCACAATTCCGGGTTTCTAGTGTAGAATATATTAAACAAAATTGTCATTTTTCAAGAAAAAAAGCATTTATGGAGAAACACATATTTTCAAAGTGTTTCCATGGTAACTAAAGAGATATTTCAAAATATGATTTCTTCATTTAATTTATGTAAAAAAAAAAATGCAAATCTTTAGTCTTTTGGTGCACACTATTATGCTTGTGCAATTAAAAATTTAAAAATTGAAATTGAGAATCGTTGCTATGGCAACAAGCTAAAAAAATAAGGTATATTCTAATATTTTGAGGCATATTTGAATGGGTAATATTCGTATGTAAAGTATAGATAAATTATTTCAATTGATGAGAAAATATCAAGTATGTCCTGAACGTGAAAGAAACTTGAAAAAAAATCTGGCATTTGCCGAAAATAATTGCCATTGCTATGGACTTTTCAAAAAGTAAGAATTTCTATGATTTTTTATGCAACTTTAATTTCCATAGCAACAACACTTCTGTGTTGAATTACAAAGTTGTTTGTGGTATATAATAAAAATATAGGCATATGTTTACAAATTCCAACAAAAAAAATTACTAAAAATTTCTAAAATCAGGAATTACAGCATATCAAAATCATCATCAATTTTTCAGTTTGTCTATTTCTTGGCCTTGTTACCATAGCAACGGGTGTAAATTTTCATAAATAAAATGTGTATTGTATGAATATTGGTAAGGATATAAAGAATAAATAATTTCCCATTTCAGCTAATAAAAAAATGCAAAAGACCAATTTCAAAAAGATCTTACGGTTTCCATGGTAACATTTTAAAAGTATTGGTTTTTCCATCAATTTTCTTCTATGAAATAAGAATTGACAATCAAACAAAGATTGTTTTATGTCTTTGATATTTACATTAGTAGGCAAAAACCTTCTGATATGGCTTTAAGGTAAGGTTTGCGGTTACAGGGAGATAACTCACAGATTTTCATTGTGAAGTAACACTAACTACCCTTTATTACATCTATGACGTCAAAATTTATATGACATCATAATTGATTTCAAGGTTTTTTGTTATTTCACAGGGTTATGTAGTTTCATTGAAAATATAACAGGACAAAACCATTTTATCAATTCCCACAAAAACGAAGTCCGCATCATATGGTTTTAAATAGAGTTTTAGAAACATCAGATTACACATTTACTGAGACATGTTTTTCCTGAAATCGGTGAACTTGGAAAGGTTTCAAATAAAAAGTTTTCGATTACAAAATAGTAGTCCAAAATTAAGACTTTTGTTGCATTTTATTCTATTTTCAAATAGCTTATTAGAAATTTTAAAAAAATGAATCATGATATATCCAACATTTTAAGCATTAAAAACCCCCATAATAGTCACTTATAAAATATACATATTTTCACGAAATTATTTACATTTCATCAACATGAAAATTGGAAATCACGAACTTTGACCTTTTGTAATTATAAAACGGGACCGGCAAAATCATTTGAATTTCATGAGAAAAAAAGACTTTAGTATAGTGAACAAAATGGTATGTAACTTTGGTACAATTCCTAAAAAATGCAAGCCGCAAACCTTACCTTAAAGTAGGTAAGTTTTGCTATTTTTCCATTGTTACCATGGCAACAGTTACCCCCAGCAGCCAACTTTTAGTGTCTTTTTGCGTTTTACACCTAGTGTGTCCATGTATGAAATATAAAGAAAATTGGTTACTATGCATGGCGAGACCTTTTTATACATCATTGATTCTTACATAGAATTGATCTTAATAGCATGCAAAATGCTATTGAATGCCAATAAAGTAATAGTATATATTTTCAATTGTAACATTATCCATATTAATAGAAAAATAAATAGCATGAAAATATAAATTTGGAATTACGTAGTGGAAATCTTAACATTGCGGATATAGGAAAAAAATAAAGAATGAAAGATAGGTCGCGTCTGACCTTAAATTCACACCATCATTAACAGAATTGTATAGACCTTGAGTTAATGATATTGCCTTAGTAGCATTATTGAACTAATGTGTAATTTCCTGCATGTAAGAAGGTTTTGTTCACTACTATATACACTTCAAAATATTGTATTTGTACATGAACGGTAGTATTACAGTTTGTAGAAGAATACTTGTCACAGGGCTATATCTTAATTATGGATATACGAGACGTTCTTGACAGGCATTGCCATCGTTTTTTAAAGGGGGGAGGGGCAGCCTCATCGAAAAATCTTGGCAAGCAAAATAAAGGAGGGAATTCTCAAATCAAATTCATGAAAATCCTAATCCGGGGGTGTTTCTTTAACTTCAATTTCGCTGTTAATTTCCTTATTTTCGCCGCTTCTATTCATTACATGCTCCCAAAAAGGGGGGGGGGGGGGGGGGGGGGACTTAACGATTATTTAAATTTTTATCATTTATTTGCATTTAAACTTGTTAAGGCCAAAAAACTTCAGCCTACATTAACAGGCTTTTTCCTATTATAATAGAATGTAAAATGCAATTGAATGCATATAAATAAAGTCATAGTATATGCTTTTCATCGAAACTATACAAACGAATAGAAAAATATCATATTACATGATATATAATTATAGAATTACGTAATGGAAATATTCACATTGTGGAAATAAAAAAAAAATAAGAAAAATGGAAGATAGGTCTTGTCTGACCTTAAAAATAAAGACTTTGACTGAAGGAGGTTGGCACCTGAACTACAAGTAATGTCAATCATCCGAAAACTTTTCCTTTGTGACCCATGTCACATGCCATTTTGTTTTATAATATGGGGCCCAAAACAGAATTGATGATAAAATTTGACAGGAAAATTGATTATGTGAAGAAATCAAACAAATACTTATTTTTTTAGCTATCATTTAATTAAGATTTTAATACA
This sequence comes from Magallana nippona, assembly GCA_033439105.1. Classification (NCBI taxonomy): domain Eukaryota; kingdom Metazoa; phylum Mollusca; class Bivalvia; order Ostreida; family Ostreidae; genus Magallana; species Magallana nippona. The sequence continues at coordinate 32,392,959 of CM065926.1, forward strand.
TTCAGTATGAGGTTTAGTACATGTAGTGAATATAAAAGTAATTAAGTCAAAGTTTAAAAAAACTTTGCTTTACTGGTGGCCTCAAATGCCAGTGCATATTGATGTTAAGATTGTTAAAAAATTTTGGATTAGTCAAATTATAACGCAAATAAAAATATCATTAGTAATGTTATCCTTCCAAAACTTTGCAGACAAATAGAAATAAATCTACATAGTCAGCATTTGAATATGAAGCTGTCAGGATGAAGTCTAAGAAGACCTAAGAAGAGCAGCAGCCATGGGTTGAAGTCGACGCAGATCAACATCGCCATCCTCAACGCTGGATTCCAGCTATTTTTGGTCAGTATGTTTTTCTTTATATTATTTCCTTTTCCCCTCCCTCTCCCTCCCCTTCCCTCCCCCCCCCCCCCCACCCCTTCCCCCACCCCACCCCCCACCCTCCTCCCATCTTGATTAGGGAATTCTATTCATGAGCCTCTGGTAAGTGAAATAGAATTTAGGTTAGGGCTAGTAGAAATCACCCCCGGTGGACTTTGTTTAAATTTCATGTTCTAACCTATTCTCAATTTCTACTCTCCCGTGATTTGATCTCGGGCTGAAATGTTCGCGGCGATCAGCTAGGACGTTCCGTAATGAAAACAATGTTAACAATACAGATAATTTATTGATTATTTTAGGTCATATAATTTTTTGATGATATATTTTACCTGGTCATTTTTATACATTCTATAAATGATGCGGCGATGATAAATAACTCAACATTTGATAATAACAAGAAATCCCGCGTATATCTTGATTCGTACGTGTTCTTTCTCAAATTCTGCAATTATCAGGTTAATGGTATAGATCGTTTACCGAGATTAAACGCTTATCATGAACATCGTTTCTCTTTTCCTCTCGTGTATCAATCCTATCGTATCTTGCGTGTATACTGTTCTATCGTGAGTTAATCCTATCGTATCGTGCGTGAATCCTATCCTGTCGTTTATCTTGTAAAAAATAACGTTGCGGGTACTGTAACCTATTCTCAATTTCTACTCTCCGGTAAATATTCATTGCTGCGCCGCGGCAGTGATTGCGACGCGGATCAACACCGCCATCTTCAACGTTGGGTTCCAGCTCCCCCACCCCTGAGGACTGGGGTGGGTATCGAAGAATAAGTCCTCAGCACCGCTCCTTGCTTGTTCGTAAGAGGCGACTAAATGGAGAACGCGGTGTTTTGAATTTTGTCTCTTAATCATGTCTTAAATTGTATTCGTGTTTCTAATCTATTCTCAATTTCTACTTTTCAGCTCCCCCACCCCTGAGGACTGGGGTGGGTATCAAAGAATAAGTCCTCAGCACCGCTCCTTGCTTGTTCGTAAGAGGCGACTAAATGGAGAACGCGGTGTTTTGAATTTTGTCTCTTAATCATGTCTTAAATTGTATTCGTGTTTCTAATCTATTCTCAATTTCTACTTACGGGTAAATATTTTTGATGCCCTGCCGGTGGCATATGAATATGAAGCCAACAGGATGAAGTCTAAGAAGATCTAAGAAGAGCAGCAGCCATGGGTTGAAGTCGACGCAGATCAACATCGCCATCCTCAACATTGGATTCCAGCTATTTTTGGTCAGTATGTTTTTCTTTATATTATTTCCTTTTCCCCTCCCCCTCCCCTCCCCTCCCCCCCCCCGCCCCGCCCCGCCCCGCCCCTTCCCTCACCCCACCCTCCTCCCATCTTGGTTAGGGAATTCTATTCATGAGCCTCTGGTAAGTGAAATAGAATTTAGGTTAGGGCTAGTAGTACATGTAATCACCCCCGGTGGACTTTGTTTAAATTTCATGTTCTAACCTATTCTCAATTTCTACTCTCCCGTGATTTGATCTCGGGCTGAAATGTTCGCGGCGATCAGCTAGGACGTTCCGTAATGAAAACAATGTTAACAATACAGATAATTTATTGATTATTTAAGGTCATATAATTTTTTGATGATATATTTTACCTGGTCATTTTTATACATTCTATAAATGATGCGGCGATGATAAATAACTCAGCATTTGATAATAACAAGAAATCCCGCGTATATCTTGATTCGTACGTGTTCTTTCCCAAATTCTGCAATTATCAGGTTAATGGTATAGATCGTTTACCGAGATTAAACGCTTATCATGAACATCGTTTCTCTTTTCCTCTCGTGTATCAATCCTATCGTATCTTGCGTGTATACTGTTCTATCGTGAGTTAATCCTATCGTATCGTGCGTGAATCCTATCCTGTCGTTTATCTTGTAAAAAATAACGTTGCGGGTACTGTAACCTATTCTCAATTTCTACTCTCCGGTAAATATTCATTGCTGCGCCGCGGCAGTGATTGCGACGCGGATCAACACCGCCATCTTCAACGTTGGGTTCCAGCTCCCCCACCCCTGAGGACTGGGGTGGGTATCGAAGAATAAGTCCTCAGCACCGCTCCTTGCTTGTTCGTAAGAGGCGACTAAATGGAGAACGCGGTGTTTTGAATTTTGTCTCAATCATGTCTTAAATTGTATTCGTGTTTCTAATCTATTCTCAATTTCTACTTTTCAGCTCCCCCACCCCTGAGGACTGGGGTGGGTATCAAAGAATAAGTCCTCAGCACCGCTCCTTGCTTGTTCGTAAGAGGCGACTAAATGGAGAACGCGGTGTTTTGAATTTTGTCTCTTAATCATGTCTTAAATTGTATTCGTGTTTCTAATCTATTCTCAATTTCTACTTACGGGTAAATATTTTTGATGCCCTGCCGGTGGCAGCGGCTAGAGCATCTGAATATGAAGCCAACAGGATGAAGTCTAAGAAGATCTAAGAAGAGCAGCAGCCATGGGTTGAAGTCGACGCAGATCAACATCGCCATCCTCAACATTGGATTCCAGCTATTTTTGGTCAGTATGTTTTTCTTTATATTATTTCCTTTTCCCCTCCCCCTCCCTCCCCTCCCCTCCCCCCCGCCCCGCCCCGCCCCTTCCCCCACCCCACCCTCCTCCCATCTTGGTTAGGGAATTCTATTCATGAGCCTCTGGTAAGTGAAATAGAATTTAGGTTAGGGCTAGTAGTACATGTAATCACCCCCGGTGGACTTTGTTTAAATTTCATGTTCTAACCTATTCTCAATTTCTACTCTCGGGTGATTTGATCTCGGGCTGAAATGTTCGCGGCGATCAGCTAGGACGTTCCGTAATGAAAACAATGTTAACAATACAGATAATTTATTGATTATTTAAGGTCATATAATTTTTTGATGATATATTTTACCTGGTCATTTTTATACATTCTATAAATGATGCGGCGATGATAAATAACTCAGCATTTGATAATAACAAGAAATTCCGCGTATATCTTGATTCGTACGTGTTCTTTCCCAAATTCTGCAATTATCAGGTTAATGGTATAGATCGTTTACCGAGATTAAACGCTTATCATGAACATCGTTTCTCTTTTCCTCTCGTGTATCAATCCTATCGTATCTTGCGTGTATACTGTTCTATCGTGAGTTAATCCTATCGTATCGTGCGTGAATCCTATCCTGTCGTTTATCTTGTAAAAAATAACGTTGCGGGTACTGTAACCTATTCTCAATTTCTACTCTCCGGTAAATATTCATTGCTGCGCCGCGGCAGTGATTGCAACGCGGATCAACACCGCCATCTTCAACGTTGGGTTCCAGCTCCCCCACCCCTGAGGACTGGGGTGGGTATCGAAGAATAAGTCCTCAGCACCGCTCCTTGCTTGTTCGTAAGAGGCGACTAAATGGAGAACGCGGTGTTTTGAATTTTGTCTCTTAATCATGTCTTAAATTGTATTCGTGTTTCTAATCTATTCTCAATTTCTACTTTTCAGCTCCCCCACCCCTGAGGACTGGGGTGGGTATCAAAGAATAAGTCCTCAGCACCGCTCCTTGCTTGTTCGTAAGAGGCGACTAAATGGAGAACGCGGTGTTTTGAATTTTGTCTCTTAATCATGTCTTAAATTGTATTCGTGTTTCTAATCTATTCTCAATTTCTACTTACGGGTAAATATTTTTGATGCCCTGCCGGTGGCAGCGGCTAGAGCATCTGAATATGAAGCCAACAGGATGAAGTCTAAGAAGATCTAAGAAGAGCAGCAGCCATGGGTTGAAGTCGACGCAGATCAACATCGCCATCCTCAACATTGGATTCCAGCTATTTTTGGTCAGTATGTTTTTCTTTATATTATTTCCTTTTCCCCTCCCCCTCCCTCCCCTCCCCCCCCCCCCGCCCCGCCCCGCCCCGCCCCTTCCCCCACCCCACCCTCCTCCCATCTTGGTTAGGGAATTCTATTCATGAGCCTCTGGTAAGTGAAATAGAATTTAGGTTAGGGCTAGTAGTACATGTAATCACCCCCGGTGGACTTTGTTTAAATTTCATGTTCTAACCTATTCTCAATTTCTACTCTCGGGTGATTTGATCTCGGGCTGAAATGTTCGCGGCGATCAGCTAGGACGTTCCGTAATGAAAACAATGTTAACAATACAGATAATTTATTGATTATTTTAGGTCATATAATTTTTTGATGATATATTTTACCTGGTCATTTTTATACATTCTATAAATGATGCGGCGATGATAAATAACTCAGCATTTGATAATAACAAGAAATCCCGCGTATATCTTGATTCGTACGTGTTCTTTCCCAAATTCTGCAATTATCAGGTTAATGGTATAGATCGTTTACCGAGATTAAACGCTTATCATGAACATCGTTTCTCTTTTCCTCTCGTGTATCAATCCTATCGTATCTTGCGTGTATACTGTTCTATCGTGAGTTAATCCTATCGTATCGTGCGTGAATCCTATCCTGTCGTTTATCTTGTAAAAAATAACGTTGCGGGTACTGTAACCTATTCTCAATTTCTACTCTCCGGTAAATATTCATTGCTGCGCCGCGGCAGTGATTGCAACGCGGATCAACACCGCCATCTTCAACGTTGGGTTCCAGCTCCCCCACCCCTGAGGACTGGGGTGGGTATCGAAGAATAAGTCCTCAGCACCGCTCCTTGCTTGTTCGTAAGAGGCGACTAAATGGAGAACGCGGTGTTTTGAATTTTGTCTCTTAATCATGTCTTAAATTGTATTCGTGTTTCTAATCTATTCTCAATTTCTACTTTTCAGCTCCCCCACCCCTGAGGACTGGGGTGGGTATCAAAGAATAAGTCCTCAGCACCGCTCCTTGCTTGTTCGTAAGAGGCGACTAAATGGAGAACGCGGTGTTTTGAATTTTGTCTCTTAATCATGTCTTAAATTGTATTCGTGTTTCTAATCTATTCTCAATTTTTACTTACGGGTAAATATTTTTGATGCCCTGCCGGTGGCAGCGGCTAGAGCATCTGAATATGAAGCCAACAGGATGAAGTCTAAGAAGATCTAAGAAGAGCAGCAGCCATGGGTTGAAGTCGACGCAGATCAACATCGCCATCCTCAACATTGGATTCCAGCTATTTTTGGTCAGTATGTTTTTCTTTATATTATTTCCTTTTCCCCTCCCCCTCCCTCCCCTCCCCTCCCCCCCGCCCCGCCCCGCTCCTTCCCCCACCCCACCCTCCTCCCATCTTGGTTAGGGAATTCTATTCATGAGCCTCTGGTAAGTGAAATAGAATTTAGGTTAGGGCTAGTAGTACATGTAATCACCCCCGGTGGACTTTGTTTAAATTTCATGTTCTAACCTATTCTCAATTTCTACTCTCGGGTGATTTGATCTCGGGCTGAAATGTTCGCGGCGATCAGCTAGGACGTTCCGTAATGAAAACAATGTTAACAATACAGATAATTTATTGATTATTTAAGGTCATATAATTTTTTGATGATATATTTTACCTGGTCATTTTTATACATTCTATAAATGATGCGGCGATGATAAACAACTCAGCATTTGATAATAACAAGAAATCCCGCGTATATCTTGATTCGTACGTGTTCTTTCTCAAATTCTGCAATTATCAGGTTAATGGTATAGATCGTTTACCGAGATTAAACGCTTATCATGAACATCGTTTCTCTTTACCTCTCGTGTATCAATCCTATCGTATCTTGCGTGTATACTGTTCTATCGTGAGTTAATCCTATCATATCGTGCGTGAATCCTATCCTGTCGTTTATCTTGTAAAAAATAACGTTGCGGGTACTGTAACCTATTCTCAATTTCTACTCTCCGGTAAATATTCATTGCTGCGCCGCGGCAGTGATTGCAACGCGGATCAACACCGCCATCTTCAACGTTGGGTTCCAGCTCCCCCACCCCTGAGGACTGGGGTGGGTATCGAAGAATAAGTCCTCAGCACCGCTCCTTGCTTGTTCGTAAGAGGCGACTAAATGGAGAACGTGGTGTTTTGAATTTTGTCTCTTAATCATGTCTTAAATTGTATTCGTGTTTCTAATCTATTCTCAATTTCTACTTTTCAGCTCCCCCACCCCTGAGGACTGGGGTGGGTATCAAAGAATAAGTCCTCAGCACCGCTCCTTGCTTGTTCGTAAGAGGCGACTAAATGGAGAACGCGGTGTTTTGAATTTTGTCTCTTAATCATGTCTTAAATTGTATTCGTGTTTCTAATCTATTCTAAATTTCTACTTACGGGTAAATATTTTTGATGCCCTGCCGGTGGCAGCGGCTAGAGCATCTGAATATGAAGCCAACAGGATGAAGTCTAAGAAGATCTAAGAAGAGCAGCAGCCATGGGTTGAAGTCGACGCAGATCAACATCGCCATCCTCAACATTGGATTCCAGCTATTTTTGGTCAGTATGTTTTTCTTTATATTATTTCCTTTTCCCCTCCCCCTCCCTCCCCTCCCCCCCCCGCCCCGCCCCGCCCCGCCCCTTCCCCCACCCCACCCTCCTCCCATCTTGGTTAGGGAATTCTATTCATGAGCCTCTGGTAAGTGAAATAGAATTTAGGTTAGGGCTAGTAGTACATGTAATCACCCCCGGTGGACTTTGTTTAAATTTCATGTTCTAACCTATTCTCAATTTCTACTCTCGGGTGATTTGATCTCGGGCTGAAATGTTCGCGGCGATCAGCTAGGACGTTCCGTAATGAAAACAATGTTAACAATACAGATAATTTATTGATTATTTTAGGTCATATAATTTTTTGATGATATATTTTACCTGGTCATTTTTATACATTCTATAAATGATGCGGCGATGATAAATAACTCAGCATTTGATAATAACAAGAAATTCCGCGTATATCTTGATTCGTACGTGTTCTTTCTCAAATTCTGCAATTATCAGGTTAATGGTATAGATCGTTTACCGAGATTAAACGCTTATCATGAACATCGTTTCTCTTTTCCTCTCGTGTATCAATCCTATCGTATCTTGCGTGTATACTGTTCTATCGTGAGTTAATCCTATCGTATCGTGCGTGAATCCTATCCTGTCGTTTATCTTGTAAAAAATAACGTTGCGGGTACTGTAACCTATTCTCAATTTCTACTCTCCGGGAAATATTCATTGCTGCGCCGCGGCAGTGATTGCAACGCGGATCAACACCGCCATCTTCAACGTTGGGTTCCAGCTCCCCCACCCCTGAGGACTGGGGTGGGTATCGAAGAATAAGTCCTCAGCACCGCTCCTTGCTTGTTCGTAAGAGGCGACTAAATGGAGAACGCGGTGTTTTGAATTTTGTCTCTTAATCATGTCTTAAATTGTATTCGTGTTTCTAATCTATTCTCAATTTCTACTTTTCAGCTCCCCCACCCCTGAGGACTGGGGTGGGTTCAAAGAATAAGTCCTCAGCACCGCTCCTTGCTTGTTCGTAAGAGGCGACTAAATGGAGAACGCGGTGTTTTGAATTTTGTCTCTTAATCATGTCTTAAATTGTATTCGTGTTTCTAATCTATTCTCAATTTCTACTTACGGGTAAATATTTTTGATGCCCTGCCGGTGGCAGCGGCTAGAGCATCTGAATATGAAGCCAACAGGATGAAGTCTAAGAAGATCTAAGAAGAGCAGCAGCCATGGGTTGAAGTCGACGCAGATCAACATCGCCATCCTCAACATTGGATTCCAGCTATTTTTGGTCAGTATGTTTTTCTTTATATTATTTCCTTTTCCCCTCCCCCTCCCTCCCCTCCCCTCCCCCCCGCCCGGCCCCGCTCCTTCCCCCACCCCACCCTCCTCCCATCTTGGTTAGGGAATTCTATTCATGAGCCTCTGGTAAGTGAAATAGAATTTAGGTTAGGGCTAGTAGTACATGTAATCACCCCCGGTGGACTTTGTTTAAATTTCATGTTCTAACCTATTCTCAATTTCTACTCTCGGGTGATTTGATCTCGGGCTGAAATGTTCGCGGCGATCAGCTAGGACGTTCCGTAATGAAAACAATGTTAACAATACAGATAATTTATTGATTATTTAAGGTCATATAATTTTTTGATGATATATTTTACCTGGTCATTTTTATACATTCTATAAATGATGCGGCGATGATAAACAACTCAGCATTTGATAATAACAAGAAATCCCGCGTATATCTTGATTCGTACGTGTTCTTTCTCAAATTCTGCAATTATCAGGTTAATGGTATAGATCGTTTACCGAGATTAAACGCTTATCATGAACATCGTTTCTCTTTTCCTCTCGTGTATCAATCCTATCGTATCTTGCGTGTATACTGTTCTATCGTGAGTTAATCCTATCGTATCGTGCGTGAATCCTATCCTGTCGTTTATCTTGTAAAAAATAACGTTGCGGGTACTGTAACCTATTCTCAATTTCTACTCTCCGGTAAATATTCATTGCTGCGCCGCGGCAGTGATTGCAACGCGGATCAACACCGCCATCTTCAACGTTGGGTTCCAGCTCCCCCACCCCTGAGGACTGGGGTGGGTATCGAAGAATAAGTCCTCAGCACCGCTCCTTGCTTGTTCGTAAGAGGCGACTAAATGGAGAACGTGGTGTTTTGAATTTTGTCTCTTAATCATGTCTTAAATTGTATTCGTGTTTCTAATCTATTCTCAATTTCTACTTTTCAGCTCCCCCACCCCTGAGGACTGGGGTGGGTATCAAAGAATAAGTCCTCAGCACCGCTCCTTGCTTGTTCGTAAGAGGCGACTAAATGGAGAACGCGGTGTTTTGAATTTTGTCTCTTAATCATGTCTTAAATTGTATTCGTGTTTCTAATCTATTCTAAATTTCTACTTACGGGTAAATATTTTTGATGCCCTGCCGGTGGCAGCGGCTAGAGCATCTGAATATGAAGCCAACAGGATGAAGTCTAAGAAGATCTAAGAAGAGCAGCAGCCATGGGTTGAAGTCGACGCAGATCAACATCGCCATCCTCAACATTGGATTCCAGCTATTTTTGGTCCGTATGTTTTTCTTTATATTATTTCCTTTTCCCCTCCCCCTCCCTCCCCTCCCCCCCCCGCCCCGCCCCGCCCCGCCCCTTCTCCCACCCCACCCTCCTCCCATCTTGGTTAGGGAATTCTATTCATGAGCCTCTGGTAAGTGAAATAGAATTTAGGTTAGGGCTAGTAGTACATGTAATCACCCCCGGTGGACTTTGTTTAAATTTCATGTTCTAACCTATTCTCAATTTCTACTCTCGGGTGATTTGATCTCGGGCTGAAATGTTCGCGGCGATCAGCTAGGACGTTCCGTAATGAAAACAATGTTAACAATACAGATAATTTATTGATTATTTTAGGTCATATAATTTTTTGATGATATATTTTACCTGGTCATTTTTATACATTCTATAAATGATGCGGCGATGATAAATAACTCAGCATTTGATAATAACAAGAAATTCCGCGTATATCTTGATTCGTACGTGTTCTTTCTCAAATTCTGCAATTATCAGGTTAATGGTATAGATCGTTTACCGAGATTAAACGCTTATCATGAACATCGTTTCTCTTTTCCTCTCGTGTATCAATCCTATCGTATCTTGCGTGTATACTGTTCTATCGTGAGTTAATCCTATCGTATCGTGTGTGAATCCTATCCTGTCGTTTATCTTGTAAAAAATAACGTTGCGGGTACTGTAACCTATTCTCAATTTCTACTCTCCGGGAAATATTCATTGCTGCGCCGCGGCAGTGATTGCAACGCGGATCAACACCGCCATCTTCAACGTTGGGTTCCAGCTCCCCCACCCCTGAGGACTGGGGTGGGTATCGAAGAATAAGTCCTCAGCACCGCTCCTTGCTTGTTCGTAAGAGGCGACTAAATGGAGAACGCGGTGTTTTGAATTTTGTCTCTTAATCATGTCTTAAATTGTATTCGTGTTTCTAATCTATTCTCAATTTCTACTTTTCAGCTCCCCCACCCCTGAGGACTGGGGTGGGTTCAAAGAATAAGTCCTCAGCACCGCTCCTTGCTTGTTCGTAAGAGGCGACTAAATGGAGAACGCGGTGTTTTGAATTTTGTCTCTTAATCATGTCTTAAATTGTATTCGTGTTTCTAATCTATTCTCAATTTCTACTTACGGGTAAATATTTTTGATACCCTGCCGGTGGCAGCGGCTAGAGCATCTGAATATGAAGCCAACAGGATGAAGTCTAAGAAGATCTAAGAAGAGCAGCAGCCATGGGTTGAAGTCGACGCAGATCAACATCGCCATCCTCAACATTGGATTCCAGCTATTTTTGGTCAGTATGTTTTTCTTTATATTATTTCCTTTTCCCCTCCCCCTCCCTCCCCTCCCCTCCCCCCCGCCCCGCCCCGCCCCTTCCCCCACCCCACCCTCCTCCCATCTTGGTTAGGGAATTCTATTCATGAGCCTCTGGTAAGTGAAATAGAATTTAGGTTAGGGCTAGTAGTACATGTAATCACCCCCGGTGGACTTTGTTTAAATTTCATGTTCTAACCTATTCTCAATTTCTACTCTCGGGTGATTTGATCTCGGGCTGAAATGTTCGCGGCGATCAGCTAGGACGTTCCGTAATGAAAACAATGTTAACAATACAGATAATTTATTGATTATTTAAGGTCATATAATTTTTTGATGATATATTTTACCTGGTCATTTTTATACATTCTATAAATGATGCGGCGATGATAAACAACTCAGCATTTGATAATAACAAGAAATCCCGCGTATATCTTGATTCGTACGTGTTCTTTCTCAAATTCTGCAATTATCAGGTTAATGGTATAGATCGTTTACCGAGATTAAACGCTTATCATGAACATCGTTTCTCTTTTCCTCTCGTGTATCAATCCTATCGTATCTTGCGTGTATACTGTTCTATCGTGAGTTAATCCTATCGTATCGTGCGTGAATCCTATCCTGTCGTTTATCTTGTAAAAAATAACGTTGCGGGTACTGTAACCTATTCTCAATTTCTACTCTCCGGTAAATATTCATTGCTGCGCCGCGGCAGTGATTGCAACGCGGATCAACACCGCCATCTTCAACGTTGGGTTCCAGCTCCCCCACCCCTGAGGACTGGGGTGGGTATCGAAGAATAAGTCCTCAGCACCGCTCCTTGCTTGTTCGTAAGAGGCGACTAAATGGAGAACGTGGTGTTTTGAATTTTGTCTCTTAATCATGTCTTAAATTGTATTCGTGTTTCTAATCTATTCTCAATTTCTACTTTTCAGCTCCCCCACCCCTGAGGACTGGGGTGGGTATCAAAGAATAAGTCCTCAGCACCGCTCCTTGCTTGTTCGTAAGAGGCGACTAAATGGAGAACGCGGTGTTTTGAATTTTGTCTCTTAATCATGTCTTAAATTGTATTCGTGTTTCTAATCTATTCTAAATTTCTACTTACGGGTAAATATTTTTGATGCCCTGCCGGTGGCAGCGGCTAGAGCATCTGAATATGAAGCCAACAGGATGAAGTCTAAGAAGATCTAAGAAGAGCAGCAGCCATGGGTTGAAGTCGACGCAGATCAACATCGCCATCCTCAACATTGGATTCCAGCTATTTTTGGTCCGTATGTTTTTCTTTATATTATTTCCTTTTCCCCTCCCCCTCCCTCCCCTCCCCCCCCCGCCCCGCCCCGCCCCGCCCCTTCTCCCACCCCACCCTCCTCCCATCTTGGTTAGGGAATTCTATTCATGAGCCTCTGGTAAGTGAAATAGAATTTAGGTTAGGGCTAGTAGTACATGTAATCACCCCCGGTGGACTTTGTTTAAATTTCATGTTCTAACCTATTCTCAATTTCTACTCTCGGGTGATTTGATCTCGGGCTGAAATGTTCGCGGCGATCAGCTAGGACGTTCCGTAATGAAAACAATGTTAACAATACAGATAATTTATTGATTATTTTAGGTCATATAATTTTTTGATGATATATTTTACCTGGTCATTTTTATACATTCTATAAATGATGCGGCGATGATAAATAACTCAGCATTTGATAATAACAAGAAATTCCGCGTATATCTTGATTCGTACGTGTTCTTTCTCAAATTCTGCAATTATCAGGTTAATGGTATAGATCGTTTACCGAGATTAAACGCTTATCATGAACATCGTTTCTCTTTTCCTCTCGTGTATCAATCCTATCGTATCTTGCGTGTATACTGTTCTATCGTGAGTTAATCCTATCGTATCGTGTGTGAATCCTATCCTGTCGTTTATCTTGTAAAAAATAACGTTGCGGGTACTGTAACCTATTCTCAATTTCTACTCTCCGGGAAATATTCATTGCTGCGCCGCGGCAGTGATTGCAACGCGGATCAACACCGCCATCTTCAACGTTGGGTTCCAGCTCCCCCACCCCTGAGGACTGGGGTGGGTATCGAAGAATAAGTCCTCAGCACCGCTCCTTGCTTGTTCGTAAGAGGCGACTAAATGGAGAACGCGGTGTTTTGAATTTTGTCTCTTAATCATGTCTTAAATTGTATTCGTGTTTCTAATCTATTCTCAATTTCTACTTTTCAGCTCCCCCACCCCTGAGGACTGGGGTGGGTTCAAAGAATAAGTCCTCAGCACCGCTCCTTGCTTGTTCGTAAGAGGCGACTAAATGGAGAACGCGGTGTTTTGAATTTTGTCTCTTAATCATGTCTTAAATTGTATTCGTGTTTCTAATCTATTCTCAATTTCTACTTACGGGTAAATATTTTTGATGCCCTGCCGGTGGCAGTGGCTAGAGCATCTGAATATGAATCCGACAGGATGAAGTCTAAGAAGATCTAAGAAGAGCAGCAGCCATGGGTTGAAGTCGACGCAGATCAACATCGCCATCCTCAACATTGGATTCCAGCTATTTTTGGTCAGTATGTTTTTCTTTATATTATTTCCTTTTCCCCTCCCCCTCCCTCCCCTCCCCCCCCCCCCCCCCCCGCCCCGCCCCACCCCGCCCCGCCGCTTCCCTCACCCCACCCTCCTCCCATCTTGGTTAGGGAATTCTATTCATGAGCCTCTGGTAAGTGAAATAGAATTTAGGTTAGGGCTAGTAGTACATGTAATCACCCCCGGTGGACTTTGTTTAAATTTCATGTTCTAACCTATTCTCAATTTCTACTCTCGGGTGATTTGATCTCGGGCTGAAATGTTCGCGGCGATCAGCTAGGACGTTCCGTAATGAAAACAATGTTAACAATGCAGATAATTTATTGATTATTTAAGGTCATATAATTTTTTGATGATATATTTTACCTGGTCATTTTTATACATTCTATAAATGATGCGGCGATGATAAATAACTCAGCATTTGATAATAACAAGAAATCCCGCGTATATCTTGATTCGTACGTGTTCTTTCTCAAATTCTGCAATTATCAGGTTAATGGTATAGATCGTTTACCGAGATTAAACGCTTATCATGAACATCGTTTCTCTTTTCCTCTCGTGTATCAATCCTATCGTATCTTGCGTGTATACTGTTCTATCGTGAGTTAATCCTATCGTATCGTGCGTGAATCCTATCCTGTCGTTTATCTTGTAAAAAATAACGTTGCGGGTACTGTAACCTATTCTCAATTTCTACTCTCCGGTTAATATTCATTGCTGCGCCGCGGCAGTGATTGCAACGCGGATCAACACCGCCATCTTCAACGTTGGGTTCCAGCTCCCCCACCCCTGAGGACTGGGGTGGGTATCGAAGAATAAGTCCTCAGCACCGCTCCTTGCTTGTTCGTAAGAGGCGACTAAATGGAGAACGCGGTGTTTTGAATTTTGTCTCTTAATCATGTCTTAAATTGTATTCATGTTTCTAATCTATTCTCATTTTCTACTTTTCAGCTCCCCCACCCCTGAGGACTGGGGTGGGTATCAAAGAATAAGTCCTCAGCACCGCTCCTTGCTTGTTCGTAAGAGGCGACTAAATGGAGAACGCGGTGTTTTGAATTTTGTCTCTTAATCATGTCTTAAATTGTATTCGTGTTTCTAATCTATTCTCAATTTCTACTTACGGGTAAATATTTTTGATGCCCTGCCGGTGGCAGCGGCTAGAGCATCTGAATATGAAGCCAACAGGATGAAGTCTAAGAAGATCTAAGAAGAGCAGCAGCCATGGGTTGAAGTCGACGCAGATCAACATCGCCATCCTCAACATTGGATTCCAGCTATTTTTGGTCAGTATGTTTTTCTTTATATTATTTCCTTTTCCCCTCCCCCTCCCTCCCCTCCCCCCCCCCCCCGCCCCGCCCCGCCCCTTCCCCCACCCCACCCTCCTCCCATCTTGGTTAGGGAATTCTATTCATGAGCCTCTGGTAAGTGAAATAGAATTTAGGTTAGGGCTAGTAGTACATGTAATCACCCCCGGTGGACTTTGTTTAAATTTCATGTTCTAACCTATTCTTAATTTGTACTTTCCGGTAAATATTTCTGCTGCGTTACCTTGTCAACAGTTGAAATGTGTGCAACTTAAATGTGAAATGGTAAGCGATCATCATCAGCAGCAGCAGCAGCCTGATTCCAACAACTTTTTGAGAATTTTGTGACTTGGCAACAGCACTCATCATGAACATTTACAAAAATATAGAAAACAGAAGGATTTAATTGAAAGCCATTTCTTTCATTGGTAAGGAGATGCTCACAAAATGGTGTTAGCAAAATGAGTTGGTAGAGGATAACTAATATCAACACATTGAGTTGGAGGAAGACAAAATCAACAGGGGTCAAATAATGTTATACAGCATCCACACATATTAAAGGGGGCCAACGATGGACTACGGCATCCAAAGGATGTCAACACAAAGAGTTTGAGAACAATGTAAAGGTTGCCAACGATGGAACCACTGCATCCAAATGATGTTAACACAAAGAGTTTGAGGAGGACAATGTAAAGGTTGCCAACGATAGAACCACTGCATCCAAATGATGTTAACACAAAGAGTTTGAGGAGGACAATGTAAAGGTTGCCAATGATGGAACCACTGCATCAAAATGATGTTAACACAAAGATGTCAAGGAGGGCAAAATAAAGGGGGCCAATGCTGGACTACTGCATTCAAAGGGTGTTAACTCAAAGAGTTGGAGGAGGACAACATAAAGGGGACCAACAATGAAATACTGCATTCAAGGGATGTCAACACAAAGAGTTGGAGGAGGATAAACATAAAGGGGGGCCAACGATGGACTACTGCATTCAATGGATGTCAACACAAAGAGTTGGAGGAGGGCAACATAAAGGGGGGCCAACGATGGACTACCGCACCCAAAGGACTACTGCATCCAAAGGATGTTAACTCAAAGAGTTGGAGAGCATTCAAAATGAAAATTAACTTGCAGTGGGGAAATAATACATTAAAAGATTTGTGTGACATTTAACTGGATGTGTAATCAAACATTATTTGATTATGAGTGTACTTCATTGTTTACAATAAAATGAATTGTTGATACCATATATCTGGAAAAAAAAGAATTGTTGCACCAGTAATTTTTTATGATTTAAAAAGATTCTAATGGCAATTTCTTCGTACACAGTATTTCATTCTGTGATTCTGAAAAAAATGTGAAAGATATCATTGCAAAATAATCAGATATACGGTATCATGGTAATTGTGTTTTAATTTTTGCCATGCTTTGTTTTGGTTGTAGGTTGCCCCCACAAGCATTTGTTTGACAAATTGTTTTTACAAATTCTTTTTGCATTCAAAGTCTTGTGGAGGTTGTTATTTCTTTTAATGAGACTGTGAGTTGGTCAGGGTGAGTAACCTATTTTGTTTCAGGAAACTTAAAATTATTGCAAACTTAAGTATATAAAGATTGTCATAAAGATTAAAAAAACCATAATGAAAAAAAAAGATTCCTGCTGGGTTAGATATTACTAGTTCTTATACTTCACAAAACGTTCATGCATGGACTCTGCTCAGTAGATACTTATTAAGAGACAAGGATGCTGTATCTTAATTAGCAACAAATTTAATTCAATGTATAATGACCCCATTTTGTACCTAAAAAATCAATGGTCCAATATTTTTAATCATTGTACATGTATCAGGTTTTCTGAAATAAAAAATACTCCACCAGAGGAATTTTCAAAATTTGGATTAATGTAGATTCCTAATTAAATAAGGAAATTGATATCCGTGTAAAATCGCGAGAAGCACATCATGCAGATTTTAAAATCTCGCTTTTATTTTTTGGACAGATGTAAAATAAATGAAACTATGGAAAAAATTTGGCGTTCATTGTAAATATCTAGCAATACATATTTATTAACTAGACAGTTTAAAATGATTCAATATTGTTCAATATACCTTCAATTATACACTGTAGTTTCTTGGTGATTTAAATTAATAATGCTATCAATTGAGGCCAATTTGTGTCATTTCATTTTCTAATTTTTTCCCAAAGATCCAGGTTTCTTTTATTTTTAAGGTACATAGATATTGCATGATCCTACTGGAATATTTTTTTCATCATAAAATATTTTTGTCTTTTTTGGACACTCTACATATATCTCTCAGATAATTGTTATCGGGGGCGGATCCAGGATTTGAATTTAGACGGGGTGCCAGATTTAGGCAGGTGTTCTGGGGGCCGCCTTAAGGCCCCCAGTGGGTCTAGGGCAAAGCTCTGTGGTGGGGGCTCAGGGGGCAAAGTCTCCTGAATTCTAGAGATTTTGTAGGGTAAAAATGAATTCTTCAAATTTAGACTTTCTTCTCGTGATTATACTTAAAAGTAACAAAATTATTTACAGTTATAAAAGGTTTGTAGATTTAAAAACCTGCAGATATTCTATGGAATCCTCTGCCTTGCAAAAATATAGGAAACATTTCATTTTATTTTTATGAGGACCCAGGAGGCTTTGCCTCCGGAAGCTCCTGGATTCTGGAAATTTTGTAGGGTATTACTAAAAATAAAGTCTTCAAATTTAGACTTTTGTGATATTTCTTCTTGTGACTTTATTATTTTCAATTTTTAAAGGTTTGTAGATTTTAGACCTGCAGTAATCCCATCAAAATGCTCTGCCATGCAGAAATATAATTAAGAAACATTTCCTTGTATTTTTAGCTCAATGAGACAAAGTCATGGGGAGCTTATGCTTATACCCCAGCGTCGGCGACGCCGTCCGGACCTGGTTAAAGTTTTTGGTGCAGGTCCTGTATCTAAGTTATTACTTGTCCTATCTTCACCAAACTTGCATGGATGATGCATCTGGATCTTCTTATGAACTGTTACTACTGGTCCTAACTTCACCAAACTTGCATGGATGGTGCGTCTTATGATATGCACCTGACAGGTTTGAATGCTGAATCTGAGCCATAGGTTTCAAATGCTGGAGGAGGTTAAGATTTTAAGAACTAGTTAATGTTTTTGGAGCAGCTGCCCTCTGATGATTATATCTTAGTTATTATGGTCCTAACTTCACCAAACTTGATGGATGGTGCGTCTTATAATACTGATGCACACGACAGGCTTGAATGCTGAAGCCATAGGTTTCAGATGCTGGATG
Organism: Magallana nippona; assembly: GCA_033439105.1. NCBI lineage: Eukaryota > Metazoa > Mollusca > Bivalvia > Ostreida > Ostreidae > Magallana > Magallana nippona. The sequence continues at coordinate 32,410,796 of CM065926.1, forward strand.
AGGTTAACGTTTTTAGAGCTGGTTAAAGTTTTTGGAGCAGGTGCCCTCTGATGATTATATCTTAGTTATTACTGGTCAAATCTTCACCAAACTTGCATGGATGGTGGGTCTTATGAATCTGATGCACTTGACAGGCTTGAATGCTGAATCTGAGCCATAGGTTTCTGTTGCTGAATGAGGTTAAGGATTTAGAGCTGGTTAAAGTTTTTAGAGCCGGTGCCCTTTGATAGAAAAAAGTTTGTATCATATGATATGATATGGTTGTATATGATATTGTATAATATAATATATAACTGTATCACTTAATATAGTATCATATAACATTATAATATATAATATTATATCATATGTTATTGTTTAGTATGATATTGTATTAAATAATATATTATTGTATCACATGATATTTTATCATATGATATGATATGATACAATATTGTTTTATGTGATAAAATGTTATATTATGTATCATATATGATACAATATCATAATTTATTAAACAATATCATACAATATGATATTATGTGTTACAATATTGTGATGTATTATGTGATATGAATTATTGTATCATATGAATCTTTATTGTATCGTATATTATGTTAAGATATTGCATTATATGATCAAATACAATAACATTTAACGCAATACAATATTGTATCATATTATATGATACAATATCATATTTTGATATGATGTCATATCATATGATACAATATCAGTTTGTGTCATTATATATTACAGTATTATATTGTATCATATTAAATATCATATGACAGGATATTGTGGATAAATGGATGCAATATCATATTTTATAGTAGTCTATTGATAAACATTGTATCTTACAATACCGTATGAAAAAAACATAGGATTATCAAACAATTTTCTAACATATGATATACGATATTGTGTCAAACAACACTACAGTATCCATGAATATCCAACATCATTAACTATGATCTTCATATAATTTGATAAAGGTGGTCTCATAAAGGGGATGCCTCATAAAGGTGATATGCCTCATCTCGGTGAGCTTTGTAATCTGTGATTACCTATGTTTATGGTATTCTTGTCTGTAGAGGAACTGCTGGTCAATCATGGCTAGTCGTCGCTTGCCTGAGTCCGAGTAACAACACTACATTATCCATGAATATCCAAGATCATTAACTATGATAAAGGTGATGCCTCATAAAGGTGATGCCTCATCTTGGTGAGCTTTGTAATCTGTGGTTACCTATGCTTTTTTTTATACGAATGGTTTTAAATTACTGTATTCAGTTAAAAAAATAAAGTTCAATGGGACGAGGTAAATGAAGTTTTAAAAAAGATAACTATGCCAGCTTGTAGTATAATAAACAGGGAATAGTCACTAAAAACACTAGCTAGTGTAACCAATATCTTAAAGGTGGGTGACTGGTCACATTTGAATCCAAGGAGAGTGTAACTTAAATGGACTTTCTATGTACGTTATACGTGTACCATTAAACCCAGGGGTTTTCTTCAAACTACACCATTGAAATAAGTCTATTGTGGTGAAATTTCAAGAGTTTCCAGAAAGTTGATGATTAAGACTCACAAGCATTTTCTTTGCCAGAAGGAGTATGACTTTACTTAATTTTTACAATTTTAGGGGGACGCCTGGTGCACCCCCCCCCCCCCCCCTCTTTAATCCACCTCTGGTTATAATTTATCAGTAAAACTATAATTAGAATATAACCATCTTTTTCATCCAATCAGCAGTCACTTAATACTTTTAATTTTCTTAATCTTTAAGAATTTCTTCAAGTAACAAATATTCGATTGACAGCTTAGAGAGCCAAAAACAAAAGAGTAATAATTAATATTTAAATGGCACAAAACTTTTGATCAGCTAATAAAAAAATGAGTTATTGTCAGATCAAATAATATTGCATTAATTTAAGCAATTAAGAAAAGCCTGGTTGCCTCGCTCCCTCCACCTCATCCTTTTAAAATCGCTGTCATTTTATTTAATCAGATCTAACTATTTCTTAATCGTTTTAATTTGAAATCACGTACATAATAATGCTATAAGTTGCAATAAAGTTGACAATTCCAAACAACGGGTGCTTCAGGACAGTACCGACCCCTCCCCCCCTCTTTTTATGACAAATTTCTGGTCTAATTATACCCCCGCACACGAACTTTGGGGGGAGGGGGGTTATATAGGAATCACCTTGTCCGTCCATCCATCCGTCTGTCCGTCTGTCTGTCCATATCTTTCTTATGAAGAAACATTGGAAGTTCTTACTTCACACAAAGATTGCTTATGACCTGAGGGTGTGTCATGATCTTGATCCAAGGTTATTTGGGCAAGGTCAAGGTCACTGGCAGGAAAAGTGCAAAATTTGTGTCCGGTCCATATCTTTCTTATGGAGAAACATTAGAAATTCTTAATTCACACAAAGATTTCTTATGACCTGATGGTGTGTCATGACCTTGACCCAAGGTCATTTGGGCAATTTCAAGGTCATTGTTTAAAAAATGCTTAATTCCTCTCTGGGTCATGTCTTAATACATGTAATGGAAATGATTAGAAGGTAAAATTTGACACAAAACTTGCTTGCGCCAGGCCATATTAAATTAATTGTTAGATTCTCATCCCCGCCCGCCCCAATGTGTTTTATCTTTTTTTGAAAAGAATAAATTGTGTGGGGAAAATTTTTTGGAAAAAAAATCGGGCTCGGTATACCAAAAATTAAAACATTTAATGGCTGCTTGACATGTGGATTATCGTTTTATTCCAGTCATGTTATTATCATAAGGATGCAAATGTCTTCATGCAATAACAGTTAAGTTGAAATAGAATGGAATTTAATATGTTTTACGGTGTGACCGTTGGGACGAGCGCAGAAGGAACTAGTAGTACATATCTCTCATCATTGTTAAAAATGCAACCCGTGGACTTGCCCCAACCTAAAAAAAACTTTGGCTTTCTCTCGAAAACTTTTACCCCCTTTTACCCCCGCAAGGAACCCAAAGTTTAAAACTACATGTGTGTGTGTGTGTGTGTGTGTGTGTGTGTGTGTGTGTGTGTGTGTGTGTGAGGGTGTGTGTGTGTGTATATATATATATATATATATATATATATATATATATATTTATTTATCAAAATACATAGACTTGCTTCCGCCTAAAACCGTTCTCTACTTTTGGAGGGAATTGATCAGTATGTAATTTATGTTTAATTTGGTCAAAATTGTTAACGATAAATACAGTATTTTTTTGGTACCTTGTTGTTATCTGAATTTAATTTTTTTCCTTGTTCATCATTTTTTAAAATTTCTTTATTTTTGCATTCTAATAACATACGTTTTATCCGTGCCCCCATCCCTGTTTGTAGGTGTGTAATTTCCCATTTTCCAATTTAATGGTTTGACAATATGCAATATCTGTATAGATTTTTTAACTGTTTATATTTTTTCTTTGTTCTTTTTTATTTTGTTCAAAATGACCTATTTTTTTTTAATCTTTCCTCTTATACTTACTGTACATGCATGCAAAATTAGCTTAAAATTGGATCGATATAACAGTAAAGTATGGCTCTTGCTAGTATATATATAATCTCTCTATAAAAAAAAAAATAAAAATTAAAAACATCATCTGAGGTAATGGCATCGTAGTTTATACTGAAATAGCTAGTACACGCATTACAGACGTTTGATATGCCTCTAAATTTATCGGGGGAAATATAGCGCAAGATCACTGTGATGTCATACGTTAAAATCTATAATCATTTGTTTATGTCTCTCAGCTCAATACGAAGGAATGGAAGCATGTAAAAAATCTCTTTGGTCTCACCAAAGCTTGTGCAGTACTCAAAATGTATCTTTAAACCTCAAGGCACCATAAATTATGAGTAAAATGATATTTTGTCCAAACAATATCATTGTCAAGGAGAACCTACCGAGACAGATACAGTGTGATGGAGTCTTCTAACATCCAAACAGAAATGAACCAATTAGACAGAATATTTTCCAGACATCTCATGATGATGACAAGCCAGGACTGTCTGTGGAAGATAAAGAATTTCTAGCAATTATGGATAAGGAGTTTTGTTGTGACAAAAGCTGACAGTGGGTTGCACCATTATCGTTCCGAGAACCTTGACGCAAACTTCCAGATAATAGACAACAAGCACTCAGAAGAGCCATCATTTTAGATGCTAACCTTAGAAAGAACCCAGTCAAGTGTGAACATGCAGTAACTGCACTTTGGTGATATGAATTAAGAACATCAGATCATAAACAGGATCTAGATTATAAAGACTTAAAATATTTGAAATGCTGCCTGCGACATTTTTAAAAATCGTGTAAACTTTGTATAGGAGCTTTTAATTAAAATCAGTCAGGCTCAAGGTTCTATATCAACCTCATGGTGGAAAAGGTCACATACCTCTATTTTTACCCCGTGCTCATAGACCACGCAAGTCGTTCCATTCTGAAAATGTATGTTTTTTCCCAAAAATTCCCAGGGGTGCTAAATGGACGAATTTGGTTTCTTTTAGGGCATAGATAGAAAGAATAAGGTTTGAAAAAGAATACTAGCTAGAAAAAAGGCTGAAAAATCGATCTTTAAAGGCACAATAGGAAGGGTGTAAAGAGGCCAATGTTTACAAATATTCGGAAGTGAAAGTGGATATTGCAGGGTAGGGGTTATTGTAGGGGCCTTATCTCAGCCCCCTCTTGATTGATTTTCCTGTACTTTGGATATGTTTTTGGACTAATATTTGTCTGTTATTATGCCAAATTTGAATAGATTTGAGTTGATGGAATTTTTTAAATGATTTTTTTGTTTTATAAAGGAATAAGAGGGAAAAATAATTGTGGTCTGTGTCCTATCAGGTCAAAAGTGAAATTGATGATTAAGGGTTCTACCCCCAATTTTTTATTGAATATCAATTGTTTGAGGTAATTTATGAAGAAATTTGGCTTTTTTTTAAATTATGAAACTATAATTTCACCAAAATAGGGGGAAAATTGGGGGTGGGGGTGTCTTTATTGTTGGGTGATTAGTATGAGCTGTATATGCAAATCAGGTAGCTCGTATTTATATTTAACTACACGTTGGCACTATTTCTGTCATATGCAACTATCATTTCCTGGCTATGGACAAATTTCTTGAGAAATACAGAGAAAAAGTGCGCTCGGGCTCTGCTCCTGGTTTGAATGGTCAGTGTCGCATCTGGACTGGCGCTAGAAGCAGCAACAACAAGTATGGTGTTGTATGCTACAAGCATCCAGTAAAGAACAAGTGGGTTACTGTGCATGTACATAGACTCAGTGTCATGCTACGTCACGGTTATCATGAGTTGGATGCATCCATCGTTTCATCACACTTGTGCCACAACACACTGTGTGTTGTTCCGGAGCACATTACTCTGGAACCACACGGTATAAACAACCAGCAACAGACCTGCAGAGCTAGGGGCACCTGCCTGGGCCACTTTCCTTACCTGCCTTGCAGACTTGAATTAATAATTGATATGAATTAAGAATACAAGAAATGGTAAGTCTATCATATTTATTAGAATGTCACACCGCTATGCATTGGAGAGTCATACATCTCTCCTCACAATGGTGGTTAGTATATGCTTGAGGTACATAATGATGGATTCAGTTCAAGCTTTAAGGTTAGTAATAGTCAGTGTCATTTATAAAAAGGGTTTAAAGTCGTTCAGTCACATCCTGAGCGAGGCCTCAGATGATATTGTCATGCTCCTCTCTTGGGTAAGGATGATCTCATGCTGTGGGTAGGTTCATATCCAATTGTCCCTTCTGGTAGTCTGATTTCGTCCGATGTTCCTGATGATATAGATGGTGTTCCTCTATTTCTCTACCCTGCTGTTTGTTGAGGTTCCTGGTAAGTTATTTCTCCTGTAGATCATGGAGTGCAGACGGCCTTCCATTGTTCTAGAGAATTTCACATTCTTGGGCATGTTAGCACTTGCAGATCTATGGTCGGACTCGTTGGGATTTGTGTCAGTCAGAAGTTTCATGGCAGAGATAGCCTCTACACTCAACTTCATTTTCAGAACTTCGGTCACAATTCTAAGGTTGTTGTCATTCATTTGCAGGGCGGTGATCCTATAGATGGCCACGTTGCGGCTGAAGTTCCAGTTGGAGACCACTCCCCTGTCACAGACCAAGGAATAAGCAGCACACATTGAACAGTCTCCGTCATAACACACAACTGTGGCCTCCAGGACTTTGGGTAAGAAACTGCTCATTTTCTCCAGGTCTCTGTCATACTTAGTGAATAGCTTCTTCACTATCATGGAACATCTTGATTTTAAGTCATTGCTAAACACCCTTTGTAACTCTTTTTTTTCTTCTTTTGTCTTAGAATGGAACATTTCATCACTGTATACAGCTTGGTTGCTGGCATGGAACTGTGATTGCCCAAGATGGACAGGGTTTGCTAGGCGCTCTACCTTCCACAAGGGATGAAGAGCCAGCATGGCATTGTCCACTCCTTCGGCACCTTGGGCATCACCATCTGTGGTAACATACCAGACTAGAACATCTTGCAGGCCAAGCTGAGTGCCGATATCCTTCCCCATCTCATATTTAGAGAACGGAACAGCGGGAGACACGTTTGCAGTACATTTCGCATGACCACCAGGACAGTCCACTTTCATTCCTTTGCCACGCAGCCATGCATCAGTCCAGCAGAGTTTGTTCTGTACAGCACAGGCAAGTATGTACTTTCTATCTGTATTTGTTTCTACTGCCAGAGAAAAGGCTTTACTGGCGTTCTGGCCGGGGGGTCTTCCGACTGAACATGACACTGCTTTGTATCTCGCATCTGTTGAAATGTTGATGATATTTTCAGGGTGTCCTCGAGTAACGTTGACGTCTTTGACTTTTTAGCTCACCTGAGCTGAAAGGATCAACATGTATTATACCACATTGTCCAGATATTTTGTATTATGACTCCATTAAGCTGATCTTATCATGTCTATTGTTGCTCAGGTGAGCATTGTGGCCCATGGGCCTTTTGTTGTATCTTGTCATTCATGTCCAATTTGTTTAGCTCTGTCATTTTTCTGCTTGTTTTGCACAGGAGTGTCTACACAATCAGTGAGGAGTTCAATCACTTCTCAGCCCCGATGGCAGAGTCTTGAATGGCGTATGCGAGAGTGATGTTGGTTGCTGAAGGATTATGGCCTGGTCCTGCTTGTTGATTCTCTTTGATACAGGTTGAATGTTGGAGAGGTAAATGGACAATTTACGCATTTTATCTTGTACTTCCAAGAGATGCCTAATTTTCTTCCCTTGAGGACAGCAAAATTTGGCATGGGGCAGGTGCTTGAAGTAACCTGAGCCAAGATGGGCTGTGCTCGTCATCATATCAATCATTTTCTCCTCACTCACTCACTACACGTTGTCCCCCATATTCCTTGCTGTTGGGATTTTGTAGGTATCTGCATCTTTTTGGCTGTGGCCGAAGAATACACGAGGATCCACTCTCCCCATCACAGTCAGGAGTTATGTAGGATTGGCGGTTAAACTTGGTCATGTTACCAGGGCAGGGTCCCCAGGGGATAGCCGGACAAAGGAGCGTTTACGAGTTGTCTCTTGGACCTCTGATGAAGCCTTGGATCTGTTAGTTTTTCCTTGCTTTAAAAACCTCCTGCTGGGCAGCTTTTTTTGTTTCCTCCCTTTGTTCCATGGCCTTTGGTTCTTCTGAAACATTTTGATAACTTCTGTAAGTACTTTCTGCATGCTGTATCAAAGATGGTGTGATGGATTGCTTTATTTCCATCATATTTATGGTATTGTATGTTTGACAGTACTTCAAATGGCATTTTATACCTATCCATGTCATCTCTACTGGACCCAGAGCTAATCCATTTTGACCTGTCAGTGCCAATTCCTCAGGTTAGTTGCAGTGGCCATGTTTGATTATCTGCCTACAACAAAGGGATTACTCAATGTTTATTTACTCAAATGTCTGATTTCTATAGTATATTAAATGTAGAAATTTTACATATTTTTAGCTCACCTGAGCTGAAAGCTCAAATGATCACATTTTGTCTGTCGTCTGTCCATCTGTCCGTAAACTTTTCACATTTTCAACATCTTCTCTAGAACCAATTTCAACCAACTTGGCACAAAGCACCCTTAGGCAAAGGGGATTCAGAATTGTGAAAATTAAGTACCACGCCCTTGTACAAAGGGAGATAATAAGGAATTATTGAAAATCTTCTACTCAAGAACCATTTGGCCAGGAGAGCTGAAATTTTTGTTGAAGCATCCCCAGATAGTGTAGATTCAAAATTGTGAAAATCATGACTCCGGGGATATGTTGGGGCCACAATAGGTGGTCGAATTTTTACATAGGAATATATTGTGTAAATCTTTAAACATTTTTTTCTCAGAAACTTATCAGCCAGGAAAGCTGAAATTTTTGTGGAAGCATCTTCAGGCAGTGTAGATTTAAAGTTGTGAAAATCATGACCTACGGGGGTAGGGTTGGGTCACAATGGGGGGGGGGGGTGAATTTTTAGATAGGAATATATAGATTAAATCTTTAAAAATCTTCTTCTTAGAAACCAATCAGCCAGAAAAGCTGAAACTTGTGTGGAAGCATCCCCTGATAGTATAGATTCAAAGTTGTAAAAATTCATGAACCCCTGGGGTAGGGTGAGGCCACAATGGGGGGGGGGGTCAAATTTTTACTTAGGAATATATATATAGTACATCTTTAAATATTCTTCTCAGAAACCAAACAGCCAGAAAAGCTGAAACTTGTGTGAAGGGTAGATTCATGTTGTTCAAATCATGATCCTTGGGGGTAGGATTGGGTCACAATGGGGGTGGGGGGGGGGGAGAGAAATTTTTACATAGGAATATGTAGAGAAAAATCTTTAAAAATCTTATTCTTAAAAAACATTTGCCAAGAAATGCTGTAATTTTAGTGAAAGCAACTGCAGATAGTGTAGATTCAAATTTGTTAAAATCAAAATCTTGAGGAGTAGGATGGTCCCACATTGGGGATCCAGTTTTACAAAGGAAAACATTTTAATTATTCACAAAAACTGAAATGTTATCATATATGGTTTTTTAGTTAATATGCAAGCATTTTGACATATTGCTGATTCTTTAAAATTGTTTAGACTTTGGCCCCTTGACGATTCTTTGTCCTTGCGAAGGGTTCATAGTTTGATGTAGGTTTATATCCCATATATAACAATTGATGAGGATCTTTTTTTTTTAGAACTGCAGTGCCTAACATGTGATATGACTATAAAATCACCATGTTAGAAAAGGGACTTGATTATAAACATAAGAATATCCAGGGGGAAAATAGATTTTTATTTATACAGGATCTACATGTTTTATACCACATGTCCGGATATTTTGTATTATGACTCCATTAAGCTGATTTTATCATGCCTATTGCTGTTCAGGTGAGCGATGTGGCCCATGGGCCTCTTGTTTTCTACTGAAATATCTGTGTCTAAATATTTTATTTTGGGATTTTTCCAGGGATTTATAGCCTTATTTGGGGGTATTATTTTAAAAATTATTAAAATTACATAATATAAATCTTGATGAGAAAAAATGTCAGATATCTGTGGGCAAAGTGTTGAAATATGACATATTCAAATTTTAATGAAATTGATTGTAAAATGGGGTCATTATGAGTATTTTAGTGAAGTGAATTTTGTGTGAGATGCTAGTGTTGGCATGCAATTTCAGCTATTCCTGTACATTTTTTCAGGAGCCCATGACTTTGGTGTAAGGAGGAGGATTTTGACGAAACTCCTATGAGACATTGGAAATACCCACAGGTGTCAATCTACCAAGTTTGATCAAAATCAATAAAGGTATGTAATTGATTTCAATTGGTTTTCTTTGATAGTTATGTGTATTATCAAATGAGCATAAAGTGAGAAAAATAAAAACAAGGGACAGAGAAAAATATGCATACTTTTTAGCTCACCTGAGCTGAAAGCTCAAATGAGCTATTCTGATCACATTTTGTCTGTCGTCTGTCTGTCCGTCTGTCTGTCTGTCCGTCTGTAAACTTTTCACATTTTCCACATCTTCTCCAGAACCACTGGGCCAATTTCAACCAAACTTGGCACAAAGCATCCTTAGGCAAAAGGGACTCAAAGTTGTGAAAATTAAGTACCACACCCTTTTACAAGGGGAGATAATTAGGAATTATTGAAAATTTTTGAGAAACTTTCAAAAATCTTCTTCTCAAGAACCATTAGGCCATGAAAGCTGAAACTCATGTGAAAGCATTCTCAGATAGTGTAGATTCAAAGTTGTGAAAATCATGACCCCTGAGGGTAGGATGGGGTCACAATTGGGGGTCGAATTTTTACATAGGAATATATTGAGTAAATCTTAAAAAATCTTCTTTTCAAGAACCAATTGGCCAAGACAGCTGAAACTTATGTGGAAGCATCCTCAGGTAGTGTAGATGCAAAGTTGTGAAAATCATGACCCCCGGGGGTAGCGTGGGGCCACAATGGGGGGGTCAAATTTTTATATAGGAATATATAGAGTTAAATCTTTGATAATCTTCTTAAGAACCATTTGGCCAGGAAAGCTGAAATGTGGAAGCATCCCCAGGTACTGTAGATTCAAAGTTGTGAAAATCATGACCCCCGGTTGTAGGATGGGGTCACAATTGGGGGTCGAATTTTTACATACGAATATATTGAGTAAATCTTAAAAAATCTTCTTTTCAAGAACCAATTGGCCAAGAAAGCTGAAACTTATGTGGAAGCATCCTCAGGTAGTGTAGATTCAAAGTTGTGTAAATCATGACCCCCGGGGATAGGGTGGGGCCACAACGAATTTTTACATAGGAATATATAGTAAATATTTAAAAATCTTCTTCTCAGAAACCATTTGCCCAGGAAAGCTGAAATGTATGTGGAAGTATCCTCAGGTAGTGTAGATTATTTGTGAATATCATGACCCTCGGGAGAAGGATAGGGCCCCAATGGGGGGGGGGGGGGGGGGGGGGGGGGGGGGGGTCGAATTTTTCATAGGAATGTATAGAGTTAAATATTTTAAAAATCTTTTTCTCAAGAACCATTTGGCCAGGAAAGCTGAAACTTGTGTGGAAGCATCCCCAGGTAGTGAAGATTCAAGTTTGTTCAAATCATGATCCCCGGGGGTAGGATGGGGTCACAACGAGGGGGGGGGGAACAAATTTTTTACATATGAATATATATAGAAAAAAAATCCTAAAATCTTTTTCTAAAAAACCATTTGCCTAGAAAAGACGTAACTTTTGTGAAAGCAACTTCAGATAGTGTTAAAATTCGTTAAAATCAAAATCTTGAGGAGTAGGGTTGGGCCACATTGGGGATCCAGTTGTACAAAGGAAAACATTTTAATAATTCACAAAAACTGAAATGTTATTGTACCTTATATGGTTTTACTTATATGCAAGCATTTTTACATATTGCTAATTCTTTAGAATTGTTTAAACTTTGTCCCCTGGACGATTCTTGGGCCTCACAAGGGGTTTAGAGTTTGATGTAGGTTTATATCCCGTATATAAACAATTGTTTAGGATCCTTTTGAGAACTGCAATGCTCAACATGTGATATGACTATGGAAGGGATGGAGTTTTATTTATACAGGATCTACATGTATTATACCACTTTGTCCAGATATTTTTGTATTATGACTCCATTAAGCTGATTTTATCATGCCTATTGTTGCTCAGGTGAGCGATGTGGCCCATGGGCCTCTTGTTTTTTAATCCGTTTGTCCGTCTTTAAATTTTTCACATTTTGAACTTCTTCTCTAAAACCACTTGGCCAATTTCAACCAAATTTGGTACAAAGCATCCTAATGGGATGGTGAATATAGATTGCAGAAATAAAAGGCCAGTTATATTCAAAGCGGAGAAAACCTCGTAATTGTAAACAAAGGGGTGCATTTTTAAAAATCTTCTTCTCAAGAACCACTGCACCAGAAATGCCAATATTTACAAAAAATTTTTTATATATAGTGAAGATTCTAAATTGCAAAAATCGTGACCCCCGGACCAAAACTTGGGTCCCAGGCGGGTTCAAAGTTTAACATAGAAATACATAGGAAAAATGTTTAAAAATTTTCTTCTCAAGAACCACTGCACCAGAAATGTCAATATTTACACAAAAGCTTATATATATAGTGAAGATTCTAAAGTGCAAAAATCGTGACTCTCGGACCAAAACTGGGGCCCCAGGCGGGGTTCAAAGTTTAACATATATATAGGAAAATGTTTAAAAATCTTCTCAAGAACTATGATGCAAAAGTTTGGGATATTACTATGCATACATCTTTGCCTATTGTAGATTCTAATTTGTAAAAATTGTGAACCCTGGACTAATCCTGGTGCACCAAGAGGGGTTCAAAATTTAACATTAAAATATACAGGAAAGGTTTAAAAATCTTCTTCTCGAAAACTACAATGTTACAGTTTGTGGGATTACTATGCAAGCATCCGTGGCTTATGTAGATTCTAAATTGGTAAAATCGTGACCCCCCGGGCCAATACTAAGAGGGGTCAAAGTTTTATATAGAAATATGTAGGTACATGTATTAACATGTTTAAAAATCTTCTTCTCAAGAACTACCATGCTACAATTTGTGAGATTACTATGCATACAATCTTCGATAATGTAGATTCGATAGTGACCCGTGGACTAATATTGGGGACCAAGATGGGTTGAAAGTTTAATTTAGAAGTATATATGGAAAATGTTTAAAAATCTTCTTGAGAACTACAATCTTCAATTTGTCAGATTACTACGTAAGCATCCTCAAATAGTGTAGATTCTAAATTAGGTAAGCTGTAACCCTCGATCTAATACTGGGGCCCCAAGAGGGGTTCAAAGTTTAACGTAGAAATTTAGAGGGAAAATGTTTAAAAATCTTCTTCTAGAGAACTACAATGCTTCAATTTGAAAGATTACTATGTAAGCATCCTTAAATAATGTGAATTCTAATTTAAAAGGCTGTGACCACTGGACTAATACTGGGGCCCCAAGAGGGGTTCAAAGTTTAACATAGAAATATACAGTCTAGACTGCCCTAGCGACCCTCTGTATTAAGCGACTGTCTTATGCGACAATATTTAGACCGCCCAATTTAATTTCCTATATGAAAACCCTGCGCATGCATTAAGCGACCCCCTGCCTTACGTGACAAGCGACCGTCATTTTTTAGTCCCAAAATGCGGTGTAGACTGTTTTAAGCAACTTTAGCAAATTAAAATGGCGTCCCAAGCTGAGAAACAATTAGAAAAGTTTTGTTTCGATAACCAATCAGAATATTTATCACCTTTCATAATAATGGTTATTATCATAAACCCCCATTCAACTCCCGCTATATCTCTAATGATGACTTTCGTCGCACTCTGTATAAACAAGCACAAGTTTAGGGTCAGATTAATATATAAAAAAACGTGTGTAAAACAATGCATGGTTAATATGGATAAAGCTGTTTATTGTAGAACGGAAATATCATAAAGAAAACATCATATATTGTTATGATGCAGAAATGTAGTTAACATCATTTTACTTGTGTGTCAAAAATTCTTTTTAAAAGTCATTATTAATACAAAACACTAAAACATACTGCCGTAGTCCAATTGTTGGAAACAAAAACATCCTGAATTTTCTAATAAGTTCCCTTTTATTGATTCAGTACAAAATTAAAAATCTTTTTTAAAGATGATGAAATTTGAATTTTAGTCTACCAAAAACTAGTTTATAGGTAAAAGAATATATAAATTAACTATTTGGTACCAAGTATTTTTGATAGCCAAAAGGTAGCTAAAAAGATTGTGAAGTTAGTCTTGGACTGCATTATGTGACTCCCTGTCTTATGTGACTTTTTATATTGGTCCCTTGGATGGTCACATAAGACAGTCTAGACTGTAAATGGAAAATGTTTTTTAAACGTTTTCTCGTTTTCTCGACAACTATAATACTACAGTTTGTGAGATTACTATGCAAGGATCCTCAAATAGTGTAAATTCTAAATTGTTAAAGCCAACCATAAACCCCAGATCAATACTGGGGCCCCAGAAAGGGGTTCAAAGTTTAGACATTACATGCAAGAAAGAAGAAATGAAAGGTATTAAAAGAGATTTTTTGGTAAAGATTTTTGAATATGAACATTCATATATTCACTGTGAACTTGAAGTTTGATTAATAAATGTATTTTTTGCTGTTGTAGCAACAAATAGAATGGAGATCTTGGAATTCAGGACATTGAAAAGGAGTTTATATTACTTGATTTCCATCTTCAGCTGCTTAAAGCAAGACACAAGCAACTCAGTCGGATCAGGTTAGGCCATAACAAGCTTATCTTTTAAAAAGATAGGTGAGCTAGCACTGTAGCCATCATAAAACACATAAGTATATAGATTTCTAAACCATTGGTTTCATTTTCTGAATCGATTAATTATTAATAGGAAGGCACATTGGTGCACTGGAATTGTGTTGTGAGTAGGGGTCTCAATTCAGCTGGGTTAATCTAGAGTAAGCTTCACATCGGCAATGGCATTACTCATTAACTGTGCTTTAATCATTCTGTATTTTGTACTTTCAATATTGATGTGAAAAATAATAGATCAGGAGAATCAAAGGTACCGTTTTGTAGCAATCGTATCTTCTCGGGCCTTTCCGGTAAGCTCAGAAAGAGTATCTGAGGTTGTTTTCCGATCTTGACGGAAAGATCCAGGAAGGCAATAGCAACTTCTCAGGCCTTTCCGGCAGGATCAGAAAAACACTTTCAAGTCTGCCGGAAAGCCCGAGAAGTTGCGATTGCCAGGAAGGTAGCTATTTATTATAATTTTAGAAATAACTGATCTCTACCGTCTTGGCATTATAAGACCTAAGCTACTGTTACTTTTTGGCATTTATGTACATACTAGACAACAAAACACAAAACTTCAGATCATATGTAGATGATAAAAGAAACAGTAGTATTCCCAGAATGCCCTACCGTGAAGTCGAGCATGCGTATTCCAGTAAAAAAGACTAACGTAGTTGCTAGGGCTTGAGAGTGCTAGCAAAAAATTAATCTCTTGGTTCTCAGGCCAATATTTTCAAAAGCAGATGCAGTCGGGGGGGGGGGGGGGGGGGGGGGGGGGGGGGGGGGGGGGGGGTGATATTGTTTTCTTTTTATTTCTTAAAAAAAGAATGTTTTTTAACAATTTGCAATTCTTATAAAAATTCAGAAAATTCAATGTTTTAAAGCAAATAAATAGTTACCTTGAAATGAATGTATCGGTCTTAGATTTATTACCTCAAACTAAATGAAATAAACAAATCATGTTCTTTAGAAAACAACAAGCTACGAGGCATGAGAAAGCCCAGTGTTTAAGCGTAATGGGATATTTAGTAAAGTGCAAGCTGCAGGAACTCTCCTATTATATGCATTTGAAGTTAAATGATGTCCTTCTTCATATCAAAACTAAAATCATTGCTGTCGCGATCATAACTTGAACACAGCGTCTCATAACTAGATTCGGCAGCCATTTGCATTTTGTTATAATTTAGTCTGGATCATTGTGATGTTTGCAATAATGTTCTATATTTCAGTCAAGCATTTTAGTGACTTGAGTATCTAAAATGTGGTCCTAAATCTGGATTTTTTCCCTGAATTCGCAAGCGCACTAGAGAAATTTTATTTTATTCATTTAGTGATAAAAATGGGCAATGCGCAATGTTAAATCAGACATGCACGGGCCTGAGAATCAAGGAATAAATTTTTGATGGCCTTAGTCAACATTTAAATGTTTACATGTCATGCAGAGTTATATTGCACTGTCATGGAAAATATTGGCTGTTATCTCAAATACATCATGATTTAAATATGTGACATTTTTCTTTTTGCAGGTCCTACCCCAGGAGCTGACCAGATGGTCGCATTACTGGTTAATGCTGGGATGTATGATAGAGCGCTGACAATTTGTCAGCTGTTTGGAATGAAACTGACATCTGTGTTTGACAGTCTGGCATTGAGGTATCCTTTCTTGTTTTTCATCTCAGTACAATACATTGCAATAAGATTATGCAACAATTGGGGACTGTAAATTATCCTTTGTCTGGTAGCATTTGTTAATCCATAAAGACCTGTAAATGTAATACATCCATTGTGTACTGATAAATGACAACTTTGGCATCTTATTATTGTAAATGTGTTTACTCTCCTGGATGATCAAATCATATAAGGTATTGAAAATCAAGTAAATAGACACTTACTTGCCAATGATCTCTTCATGATGTAATCAGGCTTTGTTAATGCTTAATTACTCTCCTAAGGAATTCTCTCTTTAAACACCAGTACTCGATAATTAACGGTAAAATTTGAAGAGTTTAATCCTTAAATTAAAACTTTTTTTATTTGTGAGAGTAATATTTAATTAAATAGTGTATAATTTAAGAGTGTATATTGATGTGTATAGTGTTTAATTTAAGATTGTATATTTAATACATGTACTGTCTAAACTGCTGAAGCGGTCACCCCTATTAGGCAGCCACCTCTTGTATGCGGCCATTTTATTTCCTCTCGATAAAATATCCTATATGATTGCCCTCTAATGAGTGGTCACCTGTCTAACGCGGTCAGCGGTCATCGTATTTTGATCCGAAACTGTACTTTTACCATGCATAAGGCGGCCATTTTGGTAGGTCACATGATTTACACCCGGGATTTCAAACATGGCTACCTAATGTCAGGTAACTAATGTACACAATGATTATACACCTGAGGCGAGAGAAGCCAAATCAATTGATGTATTTATATAATTGACAGTAAGCCAGGCCCGATACAGACAGAAAACAAGTAAATTGTTTAAACATATATTTACAGTGGTTGTTTTATATATAAACTCATGAAATAGGTGTTAAAATGTCCGCGACGATGAAAGAGAATATCCTTCGATTTAATAATATGATTTTGAGTTCAGATACAGTTGGCAAGGATATAAAGTGTTGAATTGTGTTAACAGCATTTGTTTCCTTATAAACTCATGAAAATAGTTGGTGTTATTGTTGCGAAAATGTCAGCTACAAGGAATGTTTTAATCCTTAATTACTTTTTTCAAAAATTAAAAAAGAATAAACAATTGCATGCACAATTCATTGTTATGTAATTGCACTTATTTGTAAATAAAACAAATGCTATTAAAAACCAAATCAATAACTTTATCTATAATTTTGATAGATTACATTATTCTTAATTGCAAGTATATACAAACTCAAATAATTGTTGTTTAAATAATTAGATATATGATGATGGCAAATTCATAAGTCTCTATTCAAAGGTCACCTCTGTTAAGAGGTCATTTTTGGTGCCTCCCAAAGGTGACTGCTTAATACAAGTTTGACTATTTAATTTGTGAGAGTGTTATTTTTTTTTTAATAATTCTATGTTATGTTTCAGGAGCTGAACTTTTGTGTCTGTACATGGACTATGACCAGCTGGAGGACGCAGTGCTGCTGACCATAGAGTACGTGGAAGTCTTACTGGGGACATTCACCGGCCCCGACTGTCCTGTATTTAATCTCAAGGTAACAAGTCATTGGAAACTTAATGATTACTCTAATAACAAATACAGTAATGATAAAAACACATATGTAGCAAAATGTAAATGGATGAAAAACTATGATTTGTTTTATGCAATTGTTATTTGTTGTATCAGAAGTTTAACTGAAAGTATATGGTAACTGATATAAGCCATGACTTTTTAATTTGCTATTTACCAGTGCGTAAGGTAAGGTTTGCGGCGTGCATGTTTTAGGAATTGTACCAAAGTTAAATACCATTTTGTTCACTATACTAAAATCTTTTTTCTCATGAAATTCAAACGATTTTGCCAGTCCCATTTTGTAACTACAAAAGGTCAAAGTTCATGATTTCAAATTTTCATGTTGATGAAATGTAAATACATGTACCGGTAATTTTGTGAAAATATGTACATTTTATATGTGACTATTATGGGGGTTATTTATGCTTAAAATGTTCGTAAATAATGTCACTATTTATATAATGATTCATTTTTAGCTCACCTGAGCTGAAAGCTCAAGTGAGCTTTTCTGATCACATTTTGTCTGTCATCCATCCGTCCGTCCGTCTGTCTGTCTGTCCATCTGTCCGTCTGTCTGTCTGTAAACTTTTCACATTTTTAGAATCACTGGGCCAATTTCAACCAAACTTGGCGCATAGCACCCTTTGGCAAGGGGATTCAAAGTTGTGAACATTAAGGACCACGCCCTTTTACAAAGGGAGATAATTAGGAATTATTGAAAAAAAATTGAGAAATTTTCAAAAATCTTCTTCTCAAGAACCACTCAGTCAGGAAATCTGAAACTTATGTGGAAGAATCCTCAGGTAGTGTAGATTCAAAATTGCGAAATTCATGACCCCCGGTTATAGTGTAGGGCCAGGTACTTAGGTATATATTGAGTAAATTCTTAAAAATATTCTCCTCAGGAACCAATCAGCCAGGAAAGCTGAAACTTACATGGAAGCATCCTCGGGTAGTCTAGATTCAAAGTTATGAAATTCATGACCAACGGTGGTAAGGTGGGGCCACAATGATGAATGAATGTCGAATTTTTAACATAGGAATATAGAGAGTAAATCTTTAAAAATCTTCTTCTCAGAAATCAATCA
The DNA here is from genome assembly GCA_033439105.1 of Magallana nippona. Lineage (NCBI taxonomy): Eukaryota > Metazoa > Mollusca > Bivalvia > Ostreida > Ostreidae > Magallana > Magallana nippona. Next base: position 32,429,464 of record CM065926.1, read on the forward strand.
GCCAGGAAAGCTGAAATTTATATGGAAACATCCTCAGGTAGTGTAGATTCAAGGGTGGGGCCACATTTGGGGAGGGGGTCGAATATTTACATAGGAATATATAGAGAAAATTCTTTAAAAATCTTCTTCTCAGAAACCAATCGGTCAGGAAAGCTAACACTTGTGTGGAAGCATCTTGATGTAGGGTAGATTCAAGTTTGTTCAAACCATGATCCCCGGGGGTTAGGGTAGGGCCACAATGGGGGATCAAATTTTTATATATGCATATATTGAGTAAATCTTCAAAAATCTTCTTCTCAGAAACCAATCAGACAGGAAAGCTAAAACTTATGTGGAAGCATCCTCAGGTTGTGTAGATTCAAAGTTATGAAAATCATGACTCATGGTAGTGGGGGTGGGGGGCAAATTTTTACATAGGAATATATAGAGCAAATTTTAAAAATCTTTTTCTCAGAAATCAATCAGCCAGGAAAGCTGAAACTTGTGTGGAAGCATCCTCTGGTAGTGTAGATTCAAAGTTGTGAAATTCATGACCCCCCGATGGTAGTGTGGGGCCACAATGGGGGGGGGTCGAATTTTTACATAGGAATATAGAGAGTAAATCTTTAAAAATCTTCTTCTCAGAAACCAATCAGCCAGGAAAGCTGAAATTTATATGGAAGCATCCTAAGGTAGTTTAGATTGAAAATTGTGAAAATCATGACCCCCGGAGGTAGGGTGGGGCCACAATGGGGGGGGGATGCAAATTTTTACATAGGAATATATAGAGTAAATTTTAAAAATCTTCTCAGAAACCAATCAGCCAGGAAAGCTGAAACTTGTGTGGAAGCATCCTCAAATTCAAATTCAAAGTTGTGAAAATCATAAGCCCTGGGGGTAGGGTGGGGCCACGATTGGGGGGTGGGGGGCAAATTTTTTACATATGAATATATAGAGAAAAATCTTTCAAAATCTTCTTCTAAAAAACCATTTGCGTAGAAAATCTGTAACTTAGTGAAAGGAACTTCAGATGTGTACATTCAAATTCGTTAAAATCAAAATCTTGAGAAGTAGGGTGGGGCCACATTGGGGATCCAATTGTACAAAGAAAACATTTTAATTATTCACAAAAACGGAAATGTTATCATATATGGTTTTACTTATATGCAATCATTTTGACATATTGCTGGTTCTTTAAAATTGTTTTGACTCTGGCCCCTGGACGATTTTTTGGCCTCACAAGGGGTTCAAAGTTTGATGTAGGTTTATATCCCATATATAAACAAATTTTAGGATCTTTTTAGAACTGCAATGCTCAACATGTGATATGACTATAAAATCATCATGTTAGAAAAGGGACTTGGTTATAAACATAAGAATATCCAGGGGGAAAATGGATTTTTATTTATACAGGATCTACATGTATTATACCACATTGTCCAGATATTTTGTATCATGACTCCATTAAGCTGATTTTATCATGCCTATTGTTGCTCAGGTGAGCGATGTGGCCCATGGGCCTCTTGTTTTTAATTTCTATTGAACTATTTAAAGATAGAATAAAATGCAACAAAAGTCTTAATTTTGGAATACTATTATGTAATCGAAAACATCTTATTTGAAACCTTTCCAAGTCCACCGATTTCAGGAAAAATGTATCGTAGTATAAGTGTAATCTGATGTTTCTAAAACACTATTTAAAACCATATGATGCAGACTTCGTTTTTGTGGTAATTGATAAAATGCTTGTGTCCTGTTATTTTTTCAATGAAACTACAAAACCTCATGAAATAAAAAAAACCTAAAATTGATTATGACATCATGTAAATTTTTACGCCCTAGCTGAAATAAACGGTAGTGGTGTTATGTCACAATGAAAATATGTGAGTTATCTCCCTGTAACCGCAAACCTTACCGTACTTGTTCACTGCAACTAATGTAACAAACGTTTATAAGGGCATTAAAAGACTTGTTGGCAGCAAGAATTAAAAACTGCTTTGAATAAAAATCGCTTGCTACACGCATGCATTCATCAAAACTTGTTTGATGTAGCCCAGTTTCTATAGAGCATGTTTTAATTTTATTCTTAATGTGCAAATTTGTAATGAAAATTATTTTGAAAGATTTCTTGCCAACTTGATTTCAATTTCAGTCCTTCCTGAGGCCATCCCCTTTAAACAACTGGTTACCTTACACCTGTATAGACCAATTGTCCCAAGCTCTTAAAATCGTGGAACAAGATACGCTCTATGAAAGGGTATGAGTTCCTTTGTTTCAACAATATTTTTCCTACAACACACAGGACTTATGTGGATTCACATACTTATTCTGTCAGAAAACTTTTATTTTATGTAGGACTTTTATTTTAACTTGAATCTATTTTTTTATGAAGTGTTTCTCATGGATATGAAAATGATGTGGTTGCATTATATAGGACAGGAAATACATATACATGTACATCTTTGTTATAGCTGGCTGAAATGCTGGAGTACAAGCTGCCTGTCTAACACCAGAAAATGAGACATATCTCCGAACAGATTTTGACAAAATAACAGCGGCTACTCCTGTGTTCTCTGGGAGCATAGATTGAAGGACAAATATAGGATTTCTTGATGATCTTGATGAGAGGAAATGTAACATCGACCTGAAAAAGAGTGTATGTGCAAGGAAGAAAAAATATGACTGCATGCATCGCTATAGAGTGGAGAAAAAAGAAATTGTTGTATCGTTTTCATATTGTCATCAATTGGAATAAATCATAAATTTGTAATGCAAATAATTTTGTCTTATGTATTCAAAATTTAGAATCAATTTACATGTAGAAGACACATTAATTTGTTGACAATTATTGGTTATCCATCTCTAAATTATTTTAGACCTACATGTGTTATAAAATGACTATACTCTAGCTGTACCCTTGATGACTTCTTTTGCAGAAACATTGAAAAAAGCCTCATTTTACTCAGGGAGATAAATGTTCATGGTACATGTATATATATTATATAGAAGATTATTGGCAGCAGGATTTCTTTAATCTCAACAATATCTGTTGAAGAATTAGCACTTTCCTGGTACATAATTATATAGCTATGGAAGACAAAACTTTAATGATGACAGTAGTCAGAACTAGACATCACTGAGATGGTAAGATAGGATAAAAGCAATTTGGAGGATTTGCTTTGACGTTAACCTTTCACTAAGAAATTTTCAGGTTGGCATAGAACTTTGTCAAGCTCATTACTCCTTACCAACAGGCTTTTTGGGTTTAATATGAGCATGATTAAGCCAAAGGGTAATAATTCATGCCTTGAAACTTAGATTAAGGTTGCTGCACAACCTTTACCCAAAAACTCTGTTTATGTGAGGTATGAGCCAGATAAGGCTAAGGGAAGAGTAAATATGCTCTGAAATTTTTTTTCTTGCGTGGTCTGATATGACCTTGACCCTTGACCTAGAACTTTCATTCAAGGTCACTGCACACACTTTGTCCAAAGGTACTCAGTGGTGAAGTATGAGCCAGATGGACCAAGAAGAGAGAACATATGATCCGGACAAGGATTTTTCAGATGATTCTTCTTTGACCTTAACCTTACACCTAAAAACTTGGTTCAAGGTCACTGCACACCCTTTACCCAAGACTCTCTAGGTGAAGTATGAGCCAGATTGGGTCAAAGGGAAAGATGATATGCCCGGACAAGTGAACTCGAATTGACAGAAGGATGAATGGACGAACAGACTGATCACTATAGGGTGCCCGCAGAGCGGGGCCCTAATAAAACCCAGTTCATCATATAATACATACATTTGTAATGATTAATAACATAAATCATATACCGCTATTTCCTTGTTTCGCATTATTGTTGAATTAAGCAATGCAAGAAATAATGTCCATTATGCCAGATACAAGCGAGGTTATTGGCTTGTAGGGGCTGTACAATATCGGGCAATTTGGTCTGGGAGTTTTCTTCTACATGTATGTGATGCTGTCTTCAGGCTGTCAAATAGGTTTTTAAGCTGAATATCCTTAGAACTTGTTAACAGCCATATGCTCTAGTTCTGTCTTGAATATCAGCACATTCACCATCACACACATTCTACCTGATTGCACACTTAAAATTCATCAGTAGAGATGTAAAATTTCTTTGTCTAGGTGAGTATTTAAGGTCTTCCGTTTCCAACTGAAGACTTTATTATTTTTGTACTGTTTCTTATTAAGGTCTTCCGTTTCCAACGGAATTTCTCAGAGATGGCTGGATGGATTTCTAAGAAATTTTCAGGGAAGATAGAAAATGATAATATTTCGAGGAAATATTTTCATGTTTTTCAAAAGTTATTTCCGGTCATCATTTTCCTGTCCTGATACAAAAAACTATGTTCCCTCGAGATCTCAACAACGGAAAAGACTTGAACATTCAAAATTTGTGGAATGATAGAACTATGTATGTATGTAGATGTGTTTAAACTATTTTGCTTAATTCGTCGTAACTTCTGGTCGTCCCGGAAGAACTTCAAAAATTCATTTTTTTCTATTTTACATGGAATGAATATATCAGTATCAAACCTTACATATGTCATCTACACAATGTTATATAAACAAAAACATTCAACTTCCGATGAGATATCTCAAATATCTCAAGTAGATTTCTTTTTTAAAAACATTATTCACGGGAGATCTCAGAAACTGTAAGTTATCAAGACACAATACTTTTGTGGATGATAGGCATTTGGCAGAAGATGTGTTTAACGGGTTTCATATTGTCAACTGTCACTTCCGGTTCTCACTAGGAGCGTTCAAATAAATTAAGTCTTAAATAAGTTTAACTGTTTGTCCTTTAACTGTTTTAGTCAGCCTGATGAAAATGATATACACATAGGTATATATACAAGAATTACAAACTTTTATTTACATTGAAAACTTATGTTCGTCCGTTTCCGGTTCCAAGACATTTTTTTGTTCCCCCCACGAGATCTCAAAAACGGAAAACACTTGAACATCCAAACTTTATGGAATGATAGACCTATGTATGTAGATGTGTTTAAACTATTTTGTTTGATTCGTCGTAACTTCCGGTCGTCAGCGGAAGTACTTCAAAAATTCATTTTTTTCTTAATTTTTCTTTGTTACATGTATATAGAATGAATATATCATTATTAAACCTTACATATGTCATCTACATAATGTTATATCAATAAAAACATTCAACTTCCAGTGAGATAGCTCAAATATCTCAGGTAGGTTTCTTTTTTTCAAATACTGTACCCGCGAGATCTCAGAAACTGAAAGTTATCAATATACAATACTTTTGTGGATGATAGACATTAGGTAGAAGATTTGTTTAAAGGGTTTCATATTGTCAACCGTCACTTCCGGTTCTCACTGGATGCGTTCAAACAAATCAAGTCTTAAATAAGCTTAACTGTTTGTTCTTTGATTTTTTAGAAATACAAACTTGTATATTCATTGAAATCTTATTTTCGTCCGTCTCCGGTTCCAAGACAATTTTTTTTGTTCCCATGAGATCCCAGCAACGGAAAACACTTAGACATCTAAACTTTGGGGGATGATAGACCTATATGTGTAGATGTGTTAATAAAAACTATTTTGTTTGATTCAGCGTAACTTCCGGTCGTCACAGGAAGTACTTCAAAAATTCATATTTTTTTTTATATCTTTCAATTTTACATGGGATGAGTATGTCAGTACAAAAAACCCTACATATGTCATCTATACAATGTTAAATAAACAAAACAAAACAACTTCCGGTGAGATATCTCGAATATCTCAGGTAGCTTTCTTTTTTTTTCAAATGTTGTACTCGCGAGATCTCAGAAACTGTAAATGATAGAGATACGAAACTTTTATAGATGATAGACATTTGATTTATTATGTGTTAAATTTTATTTTGTCAAAAGTCACTTCCGGTTCTCACCAGATGGGTTCAAAGAAATCAAGACGTTAATAAGTCTAAATGTTTTTCTTTGACTGTTTCATTTATGCTGAAAAACAATAATGTACATTAGGCAAATGTAATTCGGGATTTTTAGGGGCCAAAGTCCTTAAATTTTGATGCAATATATATAGAGAAGGAGACATATTTTGTTAAGCGTTGTAGAAGAGAAAATGTCTTCTTTGATGATTCTAATCGATTCAAGTAATCGGAACACCAATATGTATCCCCAAAGGATCTAGAGGGCTGGCCCCTAATATATTCAAACATTTGTATCTCAAAAATGAACAACAATTTAAGATGGGTGTAAGAACAAAAATGTTTAGTATTCTTAATCAAATAAAAGGGGCTGGCCCCTATAATAAGGGGCCAAGACACTTGTAAACTCTATTACAAATAACTTAAAAACGATCAAGATTTTGTAATGTATTTTAGAAGCAAAGTTTTTGATCGTAACAATATCTGCTTGAAAAAAAAATAAGTCTCCAAACTTCATTTGGGAGACTTAAAAATCATTGCCACGTTTATTTATTACGTAGTTAAGGATATTTAAGGGTCAAAGTCCTTAAACTTTGACGCAATTTATCTAGAGAAAGAGATATATTTTGTCAAGCATTGTAGAAGAGAAAATGTATGAATTAATGATTCTAATCGATTCAAGTAATCAAAACACCAATGTCTGTCTCCATTAAGGATCTACAGGGCTGGCCCCTATAATATTCAATCTCTTACATCTCAAAAATGAAACAAAATTTCAGATAGTTGCAAGAATAAAAGATGTTAGTATTCTTGAGACCTTTCGAATGAAATAAAAAAGGGCTGGTCTCTTTAATTAGGGGCCAAGGGACTTGTAAAGTCTATTACAAATAAATTCAAAAAGATTAAGATTTTATAATGCATTATAGAAGCAAAATTGTTGAAACAAACCTGTTTAAAAATCATTAGAATGTCCATTTATTATCTAATAAGGGATAATTTTGCACTTAAATCTTACATCGTTGATGTGCCGTATGTTAAATTTGAAAAACCCTTTGTCGAGAATTTTTAAGATATTGGCAGTCCTACACTTTTACTGGAAATGGACATTGATGGTAACCTAACAACAAAACTTTATGATAAACGCGATGACTTTAATTTTTCTATAGTCAACTTTCCTTACTTATGTAGCAATATACCTTCATCAACAGCATATAGTGTTTTTGTCTCAGTTAATTCGATACGCAAGGGCATGCTCTTCGTATGAACAGTTTCTAAGGCGAGGCAAGCTTAACTGACGAACAAGTTGATAAAACAGGACTATCAACAGGCTCGTTTGAAGTAATCTTATCGTAAGTTCTATGGTCGATACAACGACCTTGTCAGCAAATACAATCATCCACTGGGTCGCATGCTGACTGACGTTTTTCATACTAATTGTTAGACCATAATTTATCACCCAATTGTCTACGGACTTTTCCGTTTTTTCCTGATTACGACAAAGAGCACACGGTGGGTGCGACCGGTCAGCAGAGGATGCTCACTCCTCCTACCTCTATCTTTTTGGAGGTCCGTGTTGCTCTGCTTTGAATTTGTATCTCGTTTTATGGATTTTTGAGATGGTTGACGGTTTGTTTTTGTCATTTTTCACTTTATCTGAAAGGGGGGGGGGGGGATTTTGAAATCTTATCGATATTTCATCGTATCGAATAAAAAAATTGTACGGAAGACCTACTCGTTACTCGTAACGAGATCGTATCTTGTTTTTTTTTGTCTTTATACAGAGTTTTTGTTTTGGTCTGGCGTCTGTGCATGTGATGTTTTTTTATTTTCCTGACGTGGAATAAGTATTGAGAGTTACAATAGCAAAGTAAGAGTACGTCCAGACAGTAAAGGTTTGTTTTTCTTCAGGGAAATGCTTCAGACTGCGATGAAGTTAGATTATTTCATGATCACTCAAAACTTTACATTGAGATCACAGATGTAAAAAAAAGTTGTAACCTTTCATAAATGGAATAATTGACTGTTTCTTTTATGTCATGAACTACAAAAAAATTGTTATCAAATCACCACCCTTGTTGTTCACATCCTATCACTGGTGCCTTAATCCTCATTTTGGGTTTTAATCAAACATTGCTAAACTCCGCAGTTTTATAAGAACCCATTGGGTTGCTTAGTTTCATCAGTTATCATCATGTGTACTAACTTGACATAGTTAAATACTATAGAAATATGCTAGAAATAATAGTTAAATGATACAGAAATATTTTAGAAATACATTTATTCATATAAAGATGTTCCCACCCCGTCAAATTCTCAGTCCACATCTTATTTTTGAAATCTACATTCTCTCTACATTCACCTGATTCTCTTGTAGTCTTATGTCCACCATACACCATTTGCAAACAACCAGCATTTGTTCAGTTTTATCCTTCATCCCTCCGCTGTCTGAAACAATGTACAGTGGTAATAGATTTAAATTGAATAATTTGAAGAAATCTCTGTACGACATACACATTAACACATAAAGCAGATGCAAAACTTTAGTTGCACACCAGAGATATTGGTCCCAGCTAGGATAGGATGCTGTTATATGTCATCTCTGTTCACAAATGAAGTTTTGAACAGCATAGGCATAAAATCAAGAAATTAAAATAAAATAAATAACCATCCTTATATCAAAAGAAGTTTTATCTTTCCATTACATAAATGAATATGATAATATTGATAAATTACATTTTAAGATTTTCCATTACATTTTATGAATTTGTAGTATCACCTTTTTGAAAAAAAAACAAATGCAATATAATTTCTTTCTCTTAGTTAGTGACAGCTTGTTGAAGTTTAAGATTGCAAATTAAACAAAATTTGGACAAAGGCTCACAAAACATCCATAAATATCACAATAAATAACAACAATATGTAAAACAATTAAACAATAAATTAATCTACATATGTACAAAGAAAATATTATTTATGGTTCTCCACGGGCCTCCATCGTCCACATCGTCAACGTCGTTCCACCATGCTCCACCACAATCCACCAAGATCCACCACGTCTCAATATATCATATCCCGTCCCATCAAGTTTACAATAAAATAAGAATTAACATTAGTCACCTACAATTAATACACGGTTATCTAATAACTCATTACAAAAATAAGTTTTATGCAAACCCCCTAATGACTATTGCTTTAAAAACAAGTAAATTAACGACATTTAAGTACACATCATAATACGTTCTTGTAGGTAAGTATTATCAAACATGTTCTAGACAAATTATGTAATAAACAGCAATACATTTCATCAGTCGACAAAATATCACAATGTTAAACTTACTGAGTTGTGGCAATAAAAATACACAAAATAATGTAGGCAATCAGGTCTTGCAACGCCAACGCTAACGAGTCCACACATGTTCCTGAGATCACACAGCAGGGGAGACACACCCAAGTTCCCACAGCAAGGGAGACGCACCCAAGTTCACACAGCAAGGACTCAAAATACTCGAAAATACTGATCGGCGTCTAAACCTCTTCTCTCCAAAATCAGCCCACACCCCGTATATATATATATATATATATATATATATATATATATAGCCAGCAAACTAACCAAACAAGTTTTACCACTCAAGATACTAAATATAGTGACATGGTGAATTAAAATAAAATTATTTTCTTTTGTGGAAACGCCAATAAGAGTAAGGGGCGGGGCTTAAGGTTTTGTATTCATTCTGGCGTTCAAACTTTGCACGGGAAAGTTTAAAGTGTATGGTTGTGGTAATCAGTATGAGCTTTTTATTGAGTATACCGGTATAATGGCAGTGTGCTCTTGAGCATATATGACAAGCTGCTTCACCTCTGAAAATGTGTTCGGAATGTTTTTTTATCGTTGCTAAGTATGTAATAAATTCAGAGGTGCTCGAAAGAAAGTACACGAGACTTTCCCGAGATTTTCTCAGTTCCTGTGAAATTTCGAGCGGAAGTATGAGTGTTCGGATGATATTCTCAAAATACGTAAGTACTGGCCGTTTTTCGTATCATATCTTACTTTGACATATGTTAAAACATGAAAATCTATTAAGATCAATGTCTCATTTTATCATATAGCGGTTATTTAAACTAAATAATAATATTCAGAACAGAGTTATCGTTCGTGTTCAACCACTCTACACGTGGTTGAAAATATAAACATTGGGTTGCTTGATAAAATCAGAGCCATGTTTGATGTTTTGGTGTGCAATACCATGCTTTTTACAAAAAAGAATGGGCATATGTTTTGTGAAAGAACATAGTATATCGAGCCATGCTCAAGGAACATTCTGCATAAAAAAAGTATAGTTTGCT